>JAQNCA010000006.1:7050325-7077331 GCA_029783725.1 Acanthurus tractus
GAGGTTATATATTCCCCTGCTAGACCACCAGCCTCCTTACAAGAACACAGGCATACACTCACACACACACACACACACACACAGGCACCCACCAGTATGCACAAGCAAACAAGCAGATCGCTACAAAATAAACAAGATGATGCATTACTTAATTAGGTTGTAATTTCGTCACCCGTCACCATCTGTCTGTCACACCTTGTTTATTTATCATTTTGTGTTATCATGTGAATGACTGTCTTTTTCAATCAATTAATATTTTAAACTGACTCAATTAGTACTAAATTATGAGATCAATAATAATTAGAAAATTCATCTCCTTAATTGCATTAGAGTTTCTCACTGACTTTCCTCTTTCATTCATAGATGCATGAACAGACATGGACACACTTGGAAAAATGACTTCTTGTCCAGACTTGTATGTTGGTTACATTATGTAATTAATATACATTTGTTACTCAATATGTTATTTAATTGAGTAACAAATGTACATTTAAGTGGTTGAAATTAATTGTTACCATGATAATTTTGTATGACTTTGCATGATGTTGTTAGCCTTCAGATGTATCAAAACACCATGTACATTATGTACACACAACAAACTGTAGGAGAAAATTATGGACAGTTTCCCAAAAATCTTTAGCAGGGATGCTCTTCAAATTCGCCTTAATGTCTCTGAAACCCAAACAATAAAACCCAAACTCTAGAGGTGCTTGTGATCATTGCAAGTAAATTAAATAGTGGAACAAGCCATCATTTGAGGCCTTGAGCTTGACATTTTGACCCATGACATCCTGTTTTTTGGAGCTGGAAGTGACAATTTTTGTATACCAGGGTAAAGCTGAGGATAAGAACTGCTTACAATGACTATGTGATGCTAACAAACAGGTGCTGGCTTTTTTTGCGTAGCTTTTAATCTTCAACATAAACTTAATTTAAAAAAGTCAATTAGCAATAAAAATTGACCCCACACAATTGTCATGAATGTGAACAGAGACCAAACATTAGACTGTAAAAATGTTTATTACTGCTATAAAGTGAAGGACTTAATGACTCATTTTTAGGGCCAGCCTCAGGTGGCCGCTCAAGAAACTACAGCTTTTGGCTGTTCTTTGTTGGCTTTATTTTTCAAACCCTAACGTAGCTGCTTGCTTGTGATACCTAAAAAGGAATAGTCTCCAGTTGTGCTAGCAACTATTTCGTCAAATGCTAATACATTGTAATTGCGTGTCTTGGCTGAGGACTACGGAAATGTCGTTCATTTTGCAAGTATTAGGTAGTGAACCAAAGTTGTTGACAACTTAAAACTTTTTAATAGTGATAGAATCAAAGAACAAAAACAATGCAGATAATGCATCCAACAGTTATCAAGAAATGTCTCTACAAAATGAAAGTTTTCAACCAAGAATCATGGATCGCAAAATAGGCAAAGTCAGTGAATACAGAGACAGTAAGATCCCCCCTCCAGGGACCATAAATGCTTGCAGAGATGTCTGACACAGTCTGACTTGCATCCTTGAAGAGAGACACTGCAGTAAATGTATGCAAGCTTAATGGATACAGGAGACATTAATTGTACCCCATTGAAGATGACAAATGTGTTGTCTGTTAAATGAACTGCAACATTTTCAAACATCACGTACAGTAAAGGAATGAACAGGCTGCTCTAAATCCAAGTATTTGGTACCAAATCAAGTTGATATTCGACTACTGAATCATTTTAGGGGCTTGCAAGCTCAGCAACATGCATCCAGATCTCAAGTGGGATCTTCAAGGATTTGATGCTGTGAAATAGTGAAATTAAATTCAGCAATGGAGTGCTGCTGTAACTGAAGAGGGTCTTAAGAAGTCAGGATGCTAACATGGAATATCTTAAAAATAAAAGTACAACAACAACACAAACCCCTTTTTTCCTGTTAATTGTATAATGAGTCCCTGTATAGCTATTTGTATTCAGATACTTCCACCTTGTCACATATTTTTGCCACCCATTGTGCCATGAAATGAAGTCCATTTACAAATCATTCTCCTTCTGATTTGATAAATGAAACTGGTAAGCGTGTGAGTCCCCTGAATGGCTTGTTTGAATAATTGAGCAATACTCAATCAGACAACATTAGGCGGTGGTGGCCCCGCCATCTGAAATAATTACCACCCGACAATAGACTACACATGGGTGCCGCCTCCACAGGGGTTTTGCATTTGAAATCAACAGATTAGAACAACACCACCCCACCCCACATTTCACATGCCTTCATGAGCACCACCTACAGAAACCTGCAGGGACCTCTGAGCAAAGGCAGGAAACGATGTATGTGTGTGTGTTAATGTGTAATGGGGGTGTTGCTCTGGTAGACCAGGGCTGTGTTGGGGGTGTGGGTTGGCTGTCACTGCAGTGGGGGTAATGCATACTGTTGGGACTGAATCAATCAAAAGCACAGAACCAAATAAGACACCCCTACACCCTTTTCAAATTTGCAGTAGCCTATTACCAAGAGATTGTATAAAATAAGTTATTCACTTCCAATTTATTTGGACATGATTTATTACGCTCACACCAAATTATAAAACAAATGTAAACCTTCACCTATTTTTCTTGGTAATTTCAAGGTGAAATGCAATTTGAAAGTATCCCTGAAACTGAGACAATAAGAAAAACCTATAAGAAATAAAGGATTCAGTGACCCACATGATACTTGTACCTACAGCACACAATATATTTTTGATCTTTTTTGTTCATGGGGTTTTCAGATTATTGTCACAGATGCTATCCGGTTCAGTTATCACCAGCAGGTCATTATATTGTGATACCCATTGTGTGCCTTATGTTTGTGGATTTAGGTTTTTCTCTTCTTGCCTTGAATAAGCAAGTTTATCCTTGTGTGTCTGGGTCTCTTGAGACAAGCTCTCGTTGTTATCAAAGCATCTTTAATGTGACAACTCAAAAACCGGAAGGTAGCTATGCAAAGAGTTGAGTGTTTTGTCTACGGAAAGGGGTCATGCTTATGGTACCATGGGACAGCCCGCTTGGCATATGTCTGTGCCAAAGTAGTGTCAGCAACTGAGACTCATGTGCTGCAGACTAGATGTGATTGACAGCCGGGCCAAAGAGCCTTTGGCTCCTTCCTGATTTTCTTCCTCACTAGAGGTGTCCTGTGGGACTTGGAATTCATGCTACAGTATATCAGCAGAACAGCTTATGGCGGTAATGAGGATGGAAAGCAAACTGAACACCGAGCCTTTTTTTTCACTCTATTCTGTTCTGAGTTTTACACTCTATCATTTAGTTTTCCTTATGCACCATGCATTTGATTTACATTAGACATTGCCTAGAAGACCAATCACAGCTAGCGTGACCAGGTGTCCTGGGAAATTAGGGGACTGTTCTAAGTCATGAGCAGAATCCCGAATCCTGCCCTGTTTGTCCCAAAAAGTAAACTAAACCTCTAACCTAGTTACGGCATAATAAAACACATAATAAATGTCTGTCTGCCACAATGGTTTAAAAGAAAATCATCACTATTTTTTTTATACGAAATGGGAAAAATCTTTTGTCAATCATTGCAGCATACTTACTCTCTTTCTCGTTGAGGCAGCAGGAGAAGGTCAGAAGGGGACAGCAGTAGAGCAACGAGGAGTGAGATGTAGGAAAAGAGCAAGAGGGAAAGTGAGCCAGTGCGATCGCAACATGATAGATTTACTTATTTTTATGTAACATATGTCTACATATCTATTTGCCACAAAGCATTTTGGAATTGAACTTACTGCAGACTTTTTTATGGAAAATAAAGCACATGGCCTCACCTGTGTAGACTGGCTTACCTTTATCATCAGAAACCACACCTACAATACTCCCAAACAGGGGCACAGGCTTTCTACTTTTTTACTAGCCCTGTAGCTGAGGCCCCACCACTTCCATTTGCTTCTTTCTAGCTTCAGCTACCTGATCCATCACTTCAGACTGACTTATGGTTGCATTACAATACATCACCTTAACACAGCATCTTAATTTAATAGAAAGATGGGCATCTGTATTTTTGTCAGTACTGAAAATTATACCTTAGCTTTTCTTAATAACCTGTTATATGGTAACACTTTGATATCACTTTAGCTTAATCACAACATTGACATCCATTATATTAGCTGGTGTACATAAAATGGGATCGTCAGAAAGAGAAAGTGTTGTATATTTTTCTGTCTGAATTTTAATTAGATTCACAAATTTTTCATAAATTACACCTAAAAAGACACTTAAAAGCAGCCATTTTTTACACATAAGATGATACATTTATGACAAATCTTAATTGTTATTTTTCACAGCCATTTTTCTTTCATTCTATCAGTCTCAAATGTTGTCACACAAGGCACTTTCTTATTTAAATTTGGCCTTCAGTAAGGCTTTTCACAAAAACAACATGTCATGATGTATTAACGCAAAGCGGCCGCAACTCAGTGCAGGATCTAAATCATGATCTCTATTTTTAAACCATAATTCCAGTGATGGCTTAAAGTGCAGTCATTTCTTTAGCTACTTAAAGCAGTAGCTTTTAAATTTATATTTGGGATAACAGTTGTGACAGAATGAGGAGGTTTTGAAGCTGTAACCTTTTAACTTAGCAGCAGCTAGCTCATACCTCTGTTCAAAATGCATGAGTATGGCTTTTACAGGAATTGCTTGACAATTCTTAATGTTCTCGCTCCTTTGAACACTCAAAGTCAAGCACAGACCATGCTGCAGTTGATGATTTGAAATGCTCGTCCAACAATGAAAGATTGCTGAAAAAAATGCTCATAATGGAATTCTAATGAACTTAAGGTGCGTATGCTCGAAGAATAAGCAGTTTTTGCATATTTCACCAACCATATTTAAAGAAGATGTCATATTGTCTTAAGGCTTCTTTTTTTAGCATTGCAGATTCTTGCCACATCCTCTAACTACAGTAATGATTCCTCTCAAGAAAAGTGTGGCAGACTTTCGGTGTACTTTTCAAAAGAAACACTGTAACCTTCTAACAGGGACATCTCTGTGATTTTGTTGCTGCTGATAATGAGATATTTTGAAACGATTTCACCCCTGGTCCTAAATGAGACCTTGCACCCTGCATTGGATTCAGTCAGTATCCATGGTCACTGGTGTTTTCTCTTTCAAATTTTATATGCATTGGTGTAGCCTCTTTTCAAGTAACCAAGGTCTGACCCTGTGCCTGCTACAAAAAACAGGCCCACCTTCAAACTGCTTTCTTCATCCAAGGTTTCAGAAATAAATCCTCAGAAAGTCTCTGCCACACCGGTGCAATTCAGTCAGTCTGTTGAAATTATTTCTTTGAAAGTTGAAGCCTAAATATAGTGAATTTCACAGCACGTTAACCATTAAGAACCGTTAATTTTGCATTTGTATTCTTGTAGAGCCTTCAATAAAGCCCATACTGCAGAGTGGGTCATTGTGAGAGAATGGAAGGTATTAGAAGCAAGGCTCTTCATTTTATAACTCATATAGGCACGTGATTTTATTCATAACATCAACCTCCCAATCAATGTTGAGCATTATAAGGCAGACAGCAAACACTTAATACTTTTAGCATTAAGCTTTAGACTCTTACTTAGTCTAGACTCGCTCTCTTGTATTGCATTCATAATGTTCTGTTGGAAATAAATCTTTTCAAGGTTTTCATGAGATAAAATTTTAATGATCTGAGAACAATCAGTAGGCTTTACCAACACAAGAAACTCACTCTCACAGACTGACTGTGTTTTTCTGCCCAGATGATTTACTTGCCACCTTGTGGACTTCTTAAACTTTACTTCAGCACAAGCTTCAGGTCTAGTCGTCTGCCCACCACAGCATGTGCCTTGCTGAACTCATTTTGTGATTCTGGTGTTTTAATGTAAAATGTTTCACATAGAGTCCAATGTGCACCCTAAGAATGTGCTTGATGTTACTGGCTGAAAGCTAGACACACACTGCCTGAAGACCCAAAAACGTCACAATCGCAGCCAACTAAGAAAATACAGGCAAGTTTGTTTATGCAGCAAAATTCAATCACAAGGAAATTTAAAGGGATTACAGGACCTAAGATTACATTTCTGGTGATTGCTAAGTTCATGGCCTTCGGTACAGAAAGTGAGTTATTTAGCTCTCTTCATACTCCTTGAGTGATTGTGCAGATAGTTTGAAGCTAATCACTGTTGTGGTATTTCTTTGTGGGGAGATGGAAAATTACAAGTCAACACAGTCTGAGAAAATAGGCTGTCTCCGCTTTCGTGAAGTCATCCACTTCCACTGTCTCAAGGGCTCACCCAAGGACACCAGGACATGTCCCAACCCAAGGGGAGGGTGTACAGACGGGATTTTTGATGCGTCACTGCTCAGACAAATGACATTTGAGACTTTAGCAAGTACAGTCTCTGTGCGGTGCTCTGGTCAAAATTCAGACAAAAAAAAAACATTAAGGGAAATGTTTTGCAGCAAAAAAGCATTAAGATGCTGAAAACAGCCTTTTTAAATTATCTTTCCTGAAGAAGAAAGGTTTGATATGGGGTTTTAGTTATTGTATCACTGAGGCATAGCGACTAGACTCTTTAATAAGAGGCTTAATAACTGCACTCTTCAGGGCATTTAAAAAAAGGCCTCACTGAAGAGAAATATTTACTATCTGGTGTATATCTAATGCCATGCAGCTAAGAAATAACTTATATGCAGAATAACAAGGCAGCAGGAAGCAGGCGTAAGGTTTGGGGCATTTTCAGTCAAGGATACATAAGTGAGGAGGTGCAAAATTAACGAGAATAGCCTTTGTTAAAGGAAGAAAACACATACCTGAGATTGTGTTGCAGACTGTTTGTCTAATCTGTAGCATTGTATCTGTCAAAAATGAAGCAAAGTCTTTACATAACTTGGTTGATAGCAAGATCCTGAATATACAGACCGCCACACATTTCTATGGGGTCAGTAGTTATGGATAGGGATAGCTTTACAGTTATTTATGCTGCTTATAGAATACTGACAGTAATGTAATTTGTTCCATGCAACACTTTCGCTATGTTGAACATCAGGAATCTTCCATTAAGAAGCTGCTATTGAGCTGTAGATATTTAGTTGTGTTTGAATTTCAGTGCATGCTCTTTCACTTCTTTCTCTACATCTTTTTGTATGGATTCTGAAGGTTAACTTTCAAGTGTTTCACCTTTGTATATGGCCCTGTTAATCCTTCCTGGCTTTACAAACTCTAACATTTAGTCAGTTAGATCAGAGAAGCGCCCACACCTCCCTCAGGAGGACAGCTGTATTATTGAAACTGAGAGATTACTGAGGGTCCTTAAGGTGCTTTTGACAGAACTGTCTTTGGATTCACATAAGTGAAAGGTGGTAGAGTTCAGGAGACCCAGGACAGCTCAGTCTCAGAGGGACTCTCTGGTTCACATCCTGGAATCTGACAAAACTTCCAACTAATCAACTGGATTAGCCACTCTAACAGTGTCTTCATTTCCTCTCGCAGTGTTACGTGATGACTTCAGACAGAACCCGCAGGATGTGGTGGTGGCTGTGGGGGAGACTGCCAGTCTCGAGTGTCAGCCTCCACGCGGGCACCCTGAACCCACCACCTTTTGGAGGAAAGATAAAGCTCGCCTTGACCTCAAAGATGACAGGATCAAGGTGGGTCCCTCCTCGGGGAGCGCTCTTTAGCACCTCTTTACAGCACCTTTCTACATGACCCAGATACTCTGATACATGATACTCTTAATCACACACTCAGTGATTCACCTATTAACATTCACCCAGAGCTGTTACAAAGGTAATAACTTTGTTCATTGTAATTTCATGCATTTATTTGGCAGGTTCGTGGGGGAAAGCTAACCATCTCAAACACCAAGAAGACTGATGCAGGGATATATGTGTGTGTGGCGGCCAACATGGTTGGAGAGAGAGAAAGTGAAAAAGCTCAGCTCTCAGTGTTTGGTAAGAGGTCTGACACACACTCTTTTCCCTGTTAGAAAGGGGGAAAAAAATGCTTTTTTCCCAGGTATTTAGTGCACACAAGCACATACATTTAGCAAACAGCATTTATCACTCTGTCAACAGTATATTTAGCCTCTATGTTATTTGTGCTGCCCACATCCAGAAAGACCGGTGTTTGTGCAACGGCCTGTGAACCAGGTGGTCTTAGTTGATGAGACGGTGGAGTTCAGGTGTCAGGTCCGTGGTGACCCCCAGCCCACACTGCGCTGGAAAAAAGAGGACGTGGATATTCCCCGCAGCAGGTGAGGAAGATGTGTGAATATGTGTAGTGCATTTTATTGAGTTTATGTGCTTATGTTCATGCGTGTATATTGAAGCAATAAAAGTCTTGAAGATAAATGCTGAAGCACAGCCATTAGTATTGAGTTTGTGATGTTGTTGTTCTCGATTGCATCATATTGTATGGGGTTCCTGTGGTTTGATTAACCCCTTGTGGATCCACATCATAAGCGCACATTAATTGCATTGCATCTCCATCAGAACACTTGTTCTAAAAGGCATTATCAGCCTGTCATGTGGGTCTTAATAGTTATTGCTGAGCATTTTGTTCTTGCAATTGCAGCATGCTTCATAATACAATCTGGCCATCCATCAAAACCTTTCAATTTTCTCTGTTAGGTTTAAGCACTATTTATAATGGATGTTTTAGAAATCAGATGCATTGCATTTCCATGTAGTTTTATGATCTCTTTCATTGCTTTATTCATGGCTCTGATCTGGTCTCCTGCCTTTGATTGATGACATTTTGTCAATTAAAACCAATCGTACAATATTTTTTTTGGATATCTTCAATTACCAATTGAATTTCTATCAGGTAAGTAAAGCTTTTAGTGAATCAAAATCATGAGTATTAACTAAAAAAACTAAAGTAAATATAAAACATGTGATGCTCACAATCTAGCAAATCAACGATGTTAAACTTACTATTCAGTTTTAAATGTGTAACTGAAGTCCTGTCATCTGCTGAAAAATGAGATGCATTTACTTGTGCTACAAGTTTAACCTGCACGTGCTGTAAGCCATCACTGCTGTAAGACAACAGAATGATGCCCTCTCTGGTGTGACACGAGTAAGAATGGATTGTGAGGTGGACTAATAGCTGCCTGTTTCTCTGTCTGGCAGTCTGTCTGCAAACCCAAAGTGGTGCCCTCTACCTCGGCACCCCTTGACTCTAGAAACATGTCCTACTTTCAATCCTGCCTCGCCTCACTTCCCTCCTTCCACCTCCTTCATTCTTCTCCTAAACCTGTCAGCCTCATGGGAAGTCTGTATCTGGGTCAAGATGTGCTGTGAATGGAGTCCTCACCAGAGTCTGGACAGACCCCACAGCCCCCATCGATATTCTGCCCACACCCTTTGGAACATCTATTTCAGATGTGACTTTTTCTCACCCCTTGTGCCATTTCTCTGCCTGACTTGCCTCCCATCTCTGAATCAGTATGGCTGGCTAGACAATTTCACAGGATCTCTCACGCCAAAAGGGACCCAAGAGAAGGGAGAGCCTCTCCTCCTCCATTCTGTTTGTTGCCCCTCTGAGGCGCTTATCTAAACTCTGTTAGCTGAGATGTTTCCTCTCACGCTAACTGCACCACTGCTGCCTTACAGTATGCCGCACTGGTGGATACACACCGATGCATGGAACATATCTATGAATTAGTCATATCGTGCTGCTTGGCTCATTCATCAAATTCAGTTTGTCAGACTGTGCCACTCCCTTATTCTCAGACTGTTTGTCTATCTCTCCCTCTGTCTCTGTCTCCCTCTCTTTTACATGCTCTCTCCTACAAAGATACACACACACGTATAGTATAGCATACTGCATAGCCCACACCACAGTGGGTGGCTCGTCTTTATAAATATTGAAATAGTTGAACAGCTAGGGTTCCAGCTGAAAGCACCTTTCATTTTTCCATGCCTTCATCTGAGCATAATTGCTCCCCTTTTTCTGCCTCTGTAGCAGAGTGTGTGCAGCGGGGAGTCTTAATTGCCTTAGAAAGTCTGTCTTTATTCTATCAAAAATGACACAACCTTTATAAAAGCTTCCATCTGAGGCATCACACAAGTTTACACCACCTTGATTTAATTTTCATTGCTGTTTGATTGCATTTACTTTGTTATAATGAACATCTTAATATGCATGTAATTGTCAGTGATCCTCAGGTTTTAGG
Organism: Acanthurus tractus; assembly: GCA_029783725.1. Classification (NCBI taxonomy): domain Eukaryota; kingdom Metazoa; phylum Chordata; class Actinopteri; order Acanthuriformes; family Acanthuridae; genus Acanthurus; species Acanthurus tractus. The sequence goes on from JAQNCA010000006.1 coordinate 7,060,508, forward strand.
AAATCAAGCTGATACGTCAATGTCACTGCTCCTCCTTGTCTCCAGGTATGACATCCGATATGAGAAAGAGGACTTTGTGCTGAGGATAAAGAAAGCTTCAGTCAGTGATCAGGGAACTTTTACCTGCCAAGCGGAGAACCGTGTGGGTAAAGTGGAGGCCTCTGCCTACCTGACCATCAGAGGTGGGTATAGTGCTCGTGGACTCACTCCTGGTGAAGCTCATAACCCAACCCTGATATTTTTTTTTTATTTTTTGTATCTCCCCGAAGCAGGCCGCAGTACAATCAGTCCTTTATTGCCCACTTTACGAGCGTTATTGCCCCCCTGCTGCAAGGCTGGTTCTGGCCTCAGCCTTTCTTTCATATAGCAGACAGATGTTGTTGATTGTTTCAGATCTCCAGCTAGGCTCCAGATATGAACAATCTAACCAGCTTCTAAGTGAACTGTTATGACTTCTCCTGAGGGGCTCATTCTCCTTCCAGCCCACTCACTCCATATTTACACCATATCAATGAGAGGAAGCTATTTCGTAAAGGTTGGTATTGCAAAATAAAAGAAATACAGCTTTTGCCAAATCCCTTCTGCTTTATGCCTTTTATGTTGTCAACTAGAGAGTCTGAAAACGTTATTTGTATAAATTTAAAAATATAACAGTTTGCTTGGAAATAGCCAATAACGCATTCCTAAATGATGAATAATTATATCATACATCTTCACACAGACGGAACATTACTGATCTCATTACATTAACTATTCATTTCTTCTTTATTTTACATATTTCATATATTGGATTCTTATTCTTGTTCCTATTACTCATGCATGAATTACATGAATCATATTCCAACCCAATCTTAAGATTAGTGCAGAAGCAAAACAAGACGCAAGATGAGCAATGTATCACATACGTTAAAGCCAGATTTCTGCATTTAATGGACAAAATATGAAATGCATCATGTATGGTGAGTTAACACAGGTCACTGATACGAAACCTGCACCCTAAGGCAGCAAATAATAGACAGGTTTTTTTTAAAATAACATTAATTTTTTAAAGAAAGTGATCAACAACAAAGCTAATGGATTGAATCTATTACTTCAGGTGTTTATGTTGTCATATTTTCATTGTAATGTTGCAGGTTAAAAGTCTTATTGGGTTTATTGAGATAGAGGGAGAACAAACTTGATCCCATTTGCATGATAAAGTCAATATACAAACAGATCTGCTGACTGTGTGAATGTGTTAATCTGTAATGTGTTAACAGATAAATTGTTCAGTCAGTGGTTTTTGGCATTTGTTACCCCTCCCCCCTACTGTTGCCAAGGTGCTATCTCCTTGAGGCCCATGCCATCACCTGCTTCTGGTGACTGAGCTCCACCCTCCTTCCCCTCTTAAACTTCATGGATGGAAACCCAACTCCATCTCATTCATCTCTGATTTTCATTCTTATTTTTTTCTGTCCCTCTGTTCTACTCCTCTGCTGTCCTTCTCTCTGTGTCGTGTGTAAATCTCACCCACACCATTGTTGTGTCACCAGCTCGCCCCGTCGGTAAGTAAGAGCTGATCCCATTGTGCATGCGATGCTCTTTTTTTTCTATGTTTTTGATCACAAACATGTATGCATGGACTATTGTGGCATTCCACAACACATTCATCAAACTAATGTCGGACATGCATATCTACATTGTTACTTTCAATTCCTGACTTACACTGGCAGTTTTTAATAGAAACAGTGAATTTGCCACCTCACTTCTGTCAAAATTAGGGTCCAGAAACAGTATAGATTGTATGTTTGAGTTAAAATCTTGATTGATTAGGATAATAAGATACCCTGCTAATTAGATATCATTCATTCTGATGTTCCAGCATCTGAATGAATGGCTTGTTTAATTAGCATAGTCAATAAATAGGTTTTTAAAACAAATAACAAAGTCCTAGTGCATGAATATGGCAGTTTACAGGTGAAGTTTCAGTATAAATATTTTTCATTTAGACTAGTAATATATAATATAATACTTGTAATATGCACTCTAATGTCCATCCAAATGTATTACTGTTGTGTTATGGTTTATTTTACCTTTAACCTCAGAGGCGCCCCAGTTTGTGGTGCGACCCCGTGACCAGATTGTCGCGCAAGGACGAACAGCTACGTTTCCCTGCGAGACCAGAGGCAAACCTCAGCCCACTGTCTTCTGGCAACGAGAGGGCAGCCAGGTGAGGTTGCTGATATTGACAAAATGCATTTGTTTATATTGTGTCATGTGGGTATGTATGCCTGATGGGGAATAATTTCCTATTTTGCTATACAGACATATATTCCGCTGCAGCAGCATCATCAGTAAAGTATCTACAATAAAAAAAAACGACCAGGAAGCTGATTAAAAGGATCGAACCAGGGGGCAGCAGAGTGGTTCTGTTCCACATTCAGATAATGAAGTGGTCATTTATCATCAATCTACACCAGTCTCAGCCAATTCACTGAGCAAGAAGCAATGTCATGTGCTGCATTAGAGTCATTAGACATAATGAAAGCAGGCTAATGTCCTTTCCTGCCCATCAGCTTGTCAGCTCAGGGTGCAGAAACGGACAACGCTGATGCCTCAATTTCATGACCATGACTGCAGGTTATCAAAGCAGGATTATCACTCTGGGGGTAAACTGCCATTGAGATCACATAGAAGAGAGACACTGACCCAGTTTTTTCACTGAACTGGACATTATTGTTGCAATGTGAGAGCTTTTAGAATGCATATTTATACGCAACAGGGATTTGTTTTAATGTTGCCTAAAGATGTTAAGCTATAAAACATAAAATACATTATCTGCTCTCCTTTCTTGACAATCAACACTTAGTAACAGTCATTATTTAGGATAGTGTAAGTCACTGTTGGTGACAAGAATACAGATATCAGTATTTTCTTCATCAAATTAAAATATATAGCCCTAAGTCACATAATCTATTTTAAGCAGTGGAGAAGTTTGTGTGAGACACAAAATCTAGTTTATGAGGTTTTATGAAGATAAAGTACTCGCTTAAAACAAATTAGTTGTGACTGATATTCAGATCACAGTTAAAAGGAAGTCTAGTAATTTCTCACTTTCAGATGATGAAAATGTGTGTCGAAAGAAAAAGAGAGAGAAAAACTTCTTCTTTACGGGAGGTTCTTGCTGATAAATTGTATACTGTTGGCTTGCTGAAGTTTGCCTTCCCTTTTTATTTATTTTACTCTCTACTTTTGCTCCCTGTAGGACCTTTTGTTTCCCAACCAGCCGACACAAGGGGACAGCCGTGTTTCTGTATCTGTTAATGGGGAGTTGACCATTTCGTCGGTGCAGCGCTCTGATGCAGGGTATTATATCTGCCAGGCCCTCACTGTGGCAGGCAGCATCATGGCCAAGGCCCAGCTGGAGGTAGCAGACGGTAAGACTGGACACACACACATACAGATGCAAAGTAATACAGTCTACTAAGATATGAGAGCTATTTGTTTTTAGTTAACATGGTTTTCCAGCACTGAATGTCAGTAATTGTGTTTAAACATTTTCACATTATATTGTTATGCCTTGTTAGGTACATTAAACATCAGGGAGTTACATGCACAGTATTACTGAATATTTTAAAAAGAATATTGCATGATTGGATGGCTAAATACACAGGTAATTTCACCAGAATGAAGCCATTATTGTTTCTGTCATGGTATCATCTGCAAATAGCTGGTTCTAATGCAGAAATATGTAAACATGAACAAACTTTTAACATAAACATAATGAAGGCAGTTTGTAGCCAAGTTATAGTTTAAATATATTCATAGTATAGTTGATTGAAAAGTAGATGCAATATGATTTGGGAGCCTTTTAAGTTCTTTTCTGAATGATGTTGGAGCTTTTTATTTTGACTCTTTGATGCATACTTGGCTTTAACATCATTGAAAATGTGCATATATAAGCTTGTAACATTGCCCAGACCTTATAAAGCATTGAATACCACTATATCAAAGCTATTTGTCTGCCCACACTAATGTCTGCAAGGATACATATGCATGTTCTGATAGCCAGTCACCCATAATCATCCTTTTCATTATCACCTCACCATGGTAAATTTGAATGGTATGAAAAGACTTAAACTGTGCAAAATAAAACTCTCGCCGTGTTCTTGATGGAGAGACACTTTGCACTTTTTTTTTTGACGAAGCTTTAATGTCAGCATTAAGTGCTGAGCCGCTGCCAGCTGGGAGCTGTTAATGCCCTTCTCTCCATTTGTTTCTTGGCTTTTTCTCCAGCACATTATTAAATTAACATCTGTTGAAGTGTTTTTTGGAGAGGAAATGACTCTTGTTCTGTCACTCAGAGGAGATGGATCAATATCCAAATGTTTGGTGTGGAGCGAGCGGGGGAGGGGTGAAATGTACTTGATTGATGGCTGTAAACAGAGTTGCTGTGTTACCAAGTGAAGTTCTGGACGCTTGCACAGTGCGGTTATTGCTTTACTTAAAATGAGTGGTGCCGTGGAGGTTCTTCTATTGAATAAAAACTTTATTAAGTTTCAGATACGGACAGATGCTCCACTCTGGGCGTTGCCTTGGACATGTGACTGACAGGTTAATTGATTATCCATTTAGACCTGGAACAGTGTTACGTGCTGCAACTTGTCGATGAAGTGATTGTCATTCTTGTGCATAGTTTTAGAGTTCAGGCCAGTTCTGCAACCACTGTAAGAAAAGGAGTCATGCACTCTAATGCACAAATACTAATGCAAATGCTAACTTGCAAGTTTAAAATTCATTTTTCATTGAAAGATGTTTACAAATACTAAACATACACATAAGCATGGTAGATGCTGGAGTGTTGCACATGTTTTTTTGCTGTTTTTCTGTAGATATGTAACTGGGTCACCATTAAAATCCATTCTAACAATTGGGAATCTGAGCTGACCACAGACGCTGCCCTCCATGTAGGAGCAAGCTACACATTTCAAAGGCATATTTATTTAAAGCCTGCAGGGGGAGAATGTTTGATACATAGATTTTGAGTGTAGTATTGCATCATATCTCTGATAGTTTCATAGAGACACTGAAGATGCCTGGAGGCTTAAGTGGTTATTTGTATGGTGCTTGATCAAAGAGTACGTACCAAGACCTAATGACTTACCTTTTGACTCTAGTCTTGTGCAGTGGTGGAGTGGTATTTAAAAAATTGATGCTTGGATTAGATCCATTCACCTAATCGTTTTTTTAAATATCAACATTCCATCAGTCGCAGACTTTCTGCTCGTGAATAGATCTCCCAACATGCCTTTATCTTCGAGTCTACTGCAAAATAATTTATTTAATTTTGCAGTATGAGTAGCCTCAAGTAGTGATAAGTGATAAACATCTCAAAAAGCAATATTTTGTTATTACCTTTGTAACTAAAGCTGTGGTGTGTGATTGGATTTTTTACAGGAGTGCAGCTAAATAGGGAATAGCAGTATGATGTTGTTGTTCGCCCTCTAATAACTTGGGGTAATCATAGCTCATAATACAGCTATAATACAGATATAATGTTTCCTGAAAATGCAAAGACTGTCTGTCTTTAGCCATTATAAAGACTGATCTTATGCTTAAGTTTCCTATCAAAGACTGATTGGTTAAAGCCTTATTTCAAGTTCATAACACTTTCTATCGCCACATAAATGCAAATGAAATATGGCCTCCACATATAAAGCTAACATATCGCATGTGGTTCTACTTACAGTCCCTGAACCTAATTGTACCTTCTTTCTCAGCCATTCTGCTTTAGTTGCTGTGCTCATCATTGTGCCGAAGGAGGCAGGATAAAAGATAAGGCAGGGAAAACCTGCTGTAAACACTTGTGCGAGGGGAGACAGACCTGATAACAGTGGAGAGCAGCAGTGAGGAAATTGGAAGCAGGGGATAGTTACAAGGCCTGAAGAGCTTCAACACTCCAGAAATTACTGTTGCAGGGTGCAGAGGCTGTTTTCTGGATGATATAACATTCTTTAAAAAGCTCTAAAAGAGACGAATTGTTGTTCTGCTTGGCATGCTAATTCATAGTTGAGGTTTGTATTTGTGTGCGAGTGCGTTTGTGTGTGTGTGTGCTTGTGCAAGGGGGTTGGAGGGAGTGCAGCCATGAGTCAGAGTAGGAAGAAAAGGGGCAGGCATGATTGTGTTGAGAGGTGTTATAAGAAGGTATGGTAATTAGCACCACGAGTGAAGCATCGTTAATCCTCACCTAGTAATTAAAGCTCAAAGGTGTGATGCAGTGCCATGAGCACAGTGCCCTGCAGTTGAAAAAACTCACAAAGTTGTCACTTCCTCTTACAACAAAACCAACAGATTGAACTCTAACATCTTGGCTCTGCAACCACTAATGCAATTATTGCTATCACAAATTAACACCTTCTGATAAGGTCATGCCTTTTTTTAAATAAATCAGGTTAATTTTTACTACTAAAAAAAGAATCATTGTTTCATGCAAGGAGCATGACCTCATAATTACATCAGTAGAGATGTATTCAGATAATAAAACTTGTTTTTTGATTACTATTCTCAGCACTAAAGGACCGCCCACCACCCATCATCCGACAGGGTCCATCCAACCAAACGCAGGCCATAGGAAGTGTGTCCGTGCTTAGGTGTCAGGCATCAGGGGACCCAGAGCCTACGGTCACCTGGAGAAAGAATGGGGCCAGTCTACTTGGAAAGGACCCGCGGTTTTCCCTCCTGGAACACGGCAGCCTTCAGATCCAGAATACCAGAGTGAGTTACAGTGGACACAGGAATGCAAAAACATTGGCGTCAGCATGCAGCCTTGTACTTGTAGCATCACATGACAATGGTTGACCGGTTTAACAGTGTATCAAAGGACAAATATAGTTATGGCAATCAACTCTACTGCATTTGATAGCGTTACACTGATCAAAAGCGAATGATGAACTTCAGCTGTGACAGTCAGACAGGCTGTAAACAAGACTCTATGTTATAAACCAGACTGTTTTATTTGTGTTTTATTTGTGTTTTATTTGCAATGCTGCAGAGTTTCCAATTGTACTATGACAGAAAAAATTGTAAAAACACAAAAAAATAATGAAGCTTAATAACCTCAAATTATCTGTAGAGCTAACTGACTCTCAGTTAAACTGCATTCAAACATGCATCCTCCTAAGGGAAAATAATCTTTTACCCAGATCCTCTTCCTTTTTGCTGTATCTGATGTGGAAAAGGCATTTACAGCAATCAAGTTTCAATTGCTATGGTTCCATCAGGACCCAGAGATTAATTATTAACACAAAGGATTGTTAATTAATCTTTTAGAGATTGTTTTTCCCCAAAATGATTTTGGAGTTATTTTCTTTTCAGCATCTAATCAGTTGAATCTCCTTTAGATGTGCAATGTGTAAATTATCCTGCTTTGCCATCACTTCACATTCTACCCCGCAGGTTTGTCTTGTTTACAGTGCAAAGTTATGAATCTTTAGGGGATTAGCACTCCTGATTCTACATCTGTGTTTTAGCATTTTGATTCCTGACTTTCAATGCAAAATCAGTGCAGCAAAAGGGATCTATATGTATTGTACATACATAGCTTCTCTTATATATAAACTATAACACACATCCTGTGTTTAAGTTTTTTATGCTTGCACATCACTTCTTTTTATTGCATGTTAAAGTCTAAAGAAAAAAAAACTCATCTGCCAGCTGATGTCAGCTGAATGTAATTCAAATGGACAAGTGCAGCTCGGTTGCTTCTAAAAGATGAATGGCGAGTATTGACTTTTATAAGTTGTTAAACGCTGCTATTTAGCCAGAATCTCTGAGGTAGCAGTTAGAAATCAAGGGCTCAAGGACAGGGACTAGTGAGAGGAGTCTAAAGGGGCCAACATAATGGAGGCCCAGCGATATACAGTATCCTATCACAGTGTCAAAGTGCTCTTTGCGTGTCACTCTCTACTCTCTGGAGAGATAGCATAGTCATCAGTGGCTCCTAAGGCACTGCCTATATATAATAGATTGCCATATCACTTCTTTCCTGTATCATCAAAGACGATGATAATGTTGATGGCTCTGGAAATGGGGGGTGACTATTATTGGTGGAAATCAATTAAGAAAATTAATGTGAGCTCTTACTGGGCTTTTTTCCCCCCCGATTGGCTGATGTGAAAGTTTTCTCATCCACTCTCTGGCTTTTCTCGAGCCAAGTGCAGGCCAGTGGAGGTTAATGCATTTTTACTGTACTACTAGCTGTGAACCTTCTTCCAAAGCCCAGAATGACGTAAGAGCATGTAAAAAACCCAACTGGGACCAGAGTTACAAAAGCCACTGGATTCAATCACATACAGCAAAAGAGCCCGAAAGCTGTATTCTTTGTGAATTGCATGGGCAGAATAAACCACTATGATTATTTGTTTTTTATGCTGTTAAATTTGATCTCTTTTGCAACTCTGAAATCAATCCTGCTGTTAAAGTTGTGCTGCCACAGATTAAATGGAAGCTTGCTTGAATACTAATGATAGTATCTCAATCTGTCCTCCTTAGCTGTCTGACATGGGGTTGTATACCTGTGTTGCCACCAGCTCCAGTGGAGAAACATCATGGAGTGCCTATTTGGATGTCAGAGGTCTGTTTTTGTAACGATAAATCACACAAAAAAATCAAGGATAACTTTTTTTTTTAAATGCTCAGCTTTTGCAGGCACTTATTTTTTGTCTCTACTTTTCTTCCTTTGTCAGACTCCACTGACCTCATAGACTTCATGTCTCACAACGCGACTGCTCTCCCAGGGCCGCCCTCCAAGCCAGAGGTCACGGATGTTACCAAGAGCAGCATCTCGTTGTCATGGGAACAAGGGCCAGAGGCCGGCTCACCAGTGTCCTCCTACGTCATTGAAGCCTTTGGGTATGTCTGTGACCTATGGCCTCAAGCTACGTTTAGTGACCCCGAACTTTCATGGCAGTAACAGATGTGGGTGTTTCAGTGGGCGATTTAATCAATCCAGTACAGTTTTTAAGCAAACTATTCAGTGTTACAACTAATTTCAAGAGTGTGGAATGTTCTTCTATTTAAATTTTGAATGTTAATTATTTGGCATATAAAAGCTTACTTCAGGAAATGATTGGCACGTGAGATTTGGCTTTTTTCTTTTCTTACAATTTAGTTGGCTGAAAGAAAGTTCTACAAAGAAATAAATGATTGTTATTCTGAATACTATTTCTGATGATGACAGAAAGTATTTCAAAAGGCTTCACAAGTGAGCATGGCTTGTCATTATTGTGTGACATGCGATAAATTTCTACTTACAGTCTCTAGGAGCAAAGCCCACCAGTGTTGCCCCAAATAAACTGTCTAGGTTGCCTCTAATGGATAAAAAGACTCGTCTTAGTTAGGGTTTATCATTCTCATTCTGCAGCCAGTCGGTGAGTAACAGCTGGCAGACAGTGGCAGACCATGTGAAGACCACAGAGTTCACAGTCAAGGACCTACGACCCAATACAGTCTACCTATTTATCATCAGGGCAGTCAATGCTCAGGGGCTCGGGGACCCCAGCCCCATGTCTGAGCCTGTCCGGACTCAAGGTACAGAAACAAGAATGGATGATAATCGAGTCTTAGTCATAAACTTTACTATTCCTCTCTACATACCTGCATTTCTTTCTTTCTTCTAGACATTAGTCCCACTGCACAGGGAGTGGACCATCGCCGGGTGCAGAAGGAGCTGGGGGATGTGGTGGTCAGCATGCATAACCCTGTGGTCCTTAGCTCCACTTCAGTGCAGGTCACATGGACTGTAAGTACTTATAACATTTGAAAAATGAAGTGGTTTATGGGAGCTGTGGTTCTTTTGCCTTCAGAACCGCAAATGTTATCTAAGGTTGTTTGAGAACTTTACACTTGGCATGTCACTATGGTTTGGATTTGCTGGCAAACACATAGAGGGATTCATACTCTGAACAGCTGGTGCTCCATCAGTTTAAAATGGTTTGAGGTGATGCGGGGAATCAAGACTAATGTTTCTATTCAGGACAAATACATCACCATTAGGTGCTACATGTGTCACTTCTGGAGGCAGTTTGCAGTCAGCTTTATCTGGGAAATGTTATTTCTGTCTGTTGGCAAGGTGTCCCCACTGCCTGCTGCTGTAGGTTAATGACACACCTAGGATGGGCTTAACACTAGTCTGCTATTTCATGCTTGTCAGTATGACAGCCGTGTATTGCAATGCGGTTGGCAGACTGATACAGTGACAGGATAAACCTGTGTTTGTGTTGGATCTGAATGGGTCCGAGGACGACAGGCTCCATTTTCAGGAAAAATGCTCATTCATTAACCAATGTCAAGCAAAAGTTTCTCTAATAAAATGGTCTGTGTGCATTGTTAGTTTTGGTCTGGAGTCTTTGTTGTGTGTCCTGTAGAAACAGTTACACAACACATTCATCTTTTAGAAATTTTTAATTGGACAATCTGTTACTTAGCTAAAGATGACAAAAGTTGTCCAGTTGCCTCGGTGTGTCTGTAACACTCTTTCGACACTTCATTTTAAACTCAAACTCAGCCTCGGCCCACACACTCCATGGATGCAGGCTATTTGTCAGACTTTGTTCATTTTGCTGGTACTGTTGAGTCTGCTTTTCCAAGAATTTCCCATGACAGCCACAAGGAATCATTATATGTTCTCCTGGATTTATGTGAGATCATGGATCTGCAAAGCTGCTATCATTAAAAAAACATATGTGCATGAGACAAACCTATATGTTCAAAGAAAAGTGTCTGTGTGACATGTTCTTGAGATCTCTATTCTCTGTTGCATGTCACACTACCTTTATGCAAGACTTCACATCTTTGAATCAAAGGATGAGTGATTAGATGCTCTTCGGGTCTTAATTAATTCTGCAGCTGTCTTCTAAGGCAATAGGAGAGTCAACACAGAAGAGGTGCAATTTATTTTGATCATAGCTTATTTTCAAGTAACATCTACTTGTGTTTATGAGGCTTTTAGATTCACAAATCATTGAAGTCACAAACAATTAAGTACACGCTGATGACAGTACTGAGTGAGGCTACAGAGTATGGGAGGGAAAAAGAGATCCATCCTTGTATATTTGGAATTATCTGATGATAAAAGGCTGCTTTGTACTACTTTGAAAAGGATGTTCTTGCTTTTTTTCCGCAATAAGCCATTACTGTGAGTTATATCTGTTGTGTATTTTACTGGATAAAGAGGAAAAATGTGAGTATTTTGAGACAGAATTTTGTGTCTATGCTCAGCTGAAGGTCTCTGCAAACTGAGAGCTGATTCACAGCTCCGAAGCAGTTTACACACAGATGTATGACACCTCCTACATTATTACCCTACCGCATATCTTCATCCCACTCTCTCTCCTTCTCCTCATCTCTCAGGTGGAGAATCCATCCCAGTTTATTCAAGGCTACCGCGTTCTGTTCAGGCAGACGTCGGGTCTACCCTCCCCAGGGCCATGGCAGATACAGGACTTGAAGGTCGCCTCAGAGAGGGACATAACTCTCTCTGGTCTTAAGAAAGGCATCGTCTATGAGATTAAAGTGCGGCCATACTTCAATGAGTTCCAGGGTGCAGACAGTGAATCTATGACAGCACGCACTATGGAAGAAGGTAAGCTAAAAAATGAATTTGCATTTTTCAACAAAAAATCCATTTCTCAGCTTCCTTTATATTGCAAGACGTAAGATTGGGTTACTTATGCATGAGCAGACACTCTTGTGTAAATGATTCTACATACTTTTAAATTAAGTCGCAGCTAGTAACAGCTTCACGGCTAGATAGTAATAGATAATGGCATTTCAAGTACACCCGCCCACATGCATACTACTGCAGTGCCTTGTCCCCTGTGTGTGAAAACAGGGCTCTCAGACAGCGCAGTGGGGGTCTTTGACAAGCCCGGGCCTCTGTGAGATGGTGGGCAAAGGGGGAGGGCAGAAACTGTCTCTTTTGACATAAGCTCCACTTTCTCTTTTGCTGCTCTTCTTCGGACCCCTGCTGCCACGTCTCCGTCACACACCAGCTAGACTTCTGTGATTTGACCCTCCCTTTTAGCAGCACATAAAACCCACACAGTCTCCATCTCAAGTGAACTTTAATGGCGATACTGACACTCTTAAGTGTGTCCTCCCTGTCCTGTCATGCAGGTTAAATTGATCAACAACTGATCAATCACTCAGAATAACTGTTTGTAACACAGATAAGTGTAACATAGTGTCATTGGTTGCATGCATTAGTTTTGGTAAATGAACAATGAACAATTAGATCTATAACCCTTTGTCGCAGAGAGACAGGATATCATTATCTCTGATGTCCATGATGAATAAATGTCAATAAATCCAGTTTAGAAGAAGTGACTCCCCTTCTAACTGTAGAAGTTGCCTGAGAATTATCGCATTTTCAAGTTTTCTTCAGTATCAAGTTAGTGGTGTTGTCTCTACATCCATGGATACACTGAAAACAGGAACTGCAAAGTCATCACACCTTAATTCTTGCAGTGTGCCTAATTATTTACAGATAATTCCTGAAAAAGTGGAGCTCAATCTTGCTGTATTGCAATAAAAAAAAATACTGAAAAAATAATCATAGACGAATTAGCATCTAACAAACTTCTAAAAATTTCTAAATAAAATAGAATCCTAACCCAAGGTCCTCTCAAATCTTTGTCACATTTTTTAACCGCATTACAGTTTTTATATTTTCACCAACAGCATTGTAAGGGCATTTTGTCTGAATCGGCTAATACATGACTGAGTAGTTCAACAATCCCACCCCAAGGTTCATCTCCTCGTTTTTTTCAACAAGGCTAACTGTCCTAAAAATGCTGTGAATGACATCATAAGCTCCCATAGCAATAGATCTATTCATCAGCTGATGGAGTTCAGGAGAAAGTAGTGAATGGCACTGGAGTTGTTTTGTCAAAGCACTATTTTCCAAGGTCAAGAATGAACTTGAATGCTTAATTTACAAAAGCTGTGTTTCGCCTGCTGACTTGGCAGGGAGGCCGCTTCATGCAGTGGCATGCAAGTGCTGGACTGTGTGGAACACGACATGTACTGAGAGAAAGTCATGCTGAGGCCATTCATGCATCTTCCTCCCAGCAGGAGGATAAGGACAGTCTAACAGGGGATACAGCTGGTGGACAAACGGAGAAACTCACCTCACCCCAGCCCAATTAAAATCTTCCCACAGGATCAATGGTGGTCTTTGCAGACCTGTGCACTTGCTTTAGTTACTTGGATCCTGGAAACGAGGCATCATGTTAGAGGAAAAAAAATTGGTTTGATCTGCCAGTACTCAAGAGCCTGGAAATGTGCTGATCTGCAGAATTGTAAAAAAAAAAAAAACCCACTCGATATCCATTGAAGACAGGTTAGAAATGGCCTCCTGCCTTTGTGAAACCCTAGCAGAGGCCGTCTTTGGGGCCTTAGAGGTCAAAACAGCTGATGCTTCACAATATATATAGGGGCAAATTGTGTATTGAGATTAATGATCCTCACAACCCTTTGTACAGTTCTTGGAGGAGAGCAATGTAGCTAGAGTCTATAGGCTCTCTAACATCACTATCATCACTTTCCGCCATTACTGATGGCAACTCAAAGGAAATGTTATTAGGGTGCTAAAGTCCAAGGCAGGCAAATCTGCCGAGACATTAGACTAATGTTGTTTGAACAGAGCAGAAGGGTCAGTGAAGGGAAAACAAGTTCATCCTGTGCAGAAAAGTTCATCCTGTCTCCATGACAGTGAATTTATTTTATATTACATATATGTTTTTGAGGGACAGTTGGGGTGACAGAAATGTTTACTAATTCCTGCATTAATTAGCTTAATTGATTCCCTCATTTGCATAGCAGGTTATGTTTACCACTTTCTACCCTGTACAGCGGGACATTAAGCAGCTTAAGTGCCTTTTGTTTAATTGCACAGCTGTGAGTAAAAACTGAAATGTTCCCTCAGACATTGGAGGCATTAATTGCTCTAGATTACTCTCTAGCTAGTGCATTCATCAGTCCTAATATCAGTATTAGTCACATTATTAAGAGCATACTCTTTGACCTTTTCTGCTGTTGTGACCATTTATTGTAATGCCATCCTGAGTCATTACTGGTATTGTAGCCATTATTCATCCTTAGGGATTGTTCTCTTACATACGGAAATTGCACAACTGCGCTTAATGGTTCCTGTCTCCTCCTCATCACCAGCGTTTGACTGACTAGGCATGCTCCATCAGTTTGCTGAAGCAGCACCTATGGAATGACATTTGGAGAACAGAAGCTGACTTTTTTTTAATGTCCAGCCACATCAGGCAAATACAAATGCATATCTTAGTTAAAAAAAAAACAAAAACATTTTCAATGTAATCTATTGAAGCGTAGTATTGGGGAACAGTGTCAGAATGGCATCTTAGTGGTCAGTGTAAAAGATTTGTGTCAGTCTTCTCTTCCATTTTGCTGCTTTTGTGTTCTGCGTACAAACCATGTCAGTTCCTTTCATTTTGTAGCTGCTTTTTGTGAGTTGTATATGGCAGCTAACATATGAAGAGATAATAGGGATGTATATTTACTTTTCATACTTTAACATTTTGTAGCAAGCAGCCAATTTTCAAAATGTAGCATTGTTTTGACCAAAAGACCAAAGGAGGATTTTAATTATTCATCTAAATGCAGTCAAAGTTTAAATGAACATATGGTTTTAACTGCCAGGTTGTACTTTTATACTTTTTTGGGTTTTTGTTTAATTGTTTTTTTATGTGTACATATTAAAAAAAATATTTGTAATAGACAGCTTTTGGCCCAAGTCCAAGGATTGTGGTGACAATGTGGTGGTCTGACATGCCATCACTGAACATTTGCGTTTTGAAGCCACAGCTATGATCCTGTGTTGCTTTTGTTGACAGACATTGACAGAGTCCAGCATCTGAATATTCCAGCTCAGGTTGTGAACAGCTTAATGACCACATACTGTTGCACAAAATCAAATCTAAAAGAAAACTGATAAACAAACTGTTCCTGTTACTTCAAGGATGATGCACAGCTGGTAGCAGTTTGCGCTTCATCGACTGTTATTGTTTGTTTTTCTGTCAGCAGAATAATAATTATCATTTGATTTTATGAAATTTGACCGACAAAGGTGATTGATTGCCTTAGAAATAATGAGCGGGAGATCCGATTGACTTTTCCTGTGCGGTCTACCTGCATTGCTACTAGTGAATGTTAGTTTTAAGAAAGAGTTATTTGTGTCCCTACTAGATGATATCTTGAAAGTGTTAAATCAGTTTTTAAAATTTTTTCATTTGGTTGTCCTGTCAAGTCATTTTGCCCCTGAACAGCAAAACCACCACTGTTTTGTGATCGTACAAGTTCTGCATGAGTTGGTTTAACAATAATTACTTCAGAAATTCAATACAGTACAAAAGGCTGAATATAGATATCCTCAAACAGGGTTAAGTCAGTTTGTTAGATGCAATAGAAATAAATTACGTCTCCCACGGCAGATGTTATTCCTTTGTACTGCCAGGCTGTCAGATACTTTGCAAGCATGTCATATTTGTTTAGAGTTTCCCTTTTAAGTACAAGTTAAATCATTCAGGGTTTGTTTCATCTTTCCAAGCAAAAAAAGATTCATTGTTTTGCAATTATTTATGCTAAGAGTTTACCAAGTCAGATGTTGAAAGTTTCAGACTTGCATGCAGAGGTCTCAGGACTGGTGCAAATTCTCTTTACCAAGGTGCTGGCTTTATTCGTCTGCTCTACCGATGGAAGTGCTGCTTTCTGTTGCCTTGCTTTAACACTTTGTGCATGTTCATTGCATTTCTCTACAGTCAGTTGTTGAACCAATCCCATCTGGAGAATTTTTAAGTCACAGTAACCACGTTGCTCTCAAGCCAGGTGGCAAACAAGACAATCCCGTCATGGCCCACCTGCTTTGGCCCCTCTGCACCTCAGTGGCATTTGGTGCTTTGTGTAAATTACACTGCAGATAGCAATATTATTTTGTAGCTCCTTAATTGGGTGCAGAGTAGTTATTTCATCTACTCAGTCAGAACATAATGATAGCTTTAATGGGAAACATGAGAAAATATGTGCCCGAAGCAGTTATGTAGTCCATTCAGTGAGAGATGACGATTTGCTCAGTTGCGTGGTCACGGTGTTTGCCTCCTGCTGCCCGCAGTCCTTTTAAATCACTGATCTGTCCGTGCAGGTTGTCAGGCCAGCTTGGCACATTTAAAATAATCCATTAAAGAGGAACTTTGAAATTGGCATCATGAAGTAAAACGCTGCACTTTTTGTTGACAAACCATCAGAGCATCCTCATTATAGGACGTGGACATTGACCAGTTTAATTCAGATAAGATATGCAAAATTGAACACAGCAACTTACTGTACATGTGGACCTTAATGGTTCTAATCCATTATGGAAGTGATGTTAGCTTTCTTGGCAGAGGGGAGTCCACTCATATCTAAGCTTGCTGGTCTGCTTGGAATGGTGACCGTTTGTGCAATTAGTGAAAAACAATTTGGATCTGAAATGCTTGATGTGTGTAATTTTTGATGCCAATAAGATAATGCGATCTTAAACTTTGCATAATGGAAGAATGGTGCTTTTTTTTTTTTTTTAGGTCCCATTGCTTCCCAGTTACACAAAAAAGAAGTACCATTAAGAAATGAAACTGGAATGAAGTGCTCTGGTAGCCATCTGCCATACTGGCTTAGAAAGTACTTTGTTTTGTGGCTTGCTGTATGAATATCAATTAAGGTAGTGGGTGAGACAAAAATCCCACTTTGACATTATAAAGAAAACAGGAAACTTACTCCTCT
>JAQNCA010000006.1:7077663-7092977 GCA_029783725.1 Acanthurus tractus
TGAATATCAATTAAGGTAGTGGGTGAGACAAAAATCCCACTTTGACATTATAAAGAAAACAGGAAACTTACTCCTCTGTTTAATAAAAAACAATGAGCTAGTTCATTTTTATCTTTTTCCTTATGTTTTTCCTTTGTTTCTCTAACCTCCATCACCCCTCTACCCATCAGCACCTGGTGCGCCTCCACAGCAAGTGACAGTGTTGACAGTAGGGAGCCATAACAGCACATCCATCAGCGTTTCATGGGACCCCCCTCCCTCCGACCAGCAGAACGGTATCATCCAGGAGTACAAGGTAGGATCAAAGCCTCGATACTCGATACACTGTACAAGCTGAATATATTAGTTACATACTGTACGACCTCACAGTGAAACCTCTCTGGCGTGTCTGTCTCTGTCAGATCTGGTGTTTGGCCAACGAAACCCGCTTTCATGTCAATAAGTCTGTGGATGCGACCATCCGTTCAGTGGTAGTCGGGGGGCTGCAGGCTGGAGTGCAGTACCGCGTGGAGGTGGCTGCAGGCACCAGCGCAGGGGTGGGGGTCAAAAGCAAACCCCAGCTCATCATTTTAGGTAATCCACTCACACACACACACCAAATCTGGAGTCAAATGATATGACCTCATTATGGGAGACCTCAGGTCTCCGTCACAGATTGGGCGTCTGGACAGAAAAAAAGATGATTTGTCAATTTATCGCACTTGAAGAAAAGAAGATTGCGCTTTATAACGCAGACGTCTACTGAGAAATCAATAGCGTTTCATTAAGTGTAGTGTCTGGTAACGCTGCGCCAAGAACTGTTAGCCATATCAATAATCCACCTCAATATGTGGGCAGCTGGTGCTAACAAAGTAGACAGTGTTTTTGTAGGAGCTTATCAGACTATCACATCTTATCAAATAGCTAAAGGATGCCCAGAGTCTATAAGCCCAGAATCAATATCAGAGCCCAGGCCAGATGCTCTTCATCTGTGACTTTTGACTGATATATAATAACGCCCTTAAAGCGCAGGGAGAGGAAAACACAGGCCTGTGGACCAAAAGCTTAATGATGGGGGTGGGAGGGGTGGGGTTGGGGGGTGGGGGGGGGTAGGGTGTTCCTGCTGGAGACTGTGAATCTAATTTCACAGCACAGTAGCTGCAACAGAAAATCAAACTCTGTCAGAGCTGCTCTGTCAATCTCGTGTCTTGCAGCTCAAGTTGATAAGTGCACTGCTGAATTGATTTACTCTGCCTACATATTGGATGCACTGATGCTTTTTTCATTTTATTTATTTATCTTTTTTTTTTTTACCCCCTCATCCCCTCTGTTCCTGCGGTGCAAGTGTCTTGGTGTTTGATATGCTGTTTTGTTTTTTGTTTTTTTGTTTTTTCAAAGGGCATTTTTATGACCTGAACAATAGAACGTTTGCATTTACTGAAAATATTTGTTTCCTACATATGAGATTTCTGGTGATTTATCCCTCAAAATAAACCCATTTACACAATTAGACAGATAATATTGGTGAATGTTTTGCTTGTTAGCTTGTTTGTTTCATTTACGTTGCCCTCTTCTGTCAGTTATTTATTCATGTTTGTGTATTTTTGGCTCTCTATTGAGAAATGTTTTGGACCACAGTGGAAATTGGACAGATTTTTGGGCTTCATTTCATTTTAATCCTGAATTATTTTCGTGCACAGCTTTTCACATGTAGTTAAATCAACATTCCACCATTCACTTTTCTGTTTTCTGTGTGTGCATTTCTGTGTGGTGCCCCCAGGTGCAGAACTGAGGGACATAATGACAGGATCGGAGGGCAACAATAGCATCTCAGACGTGGTGAAGCAGCCGGCCTTTATCGCTGGGTTGGGAGGGGCCTGCTGGATTGTCCTAATGGGCTTCAGTGCCTGGCTGTACTGGAGGAGAAAAAAGAGGAAGGGACTGAGCAACTATGCAGGTAAAAAAAAAAAAAAAAAAAAAATCAATTTACATGGCTCTGCATCAACACAAAATCTCAAAGCACGCTAGGTCTCCTCCTGCCCAATGAAAACTGATGTCATCACAGATGCGACTCCATTTAAGCTGCCTAAAATGCAGAACAAAGGAAATATATTCAGCACAGATGGAAATAGGCCCTATTGACTTTAATTCACTGTGCACTGATGTGCATCAACTGTGCTGAGTTCCATCAGCCCCACACCTCAACACTCTAATACATTCACGCGAGATAAGTAATTTAACATCCCCTTCCATTATCAGACCATGGCTGGTGTTGTTTGCACATTAACACAGGGCGCGTCTAGGTTTAGGTATGAAATATTCTTATCCCTCCGCGAGTCAAGCATATAGCTTTGTGCCATTATCATAATGTGTATTGGAGCTTTCATTGTCATGACTTTGGGAGTGAGTGCTGTGATTTCCTAATTCAATAGGGATTTACATGATTGAGTGTTGCTTTTCTGATCTCTTCTCTCAAAACAAATGGAAGAGTTTAATTCCAAAACACCATTTTCATCCCCCCAAAAAAGAATAAAGCACTTTTTTTAAAAGGAATATTTAACTTCAAAGAATATGTGATTCATCTTGAATGTTAAATGTTATTAAGCATTTGTAACTGCTACATCAGTAATGTCAAATACTTAAATGCAGCATTAATTTAGGTGTCAAACAATAAAATATTTCATTTCAGAAAAACAGGCTCTTTTCTCTCTCTGTTTTAGGGGACCTTGGCGCTCCAACTTGTATTTTTTTTTTAAGAGAAATAATTAAAAGAACAATTCTGACGCCCCATGGCAAAAGGGGTCATATGTGTCACCTTCATTTGGACTGTATCCCTCAGGGCATTCAGCCTAATTCAAAAACTGCTGCGATGCAATGCTCAAATGCATTACTGCCCCGAGTTTCATTAAAATGTGATCAATGCTGACACCCAACCGATGATAAATGAACAAACACAGCAAAGATGAAAGGGCTTCCTCTGTATTTCTGCATCTGTTTTAATGAATGCTTTGTTTGTTGTGGCTGCATCTTTTTGATTTTAACATATATAATTCATGACGCTCCATTCACCTTTTAAACACTCTTTCAACTCTTTTCAATCGCAGTCCAGTCCTTCACCTTCACCCGTGCAGGTATGTCTACCTTTTGAGCTCTGCCTACATTCTTGACAGTAAAAATATATCAGTCATTCAAATTGAAGGTGGTGCTGTACATTTTTTTGACAAAATAATTTTAATGTAATGCTTTTTCTTCTCTGTCCTGCCTCGTTTTTCTCCAAGTTACCTTCCAAAGAGACAGAGGCCTCATCAGAAATGGAAGGTGAGAATTTTAATTACTTTGTGAAAACCCGGAAACCATAAAGTAGAGCTTTCCTGCTGACATTTGACATGAGCGCCGTTCAGTATATTGCATGGTCTGCCTTTGTGTAATACCTGTAATGAAGAGTTATTTCATGATGGATTCCATTTGCATACATGTTCCAGTATCCCCCCCCTTGCTTGCTCATATCGGTGTATGATTTGCACTGATGCACACTTGATGAAATCATTAATCATTCTTTTGAGGTGAGTGCTACCAATTAATGCAGGTGGGCCACTCTTTTGTTCACCGGCTCCCTCTCTCAGTTCGTCTGGGGTTGTTGGCAGAGCGAGAGGTCGTGGGAGGAGGGGAGAGGTGATGAATGTGTTGTTTGAAAAGCGTGGCGTACAGTGGAACACGATGCGCTGTGTGAACGACACGACAACAAAGTGCTGGACCTTGAGACTCCACATGGTGACCATGAGAGTTTACAGTCAGCTCAGAAATGTCCAGAAGCCTTCCTTTGTTTGTTTTTCACTGAATAACAAATAGAAAAGGGGCAAATTTGCTTTGAAGGAAGTGAAAGACTCTTTATTCCTCCCTCTCTTTGCTTTCTTCACACCTAAGCAAGCAGATAAGCCCAGAGCTAAAGTAAATGTTGCAAATAATGGACTAAAAATAGTTTCTTGCCTAACCACTTCTTGTGCATGAGTGTGCATCTCAATACTGTATACTCACAAACGTGTCATTGTGTCGGCGTTGGCAAGTGTTTCCGAGTCAATGTATGCAAATGTATGTACGTGCGTGTGTATTTTAAAATGGAAATTATTGACGTAATTGTTTGAACACCTTTGAGCCATCACCGAGTCAGCTGTGAACAATTCCCTTGACACTCTCAGTAGGAAAAAATCACTGTGTAGCTGCACATTAAGCAAACATATGCAAACAGGATGCGTGAGGCATGTGAATGTTTTTTTTTTTCTTTTTTTTCCGGCAGCTGATACGAAGTGGTTGTAAATTGCTTTTGTTTTCTCCCTGAATTGCTGCCCACAACTTTCCCTACCTTGAAGTCAAAGCCTGTATTCGTGACCGTTGTATTTCACTAAGGCAAAATGACACGGTAGCTTTCCTAAACCACCTAATGGGCTTTTGCTGTCTCTGTTGCTATGGAGACAGTGCACCAGTGTAGCTGATCTGCCAGAGGCTGTTCATGATTCTCAATTTAAAATGTAAATTTCTGTTGTGCTAAGGCTCTAAAGTGGATTTAATGTGTATTTAGGCCTGCCTTGTATCTCCAGGGAGAGCTAGGGGTGGTGGTGGAGTTAAGGGAGGGGGCGCAGAAGTCTGATTTATAGACTTGCCATTTTATGTCTCTCTGTTGTTTATTGTCTACTGGCGAGAATATGCTGGATGAGTTTTCACATCAATTTGCTGTTGATGCAGCAGGAAGAAAATGAGCAGTAGTGTTATTGTGCAGGCTGGATGTTGAACTTCCCTCCTTTTTTTTTCTTTTTGTCTTTTTTGTCTTGTCTCTCTGCAAACAACTCCTTTGCAGTCGTCCAGGGCTGTTGAAAGCCGGTGACCCAGGCCTGCCCTGGTTGGCTGACTCCTGGCCCTCCACAAGCCTCCCGGCCAACGGTGGCTTAGGGAGTCCGAAGGGCGGCAGCAACTTTGGCCGAGGAGGTAAGAAACACAAGTGAGGCTGGGGTAACGGAAAAACACAGTTTTAGCAACGCCTGGTCAGACAGTTTTGATGTTCATCCCCTGGGAAGCACAGTGACAGGACATCACACGTAACATAACATAACAAACACACACACACACACAAATTAAAACAGCCTTTGAGGGCTTAATTTTTACTAATGTGATGTGACAGGCCTGATATTTGGCTTAATTTTGTGGAGTTTCCATGAACTTTTTGCCTGCCGTTCTTTCTCATGCCCTGCCATTGTGCATGTTAAGGGTCTGTATGAGATTGATAGTTGAAGTACGCGTGTTTGTTGTGTGTTTTTGTGTGTGTGCATGTTCTCTTAGCCCTTTGGAGCCCTGGTGAGCTGCAGGCTGTATTTGTGCCAGACAGTAGAGCTGAAGGTTAGCGCTGTTTGAAAACCCCTCTTATGAACACTCCACCGGGCTTCCGCAGCATGTTGCACACTAATTATGGTTGTAGATAATCACTTTCATTTATATCAAGTCCATTTGAGACCTGTATTTAACTAATGCAGAGTGCCAGAGCAGCAGGGAGTGTTAATGACCTTAAAGATCGTTAACTTCATGTCAACTTATCTCTCCATGATCCCTTTTACCTTTTCCTTCTCGTTCTGTCGCCCTCCTCTTTTGTCTCAGATGTTTTACCGTCGGCAGCGGTGGAGAAGACGGGCACCATGCTGTCTGATGGTGCCATCTACAGCAGTATTGACTTCATGGGGAAGGCAGGCTACAGCAGCCCAGCGCGAGGCAGTCAGCCCACCCCCTACGCCACCACTCAGATACTCCAGTCCAACAGCTTCCACGAGCTGGCTGTGGATCGGCCAGATCCCCGCTGGAAGGCTTCTCTCCAGGCCCAGCAGGAGATAGCAAACGTGGGCTACTCGCTCACTGACAGACGCCCTGGCAATGGTAGGAGCCATGATGAAAAATAGGGTTCAATTCTGTTTTTATTTGTTTTTATTTTGTGTGAGCAGAGATGTTTGCACAATTTAAATGTATTTTGAGTGTCTGCGCGCTGCATAAGAGCTTTAATAAAAGGAACATTTTTTCCATAAAAAATCACTTAAAGGAAAGCGGCAAACTAAACCAGGCTAAGAGCAAAATAAAAAAAAAAAAGAAAATTTATTTACATATTCGCTTGAAATGGACCCTTAGGAAAATGTTCTTAATTACTCTTCTGTCTTCGTCACAATTCTACCCTGAGAGCTTATCTAGCCCAGAAATGTCACACAATCATGATGCATTTCTTTGGGTTAACTTGATTAGTGATGGCGGAAAATCCCTCGGTGTTCTGGGTTATTTATGCAGCGTATATACATTTAGTAAAGTCATAGAGGCATTTCTGTCTGTACTTTCATAGTCTTGCACAATAGACTGTGTGCTAGAGCTAAATGTCAGCCTCACCAGAGATAAAATGGAGCAAGTTCGGAAGCTGTATGAAAGCAACTTAAGGTGGTTTGCCGCAGGGTTTGATGCCTCTTTAGGAAATGTCAACATTTAGAAAAAGTCCTAATGCGCTGTCAGCACACAAAAAGGAGAAATAATGAACACTGGATGGGAGACAGGTTTGAAAAAGTTCAGATAGTAGAGAGAGATAGAAGGTAGCTTTCATGGTACTGTGTGCATGGTGGAATTATGTTTGTGTACAGCTTGTGCAGTGATTTCTTGGTATTGTAGAGAGAAAGTGAACTTCCTTTCCTTTTTTACCCCCCCTCAGGTGCAAAGGTTGGGAAGAAAAAGAAGGTGAAGGGTGGAACAAAGGCCTCTAAATCAAATGGGACATGTTGGGCTAACATGCCCCTGCCTCCACCACCCATGCACCCTCTCCCTGGTACCGAGGTTGACCTTGACCGTTACCCTCAGGAAAATCACGGAGGAGGGTAAGATACATTCATATCTCATCAATGTTGGCCCTGAAACAGACGCATACAAAGAAGAAACACATGCAAACACACAGGTCACAATATCCTGCACCTGTGCCCAGTCTGTGTGTGTGTGAGTAAGCTTCACACAGTCAACACAATGTTTAAATAGACTCATCATCCTTCTATAGAAAAACTAATATTAATTTCCAAAGGAAACTCACTGATACTATTATTTTAGATTTTTTTTTACCCTTTTAGACCAGAATAAAACAGTTTTGTCTGGAAAGATTTGTCTTGATATAGGAATTAAATAGAGAGAATAGTTTAATGTGCTTAAATTAGTATATATTTCCTGTTATCACTTAACATATATGCAGTTGGCTGTTAAGGAAAATCAATATTTTGATTAATGTAGAAATCACTTTGTCTATATGCTAGATATGACAGCAACAATTGGGCCCCGCCCATGTCCGTCCAGACGTACCGCCACCAGAACTTGGACAATGAAGTAGAAGAGGAGAGGGGTCCCACCCCTCCTCTGAGAGGAAGATCGTCCTCACCGGCAGCAGCTCCCTTCAGCCAACCCTCGTCTTCCTCCCTTAGCTCTGCCCATCATGAGGAAATGCAGTCCATTTTGCAGGCCCACTTGGATGAGCTGACCAGAGCTTACCAGTATGAGGTGGCAAAGCAGGCATGGTGAGGATTCTTTAAAGCTCCACTCAACAGCTTTTTGAGACTCCCTCCCTTCTTTAATTTAATTTCTTTGGTAAAATAAAAAGCAACATCAGTGACATTTAGATCATTTGAAAGCTTTAGACCGTGTGTATGCATCATAATTTTGCTCAAATACATTTGCTTTGCAGAGCAGGAGGGCTACCTGTAATTTTATTCATTTCATTCCATTGCTAGTTTGAGTTTTGCATATCAATAACCAATGTTTGAGCGTCTTATAATTCTACTATTTACATGTGTCAGCCTGAATCTGCGGCCGATGTTTTCTTGCTAGCGATAAAAACAGCTCACCATTGATTACACCTTTGATGGAGCATTGGAAAACTTGACAAGTCAGTGGCGACACGTGTTGGAGGGTAATGACTGGGTTTAGTCTAACATGCTGTTCTGACATCAGTAAATAGAGTTGGTAATTATGCATGCATCTCCTCTATGGCGGGATGTGAGCCATCATGGAGGACAGCTGTGGGGGAGATAACAGGCATGTTGGTGACAGCCCTGCCCATCCAGATATCCTTTATCCAGTCCAATTACAACTCCATTGTGTTAGCACAACACACAGCAGCGCTGAGAAAGTAATCAGTGAAATCACTGCAGGCATTCATAGTCTCTGCACTGCAACCTTTCTGAATATGCTCTGATTCTGCATCCTAAAAACTTGTTTTTGCAACCTTTTCCCTGCTCATTATGTGACCTCCGCTGCTTTTTCACATGCATTTTGTTCATTAATATACACTATTTCCCCCACAAT
Organism: Acanthurus tractus; assembly: GCA_029783725.1. Lineage (NCBI taxonomy): Eukaryota > Metazoa > Chordata > Actinopteri > Acanthuriformes > Acanthuridae > Acanthurus > Acanthurus tractus. The sequence goes on from JAQNCA010000006.1 coordinate 7,085,998, forward strand.
TAATTAGGCACATGAAGAGCAGTCCAAATGTGTCCAACACCCCCATCCCTCCAATGGACTTCATGTCTAGTACACTGGGCTCTGATCTGGGTGCCACTCTCCTTTCTGAAGAAGACGAGGAGGAGGAAGAGGAACGATACGCTGTGGTGTCAAAGAATTTGTGTGGCTTTGAATACACGCCTGGTCACAGCGTGGACAGCCTTGAGGGCTCAGGTATGTTTTGCATGTGGTAACACTAATGTGTGTGAAGCCATTGCTTCTAAAGGGATAGACTACTGTGTAATTGACAGTAAAAAGTCAGGGTTGCAGCTGTCTTCATCACCTTCATGTTTTAATGAAGTATCTCACTGTTTTGGCCCGACTTTAATTTGATTCATTATTAAAATGGCACTGCTTTTTTTTAAAAAACTTGGCTTTCTTTCTCAGAATATGTTTCAAAAAGTCCTCACTGCATCACAGAATAGGCAGATTTTACTTATTTATTCATCCCCGGATACCTTACATGAACTGTTTTATCCTGTCATTGTAACTAACATGGAGCATACATCACAAACTACTCCTGAATATACACATGCAAGAATGTAAAAGCAAAATAAAAAATATATCTTTCTATAAAAGTGCAGACACTTGCTTTTTTGCCTCCTAAATGTAGCTGAAGAGGCTGCAGCCACTCAGCTCTGCACCATCAGGAGCTTTGTTCAAATTGGATGATTTTGCAGTCACCAGTTTAACTCCCATGATAACGTTCAGTACCTTTGCAGGAAAAAGCTGTTCTTTATTTGGCATGGATACAAAAAGTGAGCATGTGGATGCAAGTGTGTCTGGCCAGCAATTTTTGGCCTTTTTTTTTTTTTTAACGTGACTTCAAGCATTTTTGGTTGCCATGCACTGATATTTCAGGTGTAGATACAGTAATATGAAAAAAAAAATATGGCACTGAATGTTCAAAAATGCAATTCTTTTAACAGGATCCAGGGTTTTCATCCAGGCAGAATTGCCCAATATCTACATTTTGTCTGCCAATAGGGTCTGGGCCACTGAGGCAGAAAACACAGTCTGTTGGCCGGCTGAACTATCACCTACCGACACACTGCAGAGAACAAAGACCACAGCATACAATGGCCCATTTAATCACACACATACAAGCTCCAAAACACTAGTCTAGTGGTTGTCTCTCAGGGAATGGCATAGTAGATCAGGAACAGGTTTATGTGGCCTGCAGGGACAGCGATTGACACTAAAAGGTGATGCAGACACCATAATTAGTGTAAAGTAAAACAGTAGGTAGACTCAGGAGTTTTTCAGATATTTTGGCTTAAATCTCCTTCTTTTTCACTGTAGGTTTTCTTCATCAAAGAGATATTCAGACAGTCTGTTAGAAGTTACTTGAAGCCTTTTCTTGCATAGACATCAAAACCTTAACATAGTATATTTTAAAAACTTAAGTCGTGCAGTACTGAAAAGTCAGATGTCTAACATTTAAAATTTGATGCATTTATAAATAGGGTTCTGTCTGAAAGCATTTCTTTCGAGAGACACTTGAAGGCTTCTCCCACAGGGGCAAGGCTGTACCATTTTTAGACTCTTAGACTTTTAGTTGTTTGATGAGTTAAGAGATTGACTTGTGTATTGAGAATATGTGTTTTCGATACTTTTTGATAATCAGTTGCAGGGTGGAACACAGGTCAGTGTGACTAAAAATATTTACAAACAATTAGCAATGCAAACATTTTATTGGCCCATGTTCAGCTGTCACTTTTCATAAGTTGTAAGAGAACAGTATATTCAGGGAAAATGAGAAAATGCAATATTGAGCCCAATGAAACAAATAATGAGCAAAGCCAGTGTGGTGGCAGTTTTTTTTATTATTGTTTCCACAGAATGTTTACGAATTAGTAACTATTAAGAAGTTGTTCCTGTCCACAAATAAATATATTTCAGTGTCCAGCTTGAGCCTCTGTAAGTCAGAGACTTACTCTTCTCTCTGCTCTTTCTAGGTAAAAGCTCGCAGCAAAGCTCTGGTTCAGCAGACTATGGTGCACAGGGCACACACAGCCTTGGCCACAAGAGGGCACCCCTGACTGGCATGAACCCCCAGACAGACAAGGTCGGGACTCTCCCCAGACGAAGAGACACCAACACAGATGGTAGGTTAGGTCCTTTACACTCTCAGACATGATTAATCAGAATTCATCTATTTCGGTATATCCAACAAGAGCTGCATACATCAAAATGCCTCATTTGCATCCTTTGCTAAATACCCTCATCTACCATCCACTTAACAGCCCACACACCGGTCATGAAGTCCCTGCACGGCGTGGGTTCCCGCATGCACAGCTCGTGGGCAGCAGCGGCCACAGACCCGTCTGAGGAGTGCATGGTGACCGTATCGACGTTGGAGCGTCAGCATATGGCTTCCTGGAGTGGCACAGCAACATCCAACAGGGCCACCCTGACCAGGGGATCCCACAAGAGACCTGGCACAGATGCCACCCACAACGGGCATCCTCCCACAAACAGCACAGAGAAAAGGGAACACTGTAAGTGTCAATCCTCATGAGGGCCAATATGTGTGTGTGTAATGGATGTAATCCAGTGCGAGCAAGTGCTACCCACGTACTGTATATTTGCAGAGAGAAATATTGTGCAGGTTTAAATGACTTTACATTCATTAAGCATCTTAATAGTTTGAAAATGATTTATACTAGTTTGGTTTAGATCTTCCAAAACACCATACATTGTGGCCGCTAATGTCACACTGTCATAGACTGGGATGTAATGTATTCTTCAGCATTTTCAACACGATGAAAGTTGTGAAGTCCTACCTTTTTTTGGCTGGCATTCAGGCTTAGATACTTCTTGGAGTTGTGAAATGGAAATTCAGATATTGAGAGCGCTGCATTCAATGTAACCCAGATTTTACAATGTTGTTTTCGTTGTGTTTATTGACCCCTCTTTCAGAGTCTCTGTGAAGCGTCATCCCCTGCAGTTGCTGCCTGTCCTAGGACACCTTGTTTGTAAGCGCTATGAGATTTTCTCTCTGCGAGTGACACAGAGTGATGTTCGGAAGACGGCGAGAAGACAGAATGAAGACAAAGAAGCAGAGTGCGAGCTGAAATGCAGAGCTGTAAATGTCATGTACAGACACAGACACCAGTCTCACAGTGTTATTTTCATCCCCTCTTTAAAAGAGTAAACACTATGTTATATGTCCGCTTCTATTTTCTGTCACATGTTGTACAAAGAATCACACAAGTGGAGAAAAAGAAGAAGAAGAAGAAAAATCACAACAAAAATGACTAATGAAAAGGACTTGCATAATTTGTACATATATTTTTTAATGTTTTTTTCTCTTTCTTTTGCTTTGCTATGCAAGCCAAACCCAATGTTGTCTCTTTTGTGATTTATTACTGTGAATCATTTTTCATTAATGCTCAAACTGTTAGCTTATTTTGATGAAGCTACCGTATTGTTGTACTTTGCACAGAGCATTTTGGTAAAAATAAGCACAAACCCATTGTCAGCTGAGCTTAGGAGGAGAATCAATAATGGCAAAGAGGGGACGTCTATGTTAAACAGAACTTAAACAGAAGATATGTACTTGGCTGTGCTGTAATTGTTTTGAGAAATACTAAATATATTGAGAGTAACATGGAAAAAACACAGTTAATAACTTGGGAATGATATGCCAATATAACAAACTGTGTTTCATACTACTTGCTGGGAAGCCTTTTATGCATTATACTAACACTGGTTCTCAGTGAACGGTTGCCAGAACATTTTTTATGGTAACAAAACAACACATCAGTTGTGATATCCAAAGCAAAGACATAGTAAACATACATATGTGTCACTTCTCTGCCATTCTCAAAAAAGAGTATGTTAATAAAAACATCTCTATATTTGTTTTGGTAATTCTTTTCAAATTTTATACAGTGACATACAAATGACAGTGCAATATTGAAAAGGCAATATGACAGTACAGGAAAATGTTGTTGAAAGCCACAATCCAAAATGTCCTAATGTCACCTGAAAACAAATGAGATTCAGAGTTTATCATAATTATATAAGATGTTAAACATCAAAGAAATTTATACTAGATTTGTTCTTATGTATTACCACTGAATGGTTAAGGATTGACAGCATCACTTTACAAAGATGTGTAGACTAGAACGAATGCCAAAATTAAAGATCTTTCGTTAAAAAAAAATCCAGTTTTAAAATGCAGCCATTTAAGCATTTTCTGCCAATGAGATTTCACGATGCCATGTCTTAACATTTGTTTGGATGGTTTTGTTCTGATCATTGTTCTGGTGAATGGCTCTCCCTTTGAAGAATTTTTACCTGCCAGATTGGTTTTGCCCTCAGGAATACACAGCCACATACAGTAGGGCCGTTTTTTTTCAATCCTTTGATGCAAAATAAAATGTGTATGTGAATATGAACCAGATTTCTCCTCACAATGCCTATGAGTCTGACACAGTGTTTGCACTCACACACTAAACTCCATGTTTTTTGGGGGGAATCTTGGAATATACACTTGACGAGCTAGTTTGGATCATATCCTTATTTCAACACAGTGTTTATTCCTTTATGTCTTCTTTATGTTTTGATAATATATACAACATGTACAAAATAGCAAAATTAATGATATTTATACTTTTTACTTGCATAGATACTGAAGTAAAATATACACACTGTCACCTGCCCCTGAAAGGATATATTCCAATATTTAAATTGTCCAGGGATTTTTTTTAAGTCCATGTTAGAAGTATAAAACCAAATAGATACAACCATTTTTTTTATTATTATTTTTAAATGGCTCACACAAGTGCCGGAAAGGTAAATGATGGATTATTTTGTTGGATTGTTCTGACTTTATTGATCCGGTATGATTCTATTTCTCAAAGACAGCTAAAGTCAGACAAAATATCAACACACTGTGCTGATCCCAGTAAATTGTATTTAACAGAAAAATGTTTCAGTCTCACAGAGATCTTCATCAGGCATTGTCAAATTACCATCGAAGCCATTTAATATGTTCTTTCATAATATTTTGTCGGATTTGTTTTTTCTACCATTGCCCTTTCAATAAAGGCATGCTTTGTCCTCTATACAGGGCTGTCAGACAGTGTTATCCAGCTCTGCTCTCATTGGTCCAGTCTGAGAGCAGATGGACTCTCAATCATGTAGATCACAACCACCTGAGTGATGGGTGTGTTTGTGTCTATGTTGTGTTTGTTCTGCTGTGTAACGGTTATTTGACAACGCCTGTTGAAGGTCTCTGTCAGCTTGAAACATTTCTCTGTTAAATTTGCCAGGAGCTGTCAGAACTGTGTGTTGATCTTTTGTCTTACTTTTGCATTCAGTTTGTTTTTTCATTCAATACCTGTAAAAGAAGAATTAGTCAAAGACAGCTTTTTAAGATCTTTTGATATCAAACCACAATCTTTACAGTTGACAAATATCTTTTGTCAGATAAAAAAAAAAATGTCTGGACCACAGCTTGAAAAAGTTTCAGAATCAACTTTATTTTCATTATTGATGAGCCAGAAGAGACTGACAGTCATTATGATGTCCTCAGATCACATGACAGCTCCTCGAGCACAGATCTGTATGAGAGTTTCATGCAAACTTGCTGTACTGTAGGACGTGCTGTGAACAGTGTTGGACACACAGTCAATATTTATATCTTGAGACAGAGACAGGGGATAAGGATTGTCTGCAGATCCTGTGCAGACAGGGGGTACCATGTGCAATCCACCATTTAAGCTTTAAATCCAACTGGTTGGGTCTCAAAAAGTGCTATCGGGATGGAAGAATTGGTAAGAATTGTAGTAATATTGTGCAGTTTTGCACAAGACCCCCTCTCTCAATGGGGCCTTAACACTAAATCTTGATAGGCTCCTCTTATGATGCCCAGCTTGTACTACATGTGAAATTAACAGTGGAAAGGAAATACATATTCCAGCCCGCAGAGCCCAATTAGGAGGCTCCACCTGTGTTGACCAAAAAAGATTTAGCCTATTATACTGGTCTTGAAATGGTGTGGTGACTTCATGGGATGTTGTGGTTTTGGTTGAATGAAAAAGCAGTTTCCTGTTACTATTATTTACAGCTGAGAGGTTTTTTTTTTCAGCACTCAGGGGAGCAATTTGGTCTTAAACTGCATAACCTCTTTGGAAACTGCTAGAAAAGACAGGAAGATATGTGTAGTGGAGATCCCTAATCAATGCAAAGCACCAGAGGAAATTATTTTAATAGAGCATAGATGGCCATGTTAATTAAATCAGTTAATTTAGACTGTGACTAAAAATTAATAAATGAAGATGTGAAAATCATCACTTGCAGGTAATAAACTAAGAGTTAGAGGTGTTAATATTAGGAAAGTTCTTGGTAATTTAAAGGTTTAAACAACTGTATGACATAATGTAAGATACTTTTTAACTGTTTTTAATACCTTTTCGAGTGTTGGTGTAAAATTTATGCTGCTACTTCAAACCAGAAGACCTGAAACAAGTGAAGTTAAGAGCAGGAGGGCTGACAGGTGACTCTATCCTTCTACCTGCTTGAGAAACAAAAAGAATTTTTTTACCTTCATGCGTTTTTCATAAATTTTCCAGTTTCATTTATTTTATTATACTAATTACAGGGTAGATAGAATTACCTCATTACCAGAAGACAATACAAAAAATGATACATCACCAAAATACATCCAAATTTATGTAAAGAAACTGTGAAAACCAACTTCCAACTCAGTGTTTTTTTTATGAATCTGAAGGCGAATAAACTAGCGAGATGAAAATCAAAATAATAGGAATTAAATCAGTCTGCATTCTGAGAGGGGTGTCTGATTGTTAAAGCAAAAATAGAAAAAAATATCTTCTCTAGGTGAACTTGAAAGAAAGAATAATAACAGGCTTCAGTTTATGTAAACAAAATCAGCTTCACATGATTCAGACACCAGTCATATTTATTCA
>JAQNCA010000006.1:7093077-7128547 GCA_029783725.1 Acanthurus tractus
GAAAGAATAATAACAGGCTTCAGTTTATGTAAACAAAATCAGCTTCACATGATTCAGACACCAGTCATATTTATTCATTCATTCATTTATACAAACAGAGTATTCATATTCAAGCTGCTGTCAGCTGACTGAGGAGCCCATTTTAGACCAAAGAAATGTCAGAATCATTCATTTTCAAAGGAAATGTAGCCCAGAGAATGCGATAACAGGGCATGTAAAGCCCCACTGTATATTTATATACACAACCAACATTATGAATCGCAAAGTAGGTTGTTATATTTCGCGGCATGAGAATGTTACCACATTCATAATGCTTTGTTTTCTTTTTCTTCTTTCCTAGAAGTAACAGCGAGACTCACATACAATATGCAGTATATATCAGTAGACTTTACCAACCGCTGCAATATCTTATTCTGCAAATATAAAAAATTGATTCTTTAGGGAATAAAAAAGGCAACCATTCAATTTCTTTTCATATTTTTCTAAATCTTAATACTGCATGAGCTGCATCATTCCATGAAACGCTCCCAACATGCGGTGGACAACCTTTTCAGTATGATTATGTTTAATATTGCCTTGAAAGGCTGACTTGTGACTCATGACATTTGGCTAATTGCAACACTGGAACAGTGTGCTGGTTACCGTACACCCCACCCGAGACTGCAGGACCCGCTCTGTGGCTCAGCTACCCTGAGGGTAAGCTACAGGCCAGTGGTCCCTTGGCCTTTGACTCCCTCAGTGACCAATTAATTTTCATCTTGTTCACCCTCATGGTTCATCTTCTTCTTCTTTTATGTTACTCCTCTACATTGTGTCGCCGACATGAAGCAGTGGGACCTCACCTAGAGGTATCTGAAAGACAGTGCTTAGGTAAATACAGGAAGGACATTTGCATGCTAAAATGGTTATCTTTATGTGCTTTCACTCATACATCCAGGCAGTCAAATAGTCTCAGCCATCACTAGTTCTACTATTTTATAGGAGAGCCAAAAATCCACTTCTAGTTGCCAGAAGTCCACCCGGAGATTGGAGTGGGAACCTTGTAGTTTACTCTGTCTAGTTAGGATAGATAGTCTCTGCACGGCTGCCAAAATAGTGCTCTTCAGCAGTCTTGACTTACAAATCTGTCTGCAGATGTTGTCTCAGGAATCTCATAAACTCAAGGTAAGATCCCTCAAGTCAACCCCAAAAACAATTGCAGATAAAATAACAACCAGTGCTTTTATTATGTTGTTGGGCTTCAAAATTGTCTCAACATTTCATTCAAAATCTAATCAATGTGAGACAGCAACACCTGCTGGCCTTGTTAATTGAAAGTCCCTCCTTCCACCCAAAAAATGTGGTTTTGTTTTATCTTACATCACTTGAATGTTTCTTCACTGTGCTGAGTTTGGCACTAGAAAGCTGTTTTTACATTCATCTGTTCAAAGGGGGAAGTTTTTCAGCGCTCTGTTGAACTTGAAGACACCCACACAAAATGGACTTTTTAATGCAGCAGAAGATAGCTATGCGGGAAAAAGTCTTTTTTTTTTTTAAGATGGAAAAATATGTGTTTTTTCTCAGTAAGAACAAACCACAGATCAATAGCATGATATTTTTTTGTGAGATTTGGTGTATTTCCTTTTCCTAAGACCCTCCAAATACATGCATCTGAAAATCCTAAAAAGGTAAACAAAGCTTTCTTTCTTCCAGTTTTTGAAATCATGTACTTGTAAGTAATTTAATATCCCATTTTACTTTATTTACTGATCTCATTACAGTTCCCTGCCTTTTTCTTTTACTAGCATGCTCTCATGTTTTCATGATGTGGATGAAGAACTACTTAGTCCAGGACTGTGAACCCAGAATCTGTGTGTTGTGTCCACACTCCTGTCTGTAATTAGGTTTATGCAAAGGCACTTTGGTTAAGGAAGATGCACAGAAGAATGATGGTGGGGAACGAGGCCGAATTGGCAACAGAGCTGTAGCCAGAGAGCCCAGTAATACAAGCTGGCTTCTGCAGCTTCAACCTACATCGTGACAAGAGTGACGATGCAGAAGAAGACACTTATGGAGAAAGCTAAGAAGTAAAGAAAAAATTTTTGCAAGAGAACAAGACAGAATTTCAGTAATTTGCAAAAGCTTTTGCAAAAAGGTGCAAGGTGTTGTCTAAATGTTGTCTCTGGTTCAGGTTATGTTAGCTTGGCATGCTGGTGTTCTGAGTTGTGTGCAAAGTTTGTGCAATGTTTTGACTGTCACTTCAAGATGATGAAGCACTCAGAGCATAGCATTGTTCTGACACTGCTGAGTTTTGTGCACAGTTAGCATGTACATTACAACTGAGAATGCAGTTATGAACCCTGGGAACTGTATTGCTACCAGAGATTAAGAATATCAAATTGCACAAAACACCACTTTTCACATAGAGCTGCATTACTAGAAAACAAAGTCAGAGGGATTCATTCCCCTGTCAAAACATTTTTGCTATCCCAAATAAGTTACATATTGATTATGCCAATATACTCTACCAATTATATTAATTTCTAGGAGACAGGGCTCCCTTCAATAAATGCCACAGTAAATCTCTTTGCCTTGAGTGCAGCTTTTGAAAACTCAGCATTTCCTTCTCTTCTGCCACTGTTTATTTCTCTGCTGGCATCAGAGGTCACATCCTCATTCTCAGTCAGTGTTTATAGTGTCAGACAGTAACATAGATATCTCCATAAACAAATTTGATTTCATTACTGTCGAATTGAGCTTCACCTCCTCACCAGATTCATTATCTCTGACACATACTAATTCCTCACCAACTGCCTGCTTTAAGAAAAACTAATCTTCCTCAAACACGACTGCAATAAATTTAAAAATCATAAATTTGCACTCGTTACTCCTGCTCACCTCGACCTACAGCGTCTCACTCAGCACCGGCGTCACCTTATCCCCCTGAAACTCAACCTTGGCACCCTGGCTGCCTCCGATGATGTCAATGACACGGGAAAGCATGCCTCTCAGGACTGAGAAATGCTCCCTATCTCTGACACCACCTGTTTGTTTCACTGATGTGAAGCTAATCAATGTCTTCGTAACCTCCAGACTTCTTTCCCTGCAACAGTGCCTTCTGCAAATCTTCAGCAAATTTCATTACAGTAAAAATCCCACTGCTTGAATGATTACGCATCCAACTTGCATCAGATAGTTATGACGGGCCTCAGTGCATCCTATTAGGACTGGCTTTACTGCTGCCCTCTGCATGGCTGCTGACACACACTGAGGGCAACCTTGATGATGATGCAAGCTGCTGCATTGCGACTGTCGTCCACCTGGTGACTTTTTAAAAAAATAGAAGAGGATCTAAATTTATAATTTTTTTCACCTTCTCCTGCTGGTCTTTCGGTCTTTTTTTTTCTTATTGCCAGTTTTATTTTGAAGGGCTTTAGTGCTTGCTCAGCTTGAAGATGTGCTCAGTTTGTTAGTCTTGCTAGTCATGCTAACCTATCAACCTATCACGTGATCGATAAAGACTTTATACTGAACAATATTCACATCCATATTACTCAGCAAACACAGCTGCATTTCTCTATATGACAAAAATATTAAAAATATATCAAAAAGGAATAAATATTTTCAATATGATGTTTTCTTTTTCTTTTCCATTCTTTTTCTTTTTTGCAATTTATTTGCAATATTTAGGATTATGTAGAATAAGTAGGTCATAATGAAAATGAAAGAAATCCATTACAGGATGTTTGCCTCTTAAGAGACATATTTACCAAATGATACACTCCTTGATTTCTGTTTTTCTGAAATGGCAGCCTGAATCATTAGCAAAGGCTCGTCCTCAACCCAACACATGGTTGGCGTGCCTGTTGTCTCTGCGCCCCGAACTGACAGCTCCACTGCCTGCACTGTCTATATTTACACGGCTGACATGCACCAGTTCAAGAAATGTGCGCCAGTTCTTCAAAATCTCCAATGATTTCCAAAACAAATGAAGAATAATATTTTGGATTATGCTAAAGTTGAACATTTGGTGTGTGTAATGGGAGAAAATTGAACACCTACATGACATATGGTGCAGTTCAGCTGGTAGGTCAGAGGAGACATTTTCATTCACAGTGCAGCTCTCAGATCTATCCCAAGTTGTTAGGGGTTGACAGCCATCAGCTTCACTTTTTCTGTCAGCCTCTCTTGCAATCTCGCCACATTTGCTCTAGCTGTCATGGCCGGCTCTTTGTCAACAGATTGCAGAGAATCTGCTGGATAAACACAGAAAAATTGAAAATGAAACTTGGCAGCACACACAAGCATGCACATACATGCTCACACACACACACACAGACAGACAGTATCTTAGAAACCAAGGCAAACACTTTTGAATAACCTACTGTAGACAGTTGTCCTTGAAAAGGAGAAAAAAAAGAAGAAAGAAAAATAAATTCAGGGGATGAAGGCAGCCATTCATGCCTCTTATTGGTTTAATCATGTCCACTTCCTGTTTGACACCCAGCATCCCTTTCAACAATTGCAGCATTCTATCTCAAACACAAAACATTTATAGCATTCAAGTTTTTTGTGTTCCAAACTGCATTGTAGGAACTGTCTTTTTTTTTTACCAAGGCAAATCTTATGATTTACCTGCTTTATAAAGTCGTCCTTGAAAAGGAATAAAAGGAGGAGGAAAATAAAAAGATGACTGCAGTAGGTCACAGTGATGATAATAGTTTTCAAGAAAAGAAAGCAACATTACTCACACAAATCAAATGAATCTTATGCTAATTAATGTTGTTTGCAATTAACTTGTTGGAATAAATCATTGTATTTTTCCTTTTATTCAGCCCTCATTGGTCTGTGATGTTGATTCAGGTGGACAGTACCTTTCACAGCATGAGGTAGATAGCATTGCAATGCAATCACATCACTCAAGCTTGAAGTTATAATTGCACAAAAAGGTGAATCACACCGCATCATAGCGGCTGACAGCTGGAAAGAAGGTCAGCAGGTTGTAACGAGTGGAAACGCTCACAAGATGTCCAGGTTTTTATTGGAAAAAAGCCTTTGTGCCTTCTGTACCGCAAACCATTATTTATTTATCATGGAAAGTAAAATGTAAGCTTTTACACATGAGAATAACATCTTTTCTCCTGCTGGAAGTATCGAACATGTTCCACTATATATATTGTTGGTTCGAGTGTTTAGTGCATCCTTGGCTTTTTTGTGTAATCAATATTTAAACTGATCAATATCCTTTTGTGGCTTATAAAGTTTTCTCAAGTAAACTGCTCAATAAAATTGTTTATTTCTTTAACTTTATAGTTTATTCGGCAGTTTCTGTAGTGATACAGTGTCTTAGTATTTTCTTGTTTAGCACAGGAGCAATGTGAGTTATATATTGCACATTTAGTCACAACCCACCTGCTGTCTCAAAGCAAGCGAACAAGACCGGTTGACAGACTGTGCAAACTGTAGCTAGACAGTATGGGTAAAGTGACATGACTGATGTTGGTTGTTGTGAATCACTGAATCTACAGGAGAGCTTGTAAAATGAACTGAGCTGGTGTTGGTGATGCTGGGTTTTTAAGTGCTGGGGAACCATTATTATTATTATTATTATTCTGCTGTGTCTCCACCAGACCTCAGGGAAATAACTGGCTCCTCAACCGCTAAATGCTCTGCTACAAAAGCAAGTTGCCGACCTTGTCTGGCGTTCAACAGGTAGAATGTGAGTTTACTTCCTGTTCGCAACTGGCTTTTTAGAGGATTTTATGTTAGTCAGTGACAGTATAAATAAAAAAGGAGGTTGCAACAATGAGCTAAATGTTGCTAAAAGGTTTCACAGAGCAACAGTAATGGAGTCAATGATATCTTAAAGACATCTTATCAGATTTCTACCTACAGAAAAATCAATGTCAATATTCCAATAATCTGTAAAAAAAATCTGAAAACAGTCAAACAAGAAACACAGCAATTTATCAAAGTCTAATCTCAGGATCGCAGATTAAGGACTAATTTGCTCCAGACTAGTTTATCAGGGAATCTGATTCTACTTCCTGTGTGTTTGTCTGTTTGGTGACATTTAAGTGGAATTGCATGGAACCACAAGGAGGTGAAACAATCTGACATTTAAGGGCCACAAAGGTCATAATACTTACATACCTGTTCAGTACAGCCTATTCATGGTTTAGGATCAACCTCATTAATTAATCACAATGAGCTCTTTATAATTATAAAATCACTCTAATTACTTGAGGATGATGCACCACTTACTGTGAGTCAAACCTGACACTCAGGCAGATGCACTCGCTTTGAAAGGTGTGTTTAAAAGACTTTCTTTCTTTCAACAGCACACAGCTGCTCTGCTAATGAAGGTTCATAAATGAGGTTAATTAAACAGCATGTCTCATCACATCCTCACACTTTTCCCTGTTCTCATCTACCTTATTCACCTCAACTCAATATCAAAGAATTAGACAGGTTTACCTGGGGGAAAACCTGAAAAACCCTCCAGAAAAACATGGTGGCAGCTGGAAATCTGGAACTGGACGAGAACAATGTGTATGGACAAGTATAAAAATATTAAACCAAAATTAGCTATTTCCAATGAAATCTATAGGTGGATTGCTTTAAGGACTCATTTTCTCCATGTAATTTCTAAACTAAGAATGTAGTTTTTTAAATCTTATTATTTCTTCAGGACACTTTCTCATTGTACAACAAAATCCTTTTGATGACGTTTCTTAACAGGGTGAACTGAATATAATACACAGGTAACTCAAAAAAAAAGGTTTATGATATTATTTCCACAAAATTTCTCAGAGCCATTTTCAAGACCTTGAAGCTATAGGTCTACGATCTATTCAGCTTTTCAGTGACTGTCAATGTTTACGTATTAGATGAGTTTTGAATAAGTAAAAACAGAGCTAAATAAAAACCACTCACCTTTTTTTGTTTGTTTAAGCTTCAGTTACAATGAGGTTTTAACCTGGAAAAGCATCTTTTGTGGACGTAAGTGAAATGAAGGAAAAGATCAACGCTGTTGCATTTTTCATGGTGTAAAGTGGCTCCTCTTTGCCGGGCAATATGTCTATTTTTAGTCAACCAGGTCAAGAGGCCATGAGCTGGTTTGTGCTATTTCTGATTATTTATGGCTGAATAAGCAACATGGAATTATTTATAAAAAAAAAAGAATTAAAACCTTATTTGTAATTGTTGCTTAAGGAACGGCAATATTTATTTAAACAGAGTAGTTAAAGTGACATATTAGTTCCATTATAACAAACAGAATAGGGCTGGACAATGTGGCAATGTACAAAACTTATAAATAAACAACTAACTTTATATTTTCCTTAATTCAAATGTACTTGATAATACTAAATTTCTTATATTGAATTCATCATGTCCATTATAAGGTTTTGGACCAGTGGAGTATAGTAAGTTTAATTTTGTGATTGATCCAATTTTATTGACACAAAATTGCTCTATGAATAAAATTTCTGACCAGTTATTAGATAAATTACGTGTATTGTCCAGCCTTACTCCAGAAGTTATGGCCAAGATCAAGGGGGAACACAGGACTGAATGAAATGAACTCAGTGTAGAAAACAGTAAATGGAACCAGTCCATGACCAGGTTTCTCATCATCCCAAAGCGAGGACAAAGCAGTCAAGATGTTTAGGAAAAACCTCCTACAGGTGAATCTGCATGCAATTCTCTCAGTACACACAACAGACAGTTCAAATCTGAATGAAAGCAGCTCAAATGTACGCAACTGAATGCACAATCACAATCAACAATCATTTTCTCAGCCTGAAGTGAACAGCTGACATGATTAACAAGACTCCAAGACTGATTTTTCTCCAGACTGAAAATCGTATGTAATAAAATTAAGTGATTGTGCTTTTATAACCAAAGTAGAACAAATAATACAAAGACAAGATATACATCACTTATAAAACATTAACACTGTTATATAAAATTTGAATTTGAAGCACTTCTGTGGCAGTAAACAATTTCTAGAATTTACAAGATGGCTGGTAATGACTGAATAACAATTACAATAAAATAACAAGACGTGTGACGAGCAAAGATCATGTATGGACCGCATCAAGCAGTCGTCATGGACTATATTTGTGTCAAGACACTCACAACCGCCATCAAATGTGCATTCATCTGACTTTACTGAGCAACCTTTAGAGCCGGTCACCCAAAAAGCAAAACAATAAACAGTGCATCAAATCGAAGTCCACAGACTTAAACATGAGAGCACTTATTTCTTTTTTCCAACACCTAATGAGAAATTCAAAGTAGAAAACAATAGCATAAGATGTGCAGTCTTTTTCCATGTCGTAAAGGTCAAAGTCCTTCGTCTGAAGCATATGTGGGGATTTCCTTTTGTGCTTGCATCTCTTCTTAGCTTTTCAGGAACTGTGAAAACAAAATAGCATCATGTTTCATGTTTTTGCACGTGATAATAATATAACAAAAGACAAATATGTGTAGGACTTAGAAACTTTTCATCAATCAGCTGACAGGGAATTTTATTCACCTCCTCCACCTGTCCTGTTGGTGCCACCTGTCCTCTCTGTTTGGTCCTTGAGTCTCCACATGACATAAAGCTGGATGATTTAGTACCATCAGGCTCCTTCTGAGCTTGACCTGATGGGAAAGAGGGACGACTGTACAGGAAGATGTCCCCAAATTCTTAAAGAGAGACAAGAAGGGAAATATTTAAGTAAGCCACCTCATTAATTTCTAGAACTCTGAAAACAATGAAATATACTCCACCCACTACCTGAGTGCTGTCGGCTTTTGCTGCTGCCTTTTTCTTCTAGTGGAGTCTTGTGCTTGTCCTGGCTCTCTCTCTGCTCACATCCAGCCTCCTTGACCCTGTGAGTCCCAGCGCTGCCTCGTCGACCCCTGGCCTCCCCAGATCCCATCCGAGGCAGTGTGGCCCCCCTCACTTTATACTCATCATGGGTCATCTGGCTGGAGAAACTCACAGGCATGCAAGAGTCTGGGGACACAGCAGAGTGCAGAGATCCAAATGTTAGTTCCATTAAGATATAAACAGGAGTAAATGTCTAATCCCAGCCTTAGTTGTGCCTTTACCATCGTTGAAGACATCTTTGGGTTGGTAGCCCTGCTGACCAGACTGGTTCTGTTTGTGCCTCCTGGGCCTTTTATGTGTTATTGCAGGACTCATGTTGCTGTCCGTCGACATGGGGCTGCTGGGTCGCTGGTGCCGCCGGCCTGGACCCATCACACAGATTAACCATCATATTATATGTTTATGTCACACAAAATATTTACAAATAACAGGAAATTTAAGGTTAACATATAATAAAGAACAATAATGGTGTAATTTTGACCATATGAGTTTAAAAAATGCTTTAGAGGCCTTAATTACTAAGCTTATTAACCTCATTGGATTTGTGCTTATTTAGTCATGTTTTGAAGGACATGTGAGTAAGTGAAGGAATATTTTGATTTAAAAAAAGTTCTCAAGGATTTTTGTATTGTTAATGATCTGTGTTAACGATAACTCATTAAAAAATGATCTTTTTTTCAAACATTTGGCTGATAGGGTTAGAAAAAAAACAGGATGCCATTGATTCCTTACTTACATTTTTCAAAGGTTATAAAAATGTTGCAATGTTCAAATTTTTTTGCATTTCTTAAGTTTTTCTTTTTTAAATATTAGTTTTGATGCATCAAGCTTATCTATATAACTGAAATGCTGAGGAGCACCGCGAAATGTGAGTGGAGACAGAGGGGAATTCAACAGTACAACAGAAGCTCTTAGGCTAATTCAAGCTTAGAGTGTCACTTATAAAAAACACGATATTAATGAAACATATAACTTAAGCTGTTCTTTCATTGAACAAAAACATGTCATTGAAACAGTAAAATTATATAGAAATGCAAATCAGTACTACATATTTTGCCTGTGAAGATGTTTTACTCAGAAATGTAGAGATTGATGGTGCAGCCAAGAAAAGTCAAGAAATTAATAAATCATTCAGCAGAGAACTATGAATACTTTTACAAAACTAGCCAGTCCTTCCAGTTGATAACAAGCTATTCTGTTAAAAAAAAGGAAAAATTAGACCAAAGTGTTACACTAGAAGAAATCACCAGTGTCTTTGGAATTCATTCATTTTTTTCAGTGCCAAAAATGTGAACCTTACGTTGCACTAGCATGAAGGTCAGATGATGACTAAATTCGGTGTTACATCCTCTGAGGCCTTTTTATGACAATTCCCAGCATGTGGACAATATGTAGTTGTGTTGATAATTCATTCTCGACCAAAATGGTGGACTGTATGACAGACAGGCTTTACCGTTCCTACAGTCATGGCACTGGTGTGGATTATAGGTATGAAAACAAGACATAACCTTTCCTTCCCAGGAGTCTCCTCACCTGACTCCTCTGGGTATCTGTACATACGCAGGCCTACAATATCCCGCGAAGAGGCTACCGCCTGGTTGAAATCGCCATCTGTAAAGAAGGATCCCTCCGAGGTGCTGACAACACTGGACCTGCCTGATGAGATGTTGTCCTCGGATGCTGATCCCCAGCTGTTAACCATGGACCCTGTGACCGATCTGTCCAGATCCCCTGTGCTGGAGGCTGGGGTCTGGTCCAGCCCATGGAGAAGCAGCTTGTGTTGAGAAGGATGGTGCAGCTGGTGTTTGTGCTTCTGCCTGTTGGGGTGTTGGCTGAAGTGACTTTCAGCAAGCTCTGCGTCTGTCTCCTCCTCTGCCTCCTCTTCATCCTCCTCCTCCTCCTCTTCCTCCTCCTGCCCATCAGTGTCCATGCAGAGGGGAATGGAGCTATAGGTGTGTGTTGGGGAGAAAGGGCGTGGGTGGCTGGTGATGTGTTGGCTGGAAAGTGCATTAAAACATCTGTGCAGTCTTATCATAATAAAAAAAAAATGTTGCATTGGTTAAAAAGGTTGACTGCAGTGTTGGGAAGTTTTAATTTGGTTACCTGGGATGCTCCATTCCATCCTGCAGGCCATTGCTCAGGTCTCCCTGTGGTGCTGTGATAGGTGTGTGACTATAAGACACTTCATTAGGGGATGAGGCTGCTCCTCTAACTGGTGGAGTAGGGCAGCCTTCTATTCTTTCATCTGGATCAAAACTGAAAAGAAAAGGGCAACTGACATGAGGTAATGGCTAAAGGAATGAGAAGAAGTCCTGACACATTAGTCACAGCTCATTAGCCATCAATGCAAATCCTCAAGTCCTTCATCCAAATGCAAATTTCAATTATAGAAACACCTACAAAGATGAACAAAATGCTTTCTGCACCATCTGCTTTTTTTATTGCATCCCTTGAACGAACGCTTCTTTATGTTCTGTTTATTGTACATCTCATTAGGTAATTTCAGCTAGAACCACATAAAACCTGCTGTCATAGTGCATAATGATAAAAATCTAAATTGTATAATTAGTTCCGTGATAGCTGTGACAATACAGCCATGTTTTGGCAGAAAGTTTACAGGCATACCTCACCATACCTCCAGTTACACTATGACAACCTTTTTTTCCAGTCTGTTTAATATGGTGGGGCTACAGTTTACAAAATAGCAACATATTATGTAAAAGCTTAAATTTAGAATGACAAATTTTGCATTATTGCAAATTTTATCCGAAGCATTGGATGTGCAGAAATGAAGTAATACATTTGGTGCATATTTTAGGGGATTTCAAAGTGCACACCTGCAGATATTTTGTTCAAGATGCAAATTCAACACTATCAACTGAATACCATACCTCCTCTCCATAGGTAGGCTATAATCATCACAGTCACGAGCGTTAGCATGGGGAGGAGACAGATTTTCTCCCCAAGTCACTGCATTGTGTTTCGGTGTCTTTGGGGCCCGCAGTCCTTTCTTTTGATTCTGACTCCCTGAGAAAATGAGAACATCAAGGTTAACACAGACGTATGGCTCTCATTAAAATTCACCAGTGTGTGTGCAGCTGTTGGCCTCACCTGAGGTGCTGTTGCTGCCTCTGTCTGAGCTGTGGTATGAGCCGCCTACGCTGTGATCACGAGTCTGGTTGTAGGGGATGGTTTTTGGATGGATCATTCCTTCACCTCCTTGATGATCTGACACCAAGAAACGAGAAAATGTATAAGATCTTTCTTGTATTTTTATGTAAGTGGTATAAAGCAAAGCAAATTCTCTCATATTTTACCTTTATTGAGCATGTTTTGCTCAATGATGTTATACTGCATCTGTGCTGCCATCTCCTTTGGTATAGGAGGCAAGTTGGGAGGCTGTTTCCAGCAGGGCATGTCCAGAGGCTCTGCCACAGCGCCACCGCCTGCTGCTTTATTCTTAATGCTGGCCTGAATGAGCTGTGTGGTGGCATAGGGGATTGGTTCATATGTGGCTGCTGAATCTCCCCCCGGACTTGCATAGCACAAGTTGGAGTTAGTAAACGTTTTAATCTCATTGAGCTTGTTGGAGAGGTTCACATCGCTGTAGATGGCCGTCTCAGAACCAAGCTGTCCCCCCTGTTTGTTTTCTGGATGGTTTCCATAGTTAGCTATGCAGTCAGCTGAGGGGAGCATGAAACAAAGCAGCATGTGAGGAGACAGCAAAAGTACCAGTAACAAAGCTTCAAAATTGCTAAAAAAAAATTTTGAGAAACACAATACGATTCTCGGAGGCTCCTACAGCACCTGAACTATGACATGAATTCTGTCTTGCACTAACCTGGTCGGCTGTATGTTGTCATGTTACTGTCACTGGTGCCGTTGCCATTATTGCAGCAGTTGATGCTACAATCCTTGTGATTGGCACATGCATTTGGCCAGCTGTCTGGCAGCCACAGCTGGTTTAGAGGCTCACCCATGCTGAGGAGGCCGGGTCTGCAACATGGAGGACCAGAGAGCTGTCAATCATAACCTGCTGTTTGTTTTTTTTTTCTTTTTGCTGATAAATGAGCATGGGGGTGGCTGCATGAGTGGAATTTTTTAGAGCAGGAAGACATCTCCCCCTAGTGTTTCTACAATGAAAATGCATTTCTCCTGTTAGTCTTTATATAACACAAAGGGACAAAAATATCACTCACCTGCCAGCACTGCAAACAGATTCCCCTCTTTGATATGCGACTGCAGGGGAGAGGCAGAAAAAAACATTAAACCTTGATGAGCTGTCAAAAAGAGGAAGAGCCAAAGGCTGAGAAAACCCATGAAAGGCAGGCAGACAACCCAAGCAGAAATCTTAAGTCAAAAGTCTAGACTTGCTTCAGTACATGCTTCCATCAATAAAGCACAAAATCTGACTTCACGGTTTAATGTGCGTGAACGCATCACAAATATTCATCTGTGCCTTTACTGATCTTAGCGTGAATTTAGAACTGTTTCGGAAGCTTTGTTTGACAGAGTTTCTCCTCCACTGCCTGGAAGATATCAAACAAATAAATTTTCTCCTGTAGAATACATTTCATATTTTCCTTATTTAATCAAATGAACCTAACCTAGGGAACATATGAGTTTGGCACACTGACAGCATATAAATGTTTATGCAAAAACACAATGTTGCTCTATAATGACCAGGAAAATCCACAGTTTGATTCAAAAATATTGTATTTACATTCTAGCAATGCAACAGTTAAACTATGCATTTTAGTTATTAATTATTAATAATTTAACTTCTACTTTCAAAAAATAACTATTTTATCACTTTTAACTTATTTTTCATGACCTTTAATGCATTCATCACTTGGTTTTGTTTGCCGTTCTCTGTTATGTTTGTGTTAAAATCTGATTTACATTTTCTTTAAGTGTTTTGCAATCTTTCAGCTGTGCTTTCATTCCTGTTCATAAAAAGAAAATATGGCACACATAAATCCTTCCCTCAAAAGATACAAAATGGAGTAAAATGCAATAAGTCTGTCAATTTAACTGCTGAATACATAAAAAATTTCAAGCGGTTACACAACCATTAGCAGATGAGTCATTCTGTACGAACCTGTAGGTGTGAAGGTGAATGATGGGACTGTGTGGACAGATAAAGACAGGAGAGGAGAGAAAAATAAGTGAAATCATTTCAAGAAACTTGACTTGTAGCTGTGTTCCTTGTTCATGCACCCTGCACTGACTCTGAGTGTACAAACATTTAAATAACCACATGCCACCTGCCTCGACATCGCCTCTGTTTTTGACATGAATGTCCAAGTGAAGGTTAATGGGGGTGACAGGCAACCCGAGACAGAGGGGGGGAAAATAACAGCAATATCGTGGCAGACATGGTAACGGCAGGCTGACAGGTTTGTGCCTGTAAGAACTGTGCTGTGTCGAGTAAATGACACCCTACAAATGAGTGACTAAAGGTCAGCCTTTGACTATCTGCAGAGTCGCACATGCAAATTTGTTTTCTGAAGTCTCAGTGTCAAGCGAAGATTAGACATGGCTATTTTTCAGCCTTTGATGTGATGTGCTTATCAGCCTTTGAAAACATTGCTTAATATCACTGACATGAAGACTGAAATGCTGTTTAGTGTGGAGGCAACATGTCGCAGCTTGATCTCATCTGCAGTCACAACGACCTTCATACGGACCCATGAAAGTAACAAGATAAGCTGTTTTCTATACACACACTCGGCCCATATGGTAAACACCTTGAACCACACACACACACACACACACATCCTTTTTAAAACACACACCCTTGCGGATGCCGGTGTAAGTGCTGCTGAGGCCGCTTCTCTTCTTGCGGTGTCGGTACAGCCACACGCTGAAAATCATGAGGACTAGCCAGCAGGTGGCGCCAATGCCAGCAATAAACGCCGGCTGCCTCACCACATCTGAAATCTGAGACAGTGTATCTCGTTCCTCACCAATGTCCATCATCTGGCCTGCAGAGTCTACAGGAATTTAAAAAGAAAAAAAAAAAAAACAAGAGAGAGAAATAATGAAGTGCAGAATCACAACTGAGGATTTCTGAGTGTGTGCAAAAAAGTTGATGCAGCAGCAAAGAAACAAAAACATTAAAATATATATAGCTGAAAAGCTAGGAAGGCCAAACCACAGAGTGTGCATGGTGCTTTAACTTTTTATGACACTGACCAGTGAAAAGGAGGCCGAGAAACATCACAAAAGTTTTGACCCTGAGATACTGTTGTTGTTTTTTCGGTCTTTTTTGGTGACACAGTGTTACACCCTTTTCTGTAGGAGGACCCTTACCTAACTGAAAGAAAGTGGCATCACTCTTGACTCCAGGTCCGGCACCATTACTTGCCGCAACCTCTACGCTGTAACGAATTCCTGGTGCCAGACTGGGAATCAACACAGAGAAGGTGGAGCCGTCCACTGACTGGTTTATATGGTAGCGACTCTCGTTACCCAGACACCAGATCTGTCAAGAGAATGTGAGGAGGAGACGAGGACGACAGTGACTGCCTGAGGGACGCATGTGACTACACAAGAGGCACAATTGCCATTTACATTGAAACTGGCATGATTTAGAGGGTGAGGACGGGAGAGAGAGGAAGCCTTCTTTTCCTACCTTGTACTCCTGAATGACTCCAGCCTCTTCCCGTTCAGGAGGCGGTTTCCAAGCAACGAGAATAGCAGTGCCATTGGCATCACTCTTTGTCACTGTAACACCCTGGGGTGCTCGGCTAGGAGCTACGACAATGAAGCACACAGTTAACTAGAAAACATCTCTGCAATCTTGTCTGATGGTTTGTGCACATTAGACATAATCTACATCTCTTTTTGCAGACTAAAAAGCAATACCTGGTTTATGCATCATCATCCACAATACAAAAATTTAAAACAAAGAGTTGCACAAATACTTTTTTCAATTCCTCTCAGCTATGTATAGATACATACAGATAGATACAAAGGTTTTCAGATACTGACCTTCCTCCAATGTTCGGACCACTTTCACCTCACTGTCAGCCCCCTGGAACTCATCAAAGAAGGGACGCACTTTGAACTCGTAGATGGATCCTTTCTTCAGCTGACCGATCACCACCCCTTCCTCCCGTGGGGCATGTACCTCCAAGACGCTCCACTGCCCCTCTGGCTGGCCGTGCTCAGCTGAAGGCCTGAAGAACACCTTGTAACCCTGGATGTAAGGAGACTGCTTCTGGACCTAGTAAGGACGCACAGACAAAAAACATGTACACAACTAAACATCTGGGATTTGATTTATTAGACGTGTGAACATTCGGTAGTTTTTGTTGCTGTAATGCAAGCAATGTCTGAGGTTTGCAGTAATATCTGCACGTGAGTTAAAACAAAACATCTTAGAGAGAAGAGACTCATCTTGTTTAAGAGTGAACATCCTGCAGGAAGGATCTCTTAAAGCTCAGTTAATTCCCTCTGCCTTTAGGGTGATACAGATTAACATCGCCCTCATATCTGTGAATTCTCATCATAAACCTCTATATGAGGTCATTAATAGTTTCCCCTCAGCATGGTTCTGGTTGAAACCAGTCCAGGGGAGGACTGAGCACTTTCCATTTAAACCACATAATTATGACAAAAGGTGTCTTAAAAGATTCCTGGGGAGACATGTGCATATTTGAACACACACATTCACTCGGAAAATGCTCCGAATAGATGTCTTTGTGTTTAAAACAGACTAAAATGTATCACAACACCAGACAAATTCACTCAACTGAACATAGTGCATTTGAATGTCTGCTGAATATTGAGGTAGAAAAGACATGAATGGAATAAAAAACCTTTTTAAACACTTTACTTAACTTTAACACAAGACAGTTTTAGCCAAGAAGCTCCCCCCGATCTATTTTGATCTCTGTGTTTCACTTTTTGTTTGTTGCATCATTAAGAGCTCACCTTTTCATGCCGCTTTAAAGAAAAAAGGGAAAAACAAATCAGAGGGCATCAGAGAGTTTGCTCTATAAAAATCCCTGATGAAAACCCTGTCAGCTACAGACAGTCTTAGTTTTATTTTATTTTTCTTTTATTCATCACCCTTTGGCTTTTATATCATTTGTCGATGTACAGCCTGTGTTTATAAATTACTTGTAAGATTGCATATTTGACCTTCTCCCCTATTTATCCTAACTCTGATGTAAAGCAAATATAGCAAAAATAAAAAAATATTGACTGCGCACAGGACAGTCATCATGGTATGCCCCCCTCCCCCTTACCATCCATTGCACCCTGACAGCAGAAGATGAAAGGACGGTTGGTGTGTGTAGGTGGATAACCACGTCTGCCAGCTCCCTCTGGATGTGTCGATGATCCACTCCCTGCATGGTGGAAGTGCTGTCTGTTGGTATAAAAGGGAAAAAAAAAAGCAATGCATTCATTTGAAGTGAAATAAACACGCAGCTTCTCTGCAGTATTATGTGATATCTTTTAAATGTGAAGTATAGGCATAAAAAAAAAGAGTGAAAGGCACCCACACTGACCTTGTGTTCTAACAGAGTCTGAGATCGGACTGGGGTCACTGAGGCCGTAAGCATTCACTGCTCTGACCATAAACAAGTAGACAGTCGCAGGCTTTAGGTTCCTCAGGACAAAAGTCTGTGTCTTTATATGTTCCGCTAAGGTCATCCATCTGCTGCCCAAAGTATAACTGCAGGGTGATAACACGGATAAAAGGGAAGTTTTATTAAGCTCAGTAGATGTAAGACACAGTCTGTAGTTAAAACATGGCTGATACAGAGGCTAATGATAAGGTTGTGGCCCTAAGGAAGAAGGAGATGAGTTATGCAGCTCATGTTGCATTCACATGCAGTTCAACTCTTTAAGTGATTATGCAGAAAGTTTGCAGTGAATAACTTTTGTGGTATTTCTGTTTTGGGTAATTTAAAATTGCAAGTCAGCACTGTCTGAAAAAAATGGACAACATCAGCCTTCGTGCTTCATGCAGTCGTCTCTCTCTGCTGGATTTTGAATTCAGTGACCCATTTCTTCACCAGGCTGCAGGAAGGAGAACCTTACCCCAGCACTGCCTGCATGTCCCTGTGGACCTCCCCCTAACCCCCTGAGACCGAAGTAGCAGATGACTGCAAAAAAGGTCGAGATTGGTCTATTTTCTCAGACAGTGCTGGCTTGCATTTTACAATTTTCTCAAAACAAAAGCTATTATCTCCAAACTTTCTGCATTACAAAATTAAACTGCACATCAAATGTGTGGAACAAGAACTCACCGTCTATCTTGGGCCACACACAAGCTTATCTGTAAATCCTATTACATATACCGTACCTGAATGCCTCGATTATGTAGGATGTAGGTGTTGTGCCAACACTGGGGTTCGATTTCCATGAGAGAGTGACGGAGGTACGGCTGATGTCAGTCACCTCAGGTTTAGATGGAGCACCAGGAATTAGGTTGGGGTCTATAGGTTGATTGGAGTGAACAACAACTCCAAATTCTGCCGCAGAGATACCAATAAACACATATAAGTACATTGCACAGGACTCTTTAGTATTGTTAACAATCTCAGAGACAACATCTCAGTCTGTGTGACCTACCCTCCACCTGTAAATATGCTGTCCAGGACGCCTCTCCATTGGGGCTGGAGGCTACACAGGTGTAGGAGCCTGTATCTCCCAGCTGGGGAGAGAAAGTACAGTGGCAGTTATTAATGGGTTGGTTTTGCTTTGTGCAGTCACTGTGACTGCTAATTACACACCGCTGTGTTCATCTCCTACCTTGGCGTAGCGAATCTCTAGTGAGCCTGTGTCTGCAATGGACATGCGGGAGTCCACGGGAGACACCACCACACCGTCCCTCTTCCAGTGGACTGTAGGAGGTGGAGATCCAGCTGTTTGGCAACCCAGAACCACCGTGCTGTCCACAGGCACAGTCTGATTGAGTGGACCCTGTTTAATTACAGGAGGAGGGTGGTCTGACCCAGCTAATGCAAAAAAAAAAAAAAAAAAACATAAGTGTGTGACTAATAATGTTTAAGAGTGTGTTGAGCTTAAGCAGAACAAGAACATTACAAAATAAAGCACACTGAAAAATGCTCGTGTGCATTCTAAAACTGCTTTTGAGTATTATAATGAATACTATAATAAATGTATATACTTAGCACTTTTCAAAACACAAAGTGCTATTCAATAAAAAAAACATGCAATAAAGAGCAAATAAGATTCAGCATTTAAGATAGAAACAAGGACATGGTGGACACTAACAAGAAAACACCAAATACAATACAGAGCAGATATTATGGAGCCGCGAGTTCAAGAAAATACTAACTTGACTGTCAGCAAACAAAAAGTGAAATATAAGGTTTTGATGATGTAGTCATGTAGTCCAATGTTTTGTCCTAAAAACTGTCTTAAGGTGAAACCTGCATAGCAACAGAAAAAATATTTTCAAGGAAACCCTTGTATTTAAATGAAATTGCTGGATAATTAATCACCACAAACACAGATTATTCATATTTTACATGAACAATTGTTTTCTGTTGCTGCTTTGCCTACAAAGGCCATTCCAGCCAAAACATGTTTGAGGTGATTGTGGTCATGTTTAGGCGATTCAAAGCATCTGTTTGAGGTTTACCTTCGGCAAAGAAAAGACTTGGTTACTGTTGCATGAAGTTACAGACAGATCTTAATCTCTGCTGTTGTGCTTGTTGGCTTTTCATGCCTCATACAGAAGAAACAGGGTTTCTTTAATGAAGTCTGATATGGAACTGTGGCCGAGGCAAAATGGCTAAGGCATACAAAACCACAATGTGTTGGTTGAAATCTGGTTCGTGACCCTTATTACACATCATCCTCCTCTTTCATTCTGCTCTTTCCTGTTTGAATCTCAATTATTACCACTAAAAAAGGCAAAAAAAATACCTTGAAAAACAGTAAACTGTCAACTTTATATTGTGAAATTGGGAATTTGGAAATGTTGTTTACAAAAGATCAAAGTTATGAGGAGAGAAGAGACGGAAAATAAAAGTAATAAAGATGAAAGTAGAGAAAATGAAATTGAATTCTGCCAAAAGAAGACAGATAAGATGTGAGAGATATATTAAGAGGAAAATTGCTAAAGAGAGAACACAAGGTTTAGGTGGCTGTGGAAGGCAGTGAAGGAAAAAGAAATCAACTTTTCCCCTCCAGCGGAGAGCAACTAATCGTTCACTCGGCAGTAGGTTCTGCCGGGGCCGACTCCAATCATGACGGCAAAGCCCAGCTAATAACAATCCCACTTAGATAACGGAGCCCTCTTTTCACTCCCTCTCTTACATTTTAAAACCCAATGAATGGGGGCAGGGGTTCTAGATAAATAAATAAATAAAAATACCCATCCCTCTTTCCCTCTCAAAAAAAAAAAAAAAAAGGTGATGGAAAGAGGCCCTGAAAAGTGCCAAAGGTAATGTGGACCAGTTATTTCCATACAAATGCACCACTCCAAATGGGGATGAGAGGAGGGAGGTGGGATGGAGAGAGTTTGGGGGGTGGGGGTGGGGGGGTTGATAAACAGGTACAGATGAGAGTGCAGCGCTATAGACCACTGAAAAAAAAAAAATTACATAAAACATGACCCCATCTCTTTCATTTCCATTATGCGTAACAGGTTTTTCACCCAGTGGAAGCCTCTCATTTCCCTACTAAGGTGGCTGCAGAACGCAAAACCTGCGTGAGCAGCGAAATTATCCCTCAGAACTAATAGGGGCTGCGCTGAACAACTCAATGCACAAATTCAGTGACTGTCTGTTTAAGCCTGAAGCAATTATCTTCATTAATTTAATACAGGCACATGCTACAAAGTTACCCAGACACATGTATTCATGATCACAAAGGTCATTTAATTGGGCGCTCGTAGACTTTGCTGGCGGTGTGTAATTATTGGAATGGGCCTCCAAGCACATTTAAATTGCTTTTTTTAAACAATTAACACAGTTACTTCATCACCAAGGATTTGAATGGTGGCGCCTCAGACAACATTCAATAAAAAAGTGTCTAAAAAAATCAT
This sequence comes from Acanthurus tractus, assembly GCA_029783725.1. Classification (NCBI taxonomy): domain Eukaryota; kingdom Metazoa; phylum Chordata; class Actinopteri; order Acanthuriformes; family Acanthuridae; genus Acanthurus; species Acanthurus tractus. Next base: position 7,113,978 of record JAQNCA010000006.1, read on the forward strand.
ATCATATGTCAATCCTGCTCTCTTAATTTAAGGAAAGCTGCAGTAGAATCAAACACTGACTGTGTTGTTTTAATAGAAAAATTAGGTTCAAGGGATAATCATTATCCTATTAACTCCAATCCATTTTTATTTAGATTACATACTGTACAGGAACAAGTTGGTAAATTTATTTTTAGAGGTAAAAAAAGCATACGGCCAGACACTCTTTACACACGATCACCATGGAAACAGAGTGTTTTGAGCCCAACATGTGAACAACATCTTTTGAAATCCCTTTCTGAAATCTTTCCCCTGATGGTTAGCAACCAAGGCCAACTACCACACCTTTTTAAAGCAGGGCAGCTCTCCTCAGTCTGCAAACAGGACCAGTATGCTGCCTAATAAACCTGCTGAACAAAGGAAAACTGCAGCAACAAAGTTGTCCGTTTAGCCAAAAGACTGAACACTGACGAACAGAAATGTTCGGTAAAAAAAAATATCCCCCCAACTGCCCTTCATCGCCCCTTGCCCGTACTCACATTCTGTGACCTCCAGCAGTGCTTTGGTGATAACACTGCCAGCTATGTTGAGAGCCTGGCAGCTGTAGAAGCCTCCATCAGCCTGTTGAACACCTGTAATGGTCAAACTGCCCATCTGCGAGACAGAGAGACGACTAAAAGGCTGTGGGGGCTGGTAGGAGAAGAGGAGACTCTGAAAAGGAGACACAACAGATCACAGAGTTAAAAAATCCTTTCACAGGCTTGATTTTTTTTGCACTGAGCGGTGATTTGGTGTAATGACAGACTGAGGGGTCAGTCTCACCTCACTGCCCTCCCTCTGCCAGAAGATGGCAGGCTGTGGGTTGCCAGTGGCCTCACACTGGAAGGTGACTGTCCTGCCCACTGCCACCACCTGGTTCCTGGGGCGTATGGCAAATGCCGGGGGCACTGCGGAGGAAGCGAGGCCCTAATTACATGGCAGCTTGACACACTTTCATCATTCTGAATCATCTCAGTATTCATTAAAAAACTCAAAAATAAATGCATGGTGGCTATGTAGTAGGAAACATTCATTATTGACCGTGTTTAATGAAAAAAATGCACATATCTATTTGTTTACCCACACATAACTTAAGTTACATACTGTATTGGTCGATGGATTTACAATGCCAGATAGGACAATAACAGGGGCTCAAGATTTCCTGTTGCTGTCTGATTGTGGATGAAGGATGGATGACAACTTACCAGTATTGACTACAAGGGAGAAGACACAAAAAAAGAGTAGTGCAATGAGTTACAATGGCACATAAACAGACACATGGAACTACAATGATATGCTTAACAATATTAATATATGCTTGAATGAGTGAGCACAACAGGATTAGTATGAAAGAACAGTAGAAAGTAAAAAGTGGGTGCAAGCAAAATGGCATGTATGAATACATTTTTACTAGTGTTTTTATAAACTTATGTAAATGATATATATGTTAATTCCACTTATTACTGTAATATATCTTTCCTAACCTGGTGTTTATAAAAAGTATATCTTTTTCAATGTTATTCCGCTTTTATTTATCCCCTCAATGGGAGATGCGGTCACTGCCGTTGACCAACCCTCATCCTATATGCTTTATTACACAGAGGGATAAGAAAAAAAACAAACAGATGTCAGAGGACAAGGCATGCTGTTTAGCCCCCATTAGACCCAACAGGCTAGTTGTCTGTGAGGTGTGAAAAGTATATTCAGTTGCTGATTTAAGTTACAGAGCCAGACAGCCTTGAGGGCCTATTCGGACAAAGATATAATACCCTAATGAGGACGTAAACCTATATGGGGTTAGGAAGGAGGATTGTGTTTGGACTCGGGGTTGAAGTGGTGGTGGTGGGGGGCTGACGGTGCTCTGCAAGCATCTGCTCTGCTAAATTTACTGCAAAATAGAACAAAAAGAAGAACCAACACTTTTTGAGATGGAAACTATTGTACATTTTGACATCTGTAAACTAGATTTATGGTGAAATGAACGGTTAGCTAACCAGCTGGTTTTGGAACAGTGAGAGCATGCCTGCTGCTATTGCTCAACATTTTTCTGTTCAAAGAATGTCTGTTTAAATAAATGAAGCACATGATTTTGCAGGATAGCTGGACTGAAGCACCCTGTTAGAAAAAGACCTGCCTCGTGGAGGCTACTGTGCAGACTTATAACAATTTCACCAAAGTTAATGTTTGATATAATACAGATCATTTTAATGAGCTCTGAAGAGTCATTAGATCTCATGCTTTGGATCTGTGCAAACCTCACAATGAGTAACCTCATTGGCTTGCTGCATCTGTTTCAAAAGGCAACTGTTTAATATCAACCAAATGTTTTAAGTCAGTAAAAACTATTCCGTGGTTTCATCTGCAGTTATGATTGAGGGGAGGTTAGTACAGAGAGTATTCTTTTTTATTTAATTATGAAACACACAACAATTTGGGAAGATTTCCGTTTCCTCTCGAAATACATCTACTCATCAGCAAATTATGGCTGCTCTTCTTCATAACCTGCTCGAATTACCCAAGGTCCCCCTTGATGCCCTTTTTCTCAGGTTTTTGGAGGGAGAGGAAGAGGAGGTAATTGGAACGATGTCATTTCTCAGCATGCCATCAGCCCTGCCTTTCTTTAATTAAGTCCTACTGTCCTCACAGTCTGTTTAACCCGCCGTTCCACTCCTGCATGTGTGCGTGTTATGTGTATATATCCTGCATATATGTGGTCCTTTGTGTGCTTACAGCTTATTTCCTGCCCCTGACTTAATAAACAAAAGGTGTCACTGTGACTGGACAACTCAGACTATGATCAATCCATTTTCTGCAGTTACATAAACATTTACTTTGCGTGCTCTTCTCAGTTTATACAGCGCATTACTATAAATTTGTACTTAAAACAAACTGCTGCAAAGCCCTATACTGTTTGTAATTTAAAGCTGGAGTCTAATGCAGAGATTCTATGACCTCAAGCCAGAAAGTGAAAAGGAAAAAGAAAAGAAAAAAAAAACACAAAACCAGAAAAGATAATTCTGCCAACAGCAGCCTGAGGGACAATAATGGAAACTAGGTCTGGATAAAAGGCAAGGTAAAAGTCACTGCCTGCTGATTTGTGACAGTAAGAGATGATTAGTTCTCCTAGCTAGAAGCAGCTGTATTGCAAATCTAAAAAAAAAAAAACAGAAATTAAGGCTTTGAAAAGTAAGCTGGATAGAGAAGAGGAGGCGGTGCCTCAGTTATTAGAAGTAACACGTGAGGGGTGTGTTTTACTGACCGTGTACAGTGAGCGTGGCGGAGGCCTCAGACTTTCCAACCATGTTTTCCACCACACATGTATAGGAGCCCTCGTCTGAAGAGGTCACTTGGCGAACAATTAAGGTATGGTCCTCTTGGATTTCAAATCTGCAGAAAGGACGGACACGCGCATTCAAGAGATGAAAGACGAATATGAAACACCATGTTTGCATGGTAAATGAGTGTGCACAGAGGGCCTCTGTGAATTACCTTCCCTTAGGCAGGTCAGAATCATCTTTCCTCCAGCGGACAGTGGGAACAGGGTCTCCTTGAGCCACACAGTGGAACTCCACACTCTCGTCTGCCAACACCACCACGCTGCTGGGTCGCTTCACGAAGGTCGGGCGCTCTGGAGGGCAGATAAACAGCCACGAGCACAAACAATATAATCATCCCCGTCACGGACAAATCGACTGTATATCATTGCATTTCTTTTAACGTAATAGTTATACAGATTGCATCATTTGTTTGTCTATTCTTAAGAAAAAATTGTGATTTTTACAACCTGTTTGTGTGATTCATGTAGCTTATCTAAACTTCACTGTTCCAAGTGTCTTTTTGATGAAGAGTTTTGTTTATTTTTTGCATGGTTTAACGATTACATTCACTCCACAGAAAAAAGTGCAAGGAATTATTACAAAATAATAACACTGACTTTGCAATTCATAGGATGAAGGTAAACACAGTCGAAACAATAAATATTGCAAGTAATATTTCAGTTTGACAGAAAACTACATTTGATCAACATTAACTATGAGAACTGTCAGTTCCCATCACATACTACTTGTTATAAAAACACAATTGTATGCTTCAATCATCAAAGTACATGAAACAATTTCATATTATACTGATAATAATGTGCTGGTCTCCAAAATCTTTTATCGTGCACGACCTGTTGAACGACATATTTTGACCTGCGTCTGCATTTAAAAGGTACATTCTCACAGTGTTGAACGGGTTTATGAGGCACTACATAAGGACTCCCAACCTCAACCAAGGTCATCTAACCATGTGATGCTGATAAGAGCTCCATTTTGATGGGAAAAATTAGATTGGGGGATGGGAGTGAAGAGGCTGGAAATAGGCATGGGGATAGGAAGGGGAGGGATAGGGAGTGTTGGAGGTGGCGTGTGGAGCTTTTGTACTGAGAGGTCTGAGGTGTTTTAGCACTGGGTGTAGCAGCAGTAGACATTAAGCACTTGTTTGGTGGGAAAACCTTTCTAAAGCTGGCAGACTGGATGGTCGTGCTGCATAATCAATTTAATTAATGGCTCATTATATCATGAGAAAGACCTCACACAGCTGACTGGGAGAGTAAACCAATGTGAGCTGTGAGGGTGCTCACACTGAGTAAAGCACTGCAGAAATGTGAAATGCAATCAGGAAAGCCACAGTTTTTACCTAGCACGGTAAGTTCAGCGATCTCACTCTCCCGCTCTCCCACCATGTTGGTTCCGACACAGATGTATTTCCCTGCATCGCTTTTTCTGGTGTTAGTGATCATCAGCTTGCCACTGCGAATCTAAAAGAAAGCACAAAAATATGATAAATTATTGGTTGAATCATCTTCGTGAGGACTATGTTTGTTAGTTATATAATAATGCATGCAATGAAAGGTAAAAATTTGTACATTTTACAAAGCGATGCACCACAGAAAAAGCTTTCCCTGCAGATGTATTTATCTCAGTGCTTGATGCCATCCACACATAATCATATCTTTAGTTCATGTCTTCCATTTTAATATACATTTATACACTTGATAGTATAATAGCAAGTAGTTTTGTGTGTGTGCTTGTGGGCATCTGCATGCATCTCTTTATCTAAGGAATAGAATTTGCCTTTCAAGCTGCATAGAAGGTCACCCATTATGAAATTACATAATTCATATCTAGTGCTACATTAGCACAGAACCCAGGGAACAAAGACACTGCCTCTTTGTAGAGACCGTCCTCAGATGTTCAGACAGCATACTTTGCCTTTTCCAAACTTTTTACCGTCTCTATGCTGATGTACACAAACACACACATGCACACAGGCACACGCACACACATACACAACAAAGAGGTGATGGATATATGCACTTCATGCTGCTTTCATTCTTCTTATAACCTCTCCGCCATACATCCCCAAAGACCATGGTTCCTGTCTTTATGCTGCTTTGAGTGTGAGCTACTGTGCTGATCATCTGCAGCTACCCAGTGTTGGAGTGTTAGAGGTGATAGAGCAGCAGTGAGCAGATTTGAACCGCTGCTGCTCCGGTGTGCGTACTGAAGCGGAGAAAGCTGATTTGAAGACCTCAAAATAAACACAAGGCCATTCCCTACTCCAAGACATCTGAAACCTTTTCCCAGGCATCGACTTCAATTAAACTTTCAACCCCCCTTATTTTGATTTACGACAGCTTTTTTTTTCCCATGCTCATACTAAGCAAAGCGAGTCAATCTATTCATACATGCCTCCTAGAGATACACATGGCCTATTGTAAGACTTTTCAGTTATTTCTTGATGGAGGTCAGAGGTCAAGGCTGCCTACAGTGCTGTGTCTGTGGAGCAGGAGTCCAGTGTCATGCAACACAGCACCTGGCATGTTTAGTGCTCTCCGCTCACCAGCTTACAGATGGAATGTGTCATTAAATTGCTGCTGCAGGGATAAAAACCAACAGCCTTTCATTTATTAGTCATTCCCCGTCCAGGCTAACCTTTCACCACATACAGCTCATACTGTACAGCAAATAAATAACAACCAAGAGTGGCCTAACTACAGCTGACATTTCAAATCTGTTGCAAATGGTGTGGTTTTAAGAGGAAGATTTAACACTGTGGTGTGACTTGTGGTTGTATGTACTTTTCATAAATGCCAACCACTGGTAATCACAAGGAGCAAGTGAGGGGAATTTGGGAGCTGGTATTGCAGATTCAGCCATTCCTGACAATATTCGATGGATTAAGTTTTGAAGTGCGGACTCACATTAGAGTCAACACAGTACCATCTTTACATGACTTGAAACATATCTGCACAACTGCATACATTGACACCATTGTTGGAATTCTAGCAGCAAAGACAGGCTGCATTTTGGGTAGACTGTGACGGTAATTTTTGTAGTATAAAACTGGATGAAAACGAAAACTTATAATATTAACACTTGAAATTGGCTTTTAAGTTTGTAATACAGTTCAGTTATTTACACATGAACACATGAAATCAATCGAAAAACTCAGTTATTCTTATATGTAAAATGGTACAGTGTGTAACATAAGTGTCTTTTATAGAAATGAGAGTAATCAGGCTAAGAGAGCAGGGTCCTATGATCACTAGGGGGAGTTGTTGGTTTGTAGCTCCATGTCGCTCAAGAAGCATGTAAAATTTACCATAGAAGTAGAAGGAGGCTCAAGGAAGGATTTAAGGATATGAGTTCAAGAGGACATGTGAAAAATAGGATGGCGCACTGTCGAAGACTCTTGGAGACAAAAAAGACTGATCAGATTTTACTTTTACCCACAACCACAAACTAAATATTCACATTTTTAACTCGAACAAAAACAGTCAACTGCAGCTCTCGCAGAAAACCATAGAGTTTGTCTACAGAGACTGCTGATGGTGAGGACGGAAAGTGTAAACAGGGCTGAACTGATTATTTAACCTCACACACGCACTCCACAAGATAGCTAGCAGTGCATCGAAAGGAGCTGAGGACACACTTTCACATCTACTGCAACACGCAGAGATATACACTAGGTTTCAAGCTTGCTAGCCAGGGTCAATGAAAAGCCAAGGGTAGCATTGTAACATAACTTAGGCATAAATATTAAATAGGGAACCTTTGACATATATTTTTTTCAATTACTTAATGTCATTGGACAAATCTATTATCAGCTCAAAATCCTTCCCATATAGTAGCTTTCCATTTCAAAGAGTAAGCACTGATATTTTCATTAAATACACAACCATGTTCAAATCAGATGAGTGAGGTCACTCAGCTGAACCCTGGAAAAAATGATCTATGTCTTACAGTTACTGCACATCTATCTGCACTTGGCCTGTTCTGTCTATTCAGTAACTGTCTCTTGATGAACCAATATCAAATTCTGTGGAAATGTAATGATGCAAGTAAAGTAATCCTCAAGAACTGCGGAGATGATCCTGTTGTAAAACCAATGCTATTGACTAATGCAATACGTCTGCACTCGACTTTTTGCTGTTAGCTGTAAATACTGCTGCACTAGTAACTTAAGCAGCTGATTAAAGAGCAGACCAAGCGCTTTTTTTATTTCCTGGACTGACCGCTCCTCATTTTTAGCAGCGATTCCATCACTAAGAAATCCAAATGTGGTTTGTCTATCCTCCATCTCGGACACTGAAACCTCAGCTTTCGTTTTTGTTTCAGTGTGTTCTCTTTCTTCTTCTTGTAGCCTCAGATGCCCTACAGGCACACACGTACTAAAGCAGCTTATAGTGTGTTATTTTCTGGTCAAATGCACTCTGCTTTTTTTTAAAGAAAACACACAAACCAGGTTTATTTGCGCAAGTCCCTAAAAATCATTACCAAGAATTAACCCACAACTTACTACTAGTATTAATAAATGATGGCCAGGCCACAAGGGGAACACTCAAAAGAATGGAAAGCAGCCACGAATAACTTGCAGTGGACTCCTTTGGTCTCTGTATAGTAAGTGATGTCTTTGAGTGAACTCTCATGGCAAAGACACATTTCCATATAGAAAAGATGATTAGGGAGGACAAAGACAGGCACGCAGAAAGTACAAAGCAAGAAGCAGCCTTTGTATTTCCCTCAGAGGAGCCTCCCCCCTGGCTCTGATCCACGCCTCTCCTTATATCAGAGATAGCTGCTCTGTCCATCACAGTCCCCCTGAGAGACCCTACCTGTCACTCCACACGAACATGAGCTTTGAATCAGCTCTTGTGTGTCCCCAGGAGCATGCACAGACATTCAAATAAACAAATCAACATACACACACACAAACGCATAGATACAGGCACAGACAAAAATCATAGGAGTGAATTTTTGGGGGAATTTTTTTAAAGAGCACAAATCTGGTTCAGTTCTTGTGTTTAAGGAATGAGGGTTTTTTCACTGGTCTGACCCATCAGATGCTCGTGGCTCTGTAATCAGTTCATTGTGTACAAAATCATGAAAAGAAAATGGCTGCTTAGTACTGTAAACCACATGACAACTCAATATATCAAATAAATTGCACACTGTAGCTCATCTGATGACACTTACTGGTGCCACTTTGTTGTCTGTATTTCACTGTCATGCTTATAAATAAACAAAATATTTTGCAAATGCGCCAGTTTGATCCTGGCGTTTTCAGCTCCGTGCGGGACCTCAGAGAAGACATGGCCAAAGATGAGGTTATTATTTAATGTTTTCATGACCACCAATTATTTTGTGATCCTAAGTTAACAAGCTTCCTTTTCCATACTTACAAATTACTGAGGTGAGGGGTAATTGGTTCTTTAGAGGTCTGAAAAGGGCAAGTAAATACCAAAGATTCAAACCATATAGCTTGTGTAGCACAACCCAACTGGTGTGAAGCCATGTGATTAATAGTATCTTACAACCAGAGATAGCAAAGCACCTATTTTGTAACATGCAAGTATCAACTGGTAGTCTGTGTTCTATCCATTTCTGTCAATTGTGATGTTTTGCGTGAAGTATGGCTTTTAAATAATGTGTAACACTTAAGGTCAAACTGGTCATTTCTTACTGTGATGCGTTCGTCTCTGTCATCTATGTTGGAACCATCTTTCCTCCAGGAGATGGTGGGTTCAGGGTGCCCACGCGGTGGCTGGCACTCGAGTACTGCGGGCTCACCCACAGCCACCATCACATCCACTGGGTTCTGTCTGAAGTCATCACGTAAAACTGGGAAAAAAAACACAGAAAAACAAGCTGTCAGCAGAGTGAAACCTAATGGTGTTGGCATGATTTAAAAGGGACAAATCACAATATTTGGTTTTATTGTTGGTGCCTTCAAGTGGGGCTGTTTTTATTTTGTCGGTGACAAGACTCCATTTCAGTGAGTGACTCATGTGGCATTAACGGCTTTCACAAGTGGGAATTTTACAGCCCTGAGTTCTGTAGTGACATAATGCGGATGTTTTCTTTGTTTGTTCATCATTTTATTTTTAAGTCAGAGCCAAGGCAAGCTGCTTTTTATATCTTTTATAATTAAACAAATTTTTTTGTCAAGTCCTTTCTTGTTTTTGGCAAAACATAAAATTAGTGCCACTTTAAAGGGTAAACAAAGCCACCATTAGTGAACTACCAACATTATTCTCAAGGCTTGAACAACTTAAACAGCAAGATATTGCGCACTTGACTTTGCATGTCAAAACTACAACCCTGCATGTTATATTTGAAAGCAGCAAAATGGGATGTTTGCTAGCTCTGTTCGTCACATATTTTAAAAGCAGCAAAGCAACTCTTGCCAAAAATTCATGTAAATCTGTCCCGCAATATAACTGACGTAATCTGCCAAGTTCCCTCATGTGGTTACTCCCTTAAGCAAGCAGGGGACAAGGTCTACTGAGAAAAGCAGCTGAAGAAGCTGGTTGTCTGAATGGCTGACAGTAAGACAAGGAGAAACACTGCTTCAGAGAAATAGATAGGTGAGATCCAGACGGCTCCACTAGCAGACAACAGAAAGCCACCACAGCAATTTATCATCTTTCCACAACCAGTAGCCTGCATTGAGAGAGAGAGGGAGAAAGAGAGCCAGCCAGAAGCCGAACTGGAGACAAAGCAAACTCGCATCCAATCCAAGAAGCCCAGCATAAGACTGTGATTTCTAATGGCAGCATGCGGCCCCTTCCTGTCTCCACCGTAGACCCCTACATAAAGGTCTCCACTGTACAGCCTGGAGCTCCAAACAGCATGAGGAGGAGCAAGTTTCTGATGAGCTGCGTGAGATTCTAAACAGTGAAATGTAATCTGATAGAAGAATGTTGGAGCTCTAAACTGAGATATGGTACCATTATTTGTGAGATTAGCAAAGAGAGTGGACTCCAATGTGTAAAAGAGAAAAGCGGTACATCGAGAATTAAATAAACAACTTTTTTTTTTTATTACTAAGCGAATTTCTGCTTCTGATGAGGTGAACAGCATGTGCTAATGTAAACGCCTGGGCATGAGTGACTGCTGTTAAGCATTCCCAGTTTTAAATTACATGGGGGGCTTAGAACCTGAACAAGCCAAGGGAGCTGAGCCAACACAGAGAGAGCAGAGCAGAGCAGAGCAGCAAGACTCAGTCGAAGCTGGGTTGGGGTGAAAAGACAGGAAACAATGAGGAAAAGGCATAATCACTCCCAGATGGCGGCAACTCGTTCACCTCTGGCTACGGATTTGTACGTAACACTGGACAAGCAGTCCTGAGACGCCCGATGAGCAGCGTGGATATGGGAGAACAAATAGGGATGACCCTCTAATTGGAGGCATTCTGGCCCCTGCACTTCTTTAAGCTCCACCCTGCTGCTCTGCCCCTGTGATCCTTTGAGCGGTGTTGCGACTGGCTGACTGCAGTTGACTGAGTGCTGATGGGAAACAGCTGTCTGACGAGCCCCCACCCCACCCCCCACCCCCACCGTCGCCGACACCGCCGCCGCCACCACCACCACCAGCATGTCACATGATAAAAGGCATTCCTCGTGGGACACAAAAACATGGTTGAGGTTTCCTCAGACAGGAAGAAAGTGAGACCGTCACAACTGTGTGTACAGTCCACGTGTGTGTGTACGTGTGTGGCTGCGAGTGTGTATAAGTTTGCTCATGTGCATGGTGATTGATTGACTGATACTATCTTATAATTCAAACAGCAATCAGGTTACACATCTGTTTTTACTATCGAGTGAAGTCCAAATGTCTCCATAAGATCTAAAAGCTCAAACTATTTCCTCAGCGTCCTTTGTTAAAGATTTATTTTCAGTGATAGTGTTTGAGTTCGTATAAGAAATAAGGCAAAGAAGAGATAAGAGTTAAAAGCAGAGGAAGCTTATGAAGGCTGGTGAAGAATGTTCTCATAAATGTGCATGTTTTTTACGTACGTGAACAAGGAAAGTTGGCCCGCTCTTTTTTTTTTTTTTTTTTGCATGTTGCACTATTGTGCCGGGTAAGCACAAAAGTAATGTGAAACATGTGTTGTAAAACTGACTGTTTATATTCTCAGAGGGGAAAAATGCATCTGCTTATTAAGTCATAATTAGAAATTATGCATGCCCAAGTAAAAACCATGCAGGCATACACAAATGTAAGCACCCTGATTCTCAAAACCTAAACTATGCTAAGACAGTTCTCGACAGCCTAAATGCCTTTTGTCGTTATCCATTATCTCCACACAATTCATATAATTTCCTCTTATCTCTGAACATATCCCGACAAGCTGTACTCTTGAGGAGTTATGTTGCTGACAACACTGTCCAATCCCAAATCTTTTAAGTAGTTGGCATTTGCAAAACCAGGCTTTTCTGGATACATACATTTTTTAAATGTTGCAGGCTGATTGATAAAATGTGGCCACACTGCAGTAACTGCGCCGGTTTTAGGGAGGTTTGAAGAATTACACAGATGACAATCTCCACAAACTAAACCCTCTTTTTAGGCTCTGCTATAAAACATGGGTATTCTTTTTTTTTCACAGCATTCTTTAGATGTGGACTCATTAATATTTCTTCTGTATCTCCCTAACAACTTTGAGTAACTGAATCTTTTGCTGTACTTTCATGTTGTTTTCCCCCTCTGCTCTTTCACTCTTTGCATTTATATTTTCAGGCTCGCAAACGATCACGTCAATTTTATTCTCATTCACATTTGTTTATTTCACAAGTTTGCACATGTGTGAATTTCACAGGTTTTAAAAGCAAATCATAGCATGTGGGCTCTGGCTTTTAACAGAGAAACCCACCTTTACAGCTTCTGATGCCAACCCAGCCTGCCTGTTTAGCTGGAGCTTTGCACCTCTCGCTGTCTTCTTTTCTCCCTCCATCTGATCCCTCCAGATGAGAATCTCATAGCCCACTTCAAAGCACCAGCCCTTGGCCTCACTACCCTGGATCTGACAGTGTCTGACTTGTTGTTAGGCCTCTGGAGCCTGAGCCAGAGCTTGAAAGGCCTACTGCAGCTCCAATAATACTCTCTGCAGAGTCCAACTGGACCAAAAAGAACACATATAACCCCACAGAAAGGGGCAGAACGGGGCATACACAGTAACGCTATCACGCTGCATCACTGCATGAGACGGCCGGAGGCACTTTTTGCCACCACAGTCAAAACTATCCCTCCCTTGTTTCTCTATTTGGTACTCAAAGTGCTTTTACATACTGCTGGTCCAGCTGTACAACTGTTTTATTGCAATCATTTGCATGTCCCAAAGTCAACATCAACATTACTGCGAGGCACTGATGGTTTATTATCAATCATAGCTAAGATTTGCCAAAAGCGGGATGACAGCTGTGCATGCTACTGCTTCCAACTTATACTGCAGTGAAGGAACACAATTTGCAATCAGCTTGTCCAAATGCCCATTTAGAGACTACTGACAAATTTTAGGGGGAAGAAAGTATTCTTTGGCACGGCCACATCATTAGTTTGATGTATTTTATATTTTCATAAGCTTTGTTATTTATCAGAACACTTGTGACAAAAAATTAAAAAAAAAATAATAGCAGGAAAGCATGTTGTGTTGTTTTTTTTTTCACAGAAATTGGATATTAAAATTGGAAACACAGCTTAAGAAGAATAATTAGCTGCCAAGATGGACACTTAACCTTGACTTGATACAATGTTTTCAGTTTGCAATTGCCAAATGTTTTGTCTTTCGCCAGAAAATGTTTGCTATAGTGTCTTTGACATTGTGTGCAGGGGAAAGGTTCAACATTTTTTGGGGAAAAAGTCTATTCTTTGTCTTGGTGCGAGTTAGAGAAGAGGATCAATAACATGCTCATGTCAATTATGTTAAATTGAAAGCTATAGCCTGCAGGCACTTTGGCTTAGCTAACAGTAGCTTAAAGACTGGAAACTGGCTCTGTCCACAGAGGACAAAAACACATACCAGCACCTCTAAAGCTCACACATTAATACATTACATCTTGTTTGTTTAATCTCTATAAAAACCAAAGTGTAAAAACAACATATTGTGGTTTTAAGGAGGGGTTACATGCTGGAAGATTTCCTAGATGGGAGCAGAGGCTTTGTGGAGTAAGTGCTGGTTGCCTGGCAACCACAGGGTGATGACAAGACTTGAGGGCTTCCCAAAACGTTGAACTTTTCCTTTAACTGAAATAGAATTCCACTAAGAAGGAACAAAATGTCAAAAATACGTTAATGATGCCTATCACAGCTCACCACAGGCCTTTGGTGATAATGTGTGGTTACAAGCCAACAGCTAAAAGCCCCAACTGTATTTAATGTTCAGTTTACTCTGAAAACAACACATTTTTGAGTGTGTGGGGGCTTCCCACATTTAAAAACTGAAAGCCAAGTGTTTAGTCCTTACCTTATATGACTTAAACCGTAAAAACTATTGAATGTCTTTTAATATAAACACTGTTTCAACATTATTAATCCACTGGAAACCTATAAATTATTGATGAATGCATGCACGATTTACCCAGATTTCTCATACACACTGACCTTCTGTAAATGGTTCACTAGTAAGTGGAGAAAAATCATTAGCTCAGTGAAATGCTCCCTAGAAAATCAGGTTTCATGAGTATCAGGTTGAATCTAAAAATGACTGTCCATACTTGTGTTATTCTTTACATGCCGTCGGTACAGTGGGACTATTTTTCTTTATATTTCATCAGACCACGTCAGTAATATGTAAATACTAAAATGGAAAAAAAAGAGAGAGGCAGAGGCTGGAATTATGGTTCTGTCTCTGTTTCGTGGCACTCTGGACTGAGACCACACTAAAACACATTATTCCAAGAGTAAGTAGTAATAAGTAAAAATAAGTTCTGGCATCTTTTACACTGTGCTGAAGTCTTAATGTTTCCCAGTGCTTAAAAACCTTCATTTGAGCATAAATACAAACCAGCCTTCTTTGACTTAAATATCCCAGCGCAGTAGGTTGAAATTATATAAATATAATAAATATCTAAAGCTAACCTTGGAAACACAGGAATCATCCAAGTCCAGCAGATATGAAATCCCTGACTTTTCTCACAATCTATCTCCTGACCTGGGGGGGGGGGGGGGGGGGGGGGGGGGGGGGGGGGGGGGGGGGGGGGGGGGGGGGGGGGGGGGGGGGGGGGG
>JAQNCA010000006.1:7128647-7164363 GCA_029783725.1 Acanthurus tractus
CCAAGTCCAGCAGATATGAAATCCCTGACTTTTCTCACAATCTATCTCCTGACCTCTCCCCCCCTCCCCCCCTCCCCCCACTTCTCTGCTTCTACCCATCTCTTCCCCTCTCCTCCTCCTCCTCCTTCTCCTCCTCTTCTTCCTCCTTGCTCTTAAAGAGCTGTTGTCTGGAGAAAAGGAAAGCTGCAGGAGAAACAGCTGCTCCACAGAAAAACCAATACGTGCAGCTTATGTACTGTATAGCTGGTCAGATAGATCGAAAAAAAAAAGAGGCAGATAAGAACACAAATAGACTCATGCGGGAGGTCCAGTGGGGCCTGTGCCCCTTTACAAGCACATACCACAGCCAATAATATATATTATGAACTGCAACCAAGCAAATCCAATAAAAAATAAAGGTCCCGCACATACAAATTAGGATACATGCATTAGCTTGGTCTCACATCGACACTGCATGAGATTTATACAATAACACACCAGCATCCAGAAGATACCACACATTGCTTTTAAAAGAAAAAAAAACATTCCTTGTCAGTCCTCCCTGAGCTCCCCTATTTGAATTTCATTTCTGCAAAAAAAAATCATTACTTGCAAAAGTCCCAGGGCAACAAGGTTTTTTGCATGCAGGGCCATAAATCTGTCTTAGGTTTGGCGAGCCAATTAACTCAACATAGAGTCTTACTTACTAGGATAAAGCTCCTGGTTATATTTGTTGGGCTAAAATTTCAAACTAACTTCTTCTTTTATCTCAGTCTCCTGCTCTCAAAGATTCAAAGAACCTCCCCTTGACCATAGCTCAGTCAGGCTAAGGCGTTAGCTACATCTTCATTAAAGGTGTGTGAGGAATGTTAATGCACAGTTGACCAAAACTATCTGGATTTATGTCAGGCATTTTTTATCTTTATTTGGCAAATTTATATATATATTTTATATCACACTTTCTTATGACAATTCATCATTTATATTGTTAACTTTTTCTTCTCTTCTTTAACCCTAAGAACATATGGGTAGAAATGCTACACATGCTAACAACGCAAGTATAGCACAAATTTATCCCAGCCCACTTTTGTTATTTTACTTATATTTGGACTGTAAGATAATTCTCTTATGTTATCTTATATATATATTATTTTTTAGCTTTTCTTGTTTTATCTTTTCTAACTACAAAGAAATCATGTGTTTTTATGTTTCCTCACTAAATCCGTTATGCTGTTTTGCACTGTAAAAGCAAACATTGTCAGCAGATAGGAGAGTCTGAAAAATGTCGGTACCTGTGCAGCGGACATTCACACAGCCTATTAAGAGGCACTGCATTCTGACAGGGGTTTTATGTGCACCACGGTGCCATGTGAGTGTGTGAGTAAGGACGGATGCACCGGTTCATCAGTTCTTGGATGTTCTGACACTCTAATCCTGTTGATGTACGCGCAGAACATATCACTCGTGAGGGGCAGACATTAAAACCAGCTAAAAGGATTGTATAACCTCCATTTTAATCTCCTCCACTCATCCCATCCCTCTGTAAGCAGGAAGACGGGAGAAAGAGAAAGAGGAAAAGCAATGCTGAGAATAAGGAGAGGGCAGATACAGAGAGACAGACGGACATGAAGGAGATTAGGAGAATTAGTGAAGTGGCAGAGGAGCCGGGTGAAACAGTTCTGATAAGGTTAGGAAAATTGTCAATCATACAAAAGTGCAAAAGGTTGACTCGCTGTTCTTGTTGTTGCTCACAAAAGTCGTAATTTTTTTCCCTCTACCTTATGACAAAAAAAAACAACAACATCAGTTCTATGATGACAAATTCAACAGAGGTGTAGATGTAGAAAGCAAGCAGTGAGGATGAGGTCAGAAAAGGGTTTTAAAAAAGACAGAATTCATTTTCATCTCTGATACCTTCTTTGTCATTCCTTACATTCTTACTAGAATTTATCTCACCAGTGTTATTCACCGGAGCGCATGTTGGTGCAGTATAAAACCAAACCAAAGTCAAATACTGAACCCTTAGAGAATCCAAAGAGACAGGCATGAGTACACTGGTACTGACATTACATTGTGTTTGGTTTGAAGATTTAGGAGCCAGCGCTGTAGACATTTTTATAAGCTGTAGAGAATTTCATCCACTCGAGGCTTTGTGAGAGGAAATACAGGTCATCAAGTTGCTACACATGTTCAGAGAAACACACACACACTCACTTGTTCTTTTGTTTATGGGCTATAGGTTGTTTTTATAGAAAACATCCCACACATAAAGCGAAAGTTCCCTGCTTTTGAAAATCTGCCATTTGAACTACATAACGCTTTGCACTGGATACACCTGCTGGATTTCAAACTAAGTTTTACAGCAGAAAAATAGCAAAGAATACTCTGGTATCAGGTGCAATGGTCAAATATAAGTGTGGTATGAAATCTTTAAGTGCCATCTTAAACGTGGTTTTCAGACCCAGTATAAATGACACAGTGTATGGTAAATATTTCAGGGATCAGATCAGATTATGCTAAGTTTTGAAAAGACTAACTAAATGTCTGACAGCTCAGTTGACCCCTGCAAAGCTCACATATCCATCCCTCTTCTTTGCATTGTCTTGTTAAATAATAATTAACCCTTTTATGCTGTCTTTTAACAATGAGTCCTCACCAAGTACAAAAGTTAGCTTTATTATTAGGCGATCAACAATATGTCTGCATCTGCATTTAATCTGTATATGATTTCATTACAAGCTTTCATACCATCATATCTACACTTGTATGTGTTTTCTGCACCGGGGCTGCAGGCGCAAACTTACTGGTTTCTAAAGAACCATCAGTATCTGTGGAAGTCTATATAAGTGTACCACTGTGTATGCATAAGTGAGTTAATCTACTTATTTAACTGCTAGGTTATAAATTGGGTTATTGTATCTTAACTATAAATATTCCTTAGCATTTCTACAACGACAGCAGGCAGTAAAAATTAGCCCACAAGGGTTCTACTTCAATGGGATTATTTTGCAATTAAACAGAAAGCAAATTAAAAATAGTCATTATTTATGTGTTATTTTCTTAGTTTTCTCCTCTAGAAAGAACTTAGTAAATTCAATCATTTAAACCATTCAACATGGTAATCACCTCTAAGTACTTTTTCCAATTAATGTAATTTAAATCAAGTCTTACATAAATAAAATAAATGAATAGACATTGATTCAGACTCAAGGTGGCAGCTTGGTCCATTTAATTAGTGTGAATGCTTTTTTGTGTCTTCATCCTCAGGGCCCAATTTCAATTCACTGAAACATGTTATCAAAAAGAATGTTTACTGAGGGTATGAAGTTGCTACCTGCATTTTCTATTAGTCTTACATCTCCAAGGACTCAGGGCTCCTTCGGTGCTGTGATGATGCAAGCCTCGTATGATTGAATTTTTGCTGAAGTCTAAATAAAATGTTTATTCTTGGGGGTAGTGACCGCTCTTACCACCTGTTATTTTGTAAGCAAACCGCGAGCTTTTAGCCAACGGCCATCAATTCACATAAACACCTCAGGTAAAAAGTGGAAACTGTATGTTTTTAACTAAACTAAGTAACTATATCCTTTACTTTACCAGCAGAACGCTAAATAAAAATATTATTGTATCATGACCACAATTTCCAGTCTCACATAAGGTCCTCTTAAATGATACCAAACAAAACAGGAATTCCTTATCCTCTAAGCGATAATAGGAGGCGAAAGAGGAAACAACAGATGAATGCTGGGTGGATGACACTAATGAGCGACAGGCAAGGGGACGCAGAGAGTTGTGTGACAGGGTGTTGACAGTAGCAGGTTAAAATGGCAATAGAGCTCCTGCAATATCTCAGAATTGTTGAACTCACAGCACAGTGACCTATATACTGAGATGTGTGCTAACAATACCTTCCCCTTGGGACCTGACCTCTTGCAAAGAGATGGCTCATAATCTGTTTTTTGTGGCTCTATTACATTTAGGGCCTGTTCCATGCTCAGCGATTTATTGACTCAGTTGAGACAATCTGGATTGAAATTAAAAAACAAGCTGTTTTTCGCTTTTAATTGTTACAGCAAAAGCAGACACCTGAATCCTCTGGATGGCAGGAAGTGCTCATCAGTGAGCATGAGAATGGTACCAAATCAAGTCCTCTTCTTCCGAATAATGGGGAGAGCTCTAGGCAGTCGAAACGTGGCCCTTTCTCTCCGGGGCAAGAGTCCCTCGCATGAAAGCCACACACACACACCACCTTTTAACCCTCTCATTAGTGTAATCCTGCATGTGAAGAGTAAATTGTCATGAATAAATCCACTTAGAAGCCAGTGAATGAAAGACTTTTACTTTGAGATGGTTGCATTACCATTTCAATAACCGTGCCACGCTGCAAAACGTTGCCAGTGTTTGACAGAGTAATTGGGAACATTAACGAGTAGATAAAATATGGTTAGTGGAGGGAAGCGTGTATGTTGGTGAGTGTATGCGTGAGTGTGTCAATTAATTTTTTTTTTTTTGCAAACGCATTTCTAGATTTTTCTCACTAATAAGGCCAATGAATCCCCCCTGAAGCAGAGAGAATGGTGAGAAAGACTTTGCAGGCTTTGTTTGACAAAACAAAAGAAGCGGAAAGCAGAGAGCAGTCAGACCTCCAGACAAATGTATTCAAGTATTCCAGCCAATGGATACCTTTGTTTGAGGAGTACGACCTTAGCAGTGGTGTCTGAGAAATCTTCTTAGGTTGATTTCTAAATAAGCACCTTCTGTGAATTGTACACAAAAAAGCAAAGAGGGGCAAACTTCAGGGTATGTGCAATTACACACTGCAGGCAAAGAATAAATCTGAAGCTTACTGGGCTACGCTTTGTTTAAATGAGTATCTACCCTAATTCCTACCTGGCCTTTGTTTGTGAAAGAAGACAGAGTGGGTAGAGATGGAAATAATAAAAGAGCAAAACCCAGGAGAGATGCTCCAAGGGAGGAGTGCACGCAGGTCACAAAGAGAGGCGGTGGAGAGGAGGATGAGGAAGAGCTGGTGTTGCGCAGGGCGATGTAGTGTAACAAAAGGAAAAGTGAGCAAGACAAAGACGTACAAGCATGGGTAGGAGCAGAGATGCAGACACAAAGAAACAAAGAGCTGCACTCGCAACGCCGAGCAAGACGACTCAACAGTCACTCCAGTTTTTTTTGTTTTTTTCTTTGCTTTATGGCAAATCAGGTGCCAAAATAGGCAGAGTTGCATTCGGAAAATCTCACACACACACAAACACACACACACACACACGCACACGCGCACACCAATCCCACACAGTACACACATTCACAGTAACAGCTATGTTCTGCATCCTAATCCACCCTGAGGTATCCCAGTCCTTCCCCTGTCATCAATCTGAGAGACAATCTCAGGCCCAGGAGAGAAAGAGGCTCGGGGCAGGTATGGAAGGTTCTCCAGTGTGACAAAAAAACAAAAAGGATCAAATAAATCAGACAAAGATACCAGACAGAATCATAAGCTGTTTTTACACAAGTATAGCATCACATTCCACCTTTTATTATACTGACTGACAGGCGTGTATTCTGCAGTGAGACATACAACACAACACAACAATGCTGGTATTCAACCAAGGAAAATTACATTGGCATGACGGAGAAAGATGCTGACAGTGCAGGTACAGATAGCAGAATCACATGACTCCGAGGCGTGCATAGAGGCTCCATTTGACACAACCCTATGCACACTTTTTTTTATTCACGAAAGATGGATTTGCGAAAGAGATAGAGCACAGAGGTCATAAAAAAACCATGAATGATTTGCTGACTTGGAGCCATTTAGTGCATCATGTCAGGTGTTTGATACTGATAATGATGTGTGCACTCGGGGTGAAGTAAATGCACACAGCGGCATTACAGCTGCAGAGCAGATGGTGTAAAACAACCAAGGTTTTCAAACATCCAAACAGTCTTTTGTATTCTCAGTTTTAAACCATTTATCAGCCTCAAAGAAGACTTCTTAAAAAAATACTTACACACCACATCACTGTAAACTTCAGAAGGGTTTCAGAAATCATAAAGTTCCATTCATCCACAAATTCGAAATATACGCTGTTTTAGGATACAAAGCAGTCAGAAAACAGTAGTCTCTGGCACTTAGAATACCTTCAAGTCATGGAGAGGCTAAAGACTGGTGATTTAGAGAGGAGCGGGAAGAGAAATCAAGTATAACGACAAGCTTGTTTGGTTTGGACGGAGCTGCACCGGGGAAGAAAATATGGAGAGAGAAATGAATGAGGGGTGAAAGATGAAACTTTAATGATCCCTCAGGGGGAAATCGGGTCATTGCAGCAGCACAGAGAAGGGTATAGATAAGAACAGAACAAATGGAAGATTTTACAGATAATACGAGTAATTAAAACGAGATAAATGTATCGAGGATTGATCTCCAGATGTAGGAACACTGTTGCATAAAAAAACATTAGAAAAATAAGTAATTAGACAATTTAGACACCACATGTATGTGTTTGATTGTCAAAGATCTTAAAATATCTGATGGGAAAACTTAAGAGTTAAAGCCCATGGTGCAAATGTGTCTTGTGAGGCATTTAAATGCTCAAAAACTGCGGATGGAGCAAACACTGCAGAAGAAGGGAAGAAGAGATTGAAGACAGATTGAGCAGAGGAGGGAGAAAGGGAAGGAGGGAGGGAGGGAGAGAGGGAGGCCGGGAGGGTTGTGTTGAAGCAGTCCCCCAGCCCCTTTAATTGGTAGGAAACAAGAGGTCTCTGAATAAACACCCGCCACAAGAGAGAGGCTGGCTCATTTTTCCCCTCCTCGCGCTATCCTTCTTTTTCTCCTGAGTGGTTTAACTGAAGCGAACTCCGAGTCATGCTCCCCCTCAAAGCTCTTCCTCCTCCCGCCTCTCTGCACTTCCCCTTCACTCGTCACCGGCCCCGGCTGTCTATCCTCCATCCTCTCCTGTGTATCTGTCTGTTGCTGGGACGACAAACTAAACACCATCTCAAGATTTCCAAATATAACAACAAACTGCTCTCAGAGTGGCTATGATCCCCCCATCTCTGCACCTACCACTCTCCATCTCACCCTCTCTCTCTCTCTCTCTCTCTCTCTCTATTTTTTTTTCTCTCTTGCTGCTGGCCTACGGTCCTCCCCTTATTTCTGCTTTTTGGTATTCTCCCTAATTATCTCACGGAGGACGAGGTAGCCCCCTACCATCCCCCACACCTCTCCAGCCCTGCTACTGAAAGACCCTGATGAATAATTTCACGTTTCTCTAGCCTTCGCTTTCTCTCGTCCTCAAATTGATTATTGTACAGAAAGCGCAGCTAAAAAGAGCAGCCCAGTGGGTAATTTGTCTTTCTGACGAGGGGGGAGTTCATGGATAGGTATGGGGAAGGGAAGATCAGAGGGTTCGAAATGAAATGCAAAGCAAGAGAGAAAAACGGGATTATGCGAAAGAATTGATATTGGATGCTTCGGCCAGTCTTCCCTCTGATAGCTCATTCCGTTTGATGTCGCGGTCAGAGGCACAATTGGGCAGAGTGGACATCTGCATGGAAAATATTCCTGGAAGAACCGAGAGGAGCATCCCTGAGAAGCATCCGTAATTACATAAAGCCCATTAGAAAATAAAGCTAACACAGTGCTCTGCCTGTCATCCTATTCCTACATCCCCTCTGTATTATTCTACAAATCCCTATCACAAACACGGCTGCAGCCTCGTGGCTACAAACATTCATCTGTCAATGTTTGATTCTGTGTAAATAAGCCGGACTGACGCGCTGCTGGACGATGCCAGCCTCCAGGTGTTTTCAATCTCCTTGACGATGACACTCCCATCGGTTGGCGTGCGAGGCTCCGGTGATGACAGACACAGAGGGTATCATTTGGGCACCGCAGAAAAGATCCCTAAGTGTGTGTACAGACACCCTGCCTTATCATTAGCATGAGGTATTGCATGAATAAGCTAAATCCCCTGCAACATTAAGTGACTCACCTAACTAGATAGTTGCAAATTAGCAGGCAAAGATGAGGTCAATGGCGTGCGTCATTGACAATTTTGGTTTAGACAAGTGTATGCTCGAATATTTTTGTTTAGTGACAGTTATAAAATGTTGTATTGGTTCCACCATGTGGCTTCGATTCTCCTCAAGTGTAAAGTAAGCTGAATCAGCCCCCCACCGAGTCTCCTCTCATCCCTCTCTCTCTTCCTGCATGTACAGTACTGTATGCCCTCATCCCTTTTCAATCTCCCTCGTGTTTTCCTGTCTTCTAGCTTCAATCTCTGCTTACTCTCATCTCCTTTGTTTCCTCTAAGCTATCTCACCATCTCTCCAGGCTTTGCTCCTCCCCATCTTCTTTTATTCCCCTCTCCTGCTTCAAACCTCCTCTAAAGTCTTTCAACTATATGCAAGACTTCCCTCACAGATTTTTTAGGCCCGTGCACGCTTCGCTCTTTTTCTCTCTTCCAGTCCTGTTTTACACCCCCCCTCCAAAAAAAACCCTCCTAATGGATCCCATGTCAGCAGAATACCAGAGTAAACCACACAACTGCACTGTGGCTTCATGTCTGTCTCTACCTCAGTGTCTCTCTCCTCAAAGTATGAAAAAAAAGAAACATGAATAGAAAAACTGCTGGCTGAACATTATAGTAAAAGGACTCCAATGAGATTTTGCTTCATACGGAAAAGAAAAACAATCCTACAAGAGACACTTCTGCTGAATGGTATAGCCAACACACATTTGTCTCTTAAAAATCACCTGTGAGATGCTAGTTTTCCTCATTTCTTACCTGATGATGACTTTAATTTAATAATTAAGTCAGCGAAGCAGTGTGCTACATTTTTTTAAACTGTTTTTTTTTTTTTATTTGGATATTTTTAGTGCTGATGTTTGTTTCCTGTGTCCGTGTAGCTATGGAGGCTTTCGCTTTCAACATGATAATTATTAAGTATTTCTATGTTCCACAGAAACAGCTGTTGCTTCTGGTAAACTCAGAACTTACAGTGTATTAGAAGATTTTTCCCCATTTAGTGCCACAGCACACATCCCAGAGGAAATTATAGGGAAATTTGTTTGATAAATGATTCCGTCTCCAAGAAATTAGATTGACATACTACTAATTTGTATTAACAATGTTTTTTGTGAGAAACGTAATTCCCCTTGGATTCTATTTTTATTAACATACCAAGGAAACTACAGTTATTTACAAAATTTTCACTGACAATGTAGCCCTAAAAATATCTGCTCCTCCAATAGAATTTCTGCCTGAGGTGAAGCATGATTGGACTTAATGGCTATGTTTAGGGAACACAAAGTACTTAATGTTAAAGTTGGAGAAAGATCTTAGTCTGGTGAAATATTAAAAAAGCCAACAATGACCTAAAGCACTTGACAGGATGTGTTTACACTATCAACATTACAAAACCAACAATCATTTCCTAACATTAATTATGTTGTTTTGTTGGTTAAAACTAACCACACAAAGAACTCTGGATGCAAACTCCTTCTTTGTCTGGTGTTGCACATTATCACTTTATAGAAGACTTTGTAAAGGCACACAACAATGTAACTGCCACTTTAAGTGTGTCGAGGTCCCTGATGTCACACACAAAGGGATGCTGCCTTTTCAAAACGAAAAAACTATCATGGTTAAATGTTAACTTTTGCTAACATGTCAATGAATGAATAAATTGTCAGTCAAATTACATCCTTTTAGAGGCTGAATTTGTTTTGTGAATGAAAAACATTACACTTTGCCCATAATTTCTTTCTATTATCAACAATGTGCTGTAGTCATTAACTGAACTAAGTGTGAGCACTGAACACTGGCTAAAAACAACAAGTAATAATTTACACATCAGTGCAAGATACCGTCCTCTGATGTCACTGTTCTCCTCTGTCAAGATGTTATTTTTCAAGCTTCTTTGCTCTATATTACAGCAAAGAAAAAACATAACTAGTCATGGTTTGTTGTTTAATTCTAATTAAAAAATGTGTGAGCACAAACAGCATGAATTCAAGCAGAGGTGAAGCCCTTTATATGGTTCACTCTACTGGTGGAGGGATGAGCTGGTGGTGGTGTATCAGGGACGTCTTTGACAGGCGACCCAATGAGACACTGAAACTCTCACGTCTCTGTTGGGCTCTGCACTCCACAGGTACACAGCATCCTGGGAAAGCCCAGGCAATGACAAATGGACCCAATTTCCATTTATTTATCTATCTGTAGTGTGGACCACAGAACACATGCTGGTCTGCCCCCCATAAATCTTAATCCTGTTAGCACAACACCATTAAACCAACACATTAGCCCTCCCATAGCAGCACAGACTCACCGAGTGCACTGTCACACAATTTGAATAGGAAACGTCAACACGACGCTGTGAATTAACTGGGAAACACGCTTGAAGCACTGCAGTAAGTGACCTTAGCCATGTACATCTGCACATGACGTAGGAGGAAAACAAAGAAAAATCTTTAAAAAAAAAACAATTCTGGAAAGCAGAATGGAAGAGATGCACTCAGAGAATGAATGTGGGGCTAAAGCCACCTCACTTATAACACAATAATAAGTTTCAGCTGTGGAGATGGAAAGGGCTGGTAGAAAAGCCACAGGGAGTGATGGGGGTCAGGGGCGAGAGGAGGCGCACATTTATACTGTTTAGATTTGATAAGACCTGGAAATCGCTGAGAGAGGCACCCACTTCTGGAGAGACAAGCAGCCTGCCAGTCTGTCTGTGACTCCAGCAGGGTTGGCTCAGTGACGAGGCCCCCGCATGACACACGTCCCCTCTGCTATTAAACTCACTGATGCTATCTTGCCTCTTACAAAGAGACATCTACATCATCAACAGCCAATCTTAACACCACATCTAGAAACACTACACTAGAATTAATATTTCTCTCTCTGCAGGCCAGCTCACTCCCTCTCATTCTTTCACACAAACAAACTCATTTCACAGCTTCAATCACACCCCCTTCTCTCTCAAAGACATCAACATACACCCACATGAACTCTGCCTGCTGGTTTTGTCATATTACCTGACAGAACACCAACAGATTTTTTTGCTCAGTGCCAAGCAGCCAGTGGTGTGAATGGTTGAGCCGCTGGATTTAATTAGTGCTGCGCCCATATGGATTAGGGAAGGAGACAGGCACACGCACAACCAGAAAGTATGTCACATTCCCACCTGATCAGCTCTTGACATTGCCCTTTGTGGCATGCATACACAGATGCACACATGAATACACACACCAGAGAGGAAGAAAAGAGGGGGGGACCCACAGCTTTGTAATCAGGTGATTTCTTTGCCGTAAATTTAATTGGTTTTAGCAGCAGTGCAAAGCAAACGTTAAGCTTGGCTTGCTGCACCATGTGCACAGAGACAGCTGCTCTGATGGGTGGGGGGGGGAGAAAGGAGCGTGGTGAACATATTGCTAAATAGATTATTTTAAAAACCAGCGAGGTTGATAAACAACATACTGCCATCCTGGCTACAGAGAGATGCAGATGAATGGAGGGACATGCTAATACTTGGACCACACTCTGTGAATAATCACTTTGCTTCCAATTCACCTTCACTTATTCCTACGCAAATGACAAATTTCTGGTGTCTGGTGATGTCAACTTCCTGCAGATTCATAGGTTAGAGTTTGTTAAATTTTGGACATATCTGCATGCTTATCCAGTGCTATTTTTCTGATGTGTCACCTACCATCTGTGTCCTTATCCAGGCACGTCATGTGCCAAAATATTTTATCTTAATGTTAATTTTGAGAATATTTAGTTGGGATCATCAAGACAAATGTATTTGTCTAATCACATCATAGATCACATCTTTTAGGTCACAAGCCCTCTTTCTCTATTGGTTTCTTTCAAAAGTCAGAAGAAGAAACTGTCAGGTAGCCCAAGCTAAAACACACACAACTCAAATCCCTTTTTCAAATGTGTGAAAATGAAATGCAATTAGTTATACACACTCAACTGCATCTGAGCAATATAGTTCTATTTGCAAGATCGTTAGCTGGTACCAGCTCAAGTTATTTGCCATTTCTTAATCCAGTTGCTTAGCCCTCTGTCTCGCAACAATAGAAGTGACCTTGGAGAGGCTTAGATTCTCCTCTAGGAGTCTTGCAAACTGATGTTAAGGCAGAGTTAAAAATCCTACACTTGGCTATCATTGCCTTTTTTCTTTCTCTCTCTTTTCTAGTTGCGTAATATTAGTTTGTATAGTTTTTTTTTTACAGGTTATATGTACTTAGACTAATGTTTAAAATAGAAATTTCAGAGAAGTTGAACACTTTGGAAAATAGGTAACTATGCCTGAATTTTTATACAATCTGAGTGTAAGCAATTGCTTTTTGCATATAGTCAGCATAACAGGTGTCTGGTAATGTTTAATGTGAGGGAGTAATCCTGGACGGATTGATTTGGGTCTAGGGGTCCTTACCACGGAAGAAAAAAAATAGAAATAAGCCACTGTAATAACCAGCTTTTAGCTAATTCAAAGTCTGACTGCTGTCAGCTTGAGCAGGTTCATTTAACACAGACACTTGCCTTTTCTTGTATTATAGTCTCTTTAGTCCACAACTTCACACTTTGCTCCAATTGGTCTATTGCTTAGCATCTATGCTCAGAATGCTGCTAACTAGTATAATAAATATTAAAAAACATTAGGGTTACATCTGGTTTAAGTGCAAATAAAATGTGTTGAAAATGCATTTAAATGTGACATTGCGCATTGATACCTGAGATCTGCCCTTTGCAGCTTATCTTTTGGGGTTGGCTGTTGATCTACTGAAACACTAACAATAATGTTTGATTGCTTTTCTATTAATATCCATATTAATGAGGAGGAAAATGAAACTTTCAAGATCATATTTTAATATTTCCTTATAACCACAGACATGCTTCTGGCATGAAAGGAGAGGAAAAACAGACAGAGTTTCTTCAGCTGATCACTGACACACTTGTATTTGTTCAAATGATTTCTCAGCAAAGTGTCTGTTTGTCATCTTGAGGCCAACCCAGAAGTCATATCATGCACTCCTCCTTGAGTTAGTTTCACTGATTCATCTGTTATGTGAATGCTAATTCTTCACGTTAGTCCAACAATACCCTATAGAAGTCTAATAAAGCCATCAGCAAGGGGTTCAGACTGAGAAGAGCTGTAAAAGGAAACAGGGTTTGGTTATTCTTTACTCTTACCAGCTTAAACTGAAATGCAGTATTTAGTGCCAGCTGTATAAATAGTGAATAATACATGGCAATGTATGCTATGTAATGTTATGGTGGTTAAGGCATTTTGCGCAGCTAAGCTCTGAATGAATAATAGCTCAATCCGCTGCAATTATGGATAGATAGCTTATAATTAGTTGACTGTAATCCCTCCAGCTGTCGTCTACTTCATGGACTCAGCACTGTCTGGATCCAAATAGGAAGCAGGAGAAAAGAGGGCAGTAAAGGATGGGAATAACCTTTTTCTGGGAAGACATTTCAGACATTGTCGACTCAAATAAAATGTTGTCCTTCACAGTCAGTGGAGAGAGAGTTTCTTTTGTGTCTCTCTTGGCTTTACACAGGAGAAAAAGGCGATGTAGAGGAGGGAATCAGGGTCAAGTCGAGGTCGGTGTTAATTATCATTTCCGCTTCGGTTTTCGTTGTTAGCGTCTCAGCCTCCCACACAACAAGCCACTGAGCTCCACATTATATCAAGGTTTTCTGTCCAGCCATGGTTGACTTTTCTAAATTCCAATTCATCCTCTCACATGGCAGCATGTGTCCAAATTAATTGGTTCACCGTCGAGTACACCATTTTTTTCTGCTCTGCTTGATATAAATATACAACTGCTTGGGGACTTGAATGAAAAGTGGGAGGTCAACATATATTTGCAGTAGTCTTAATTTACAAGACAAGGAACAGTGAGAATTACGAGGACTGAAACCCATGATTAGACTCACTGGGTGTCTCCTCTAAAGGTAGCCAGTGTTTAATGGCATCCATTGAAGCGTACTGACTAACATGCGAGAGCATTTTGCATCCCGGTGTTTGTGAGCTTGTCGTTCTCTTCAAAAACTAAATGGGAGTGACAGGGTGGGCTATTAAACATGGCATGCTGTGTATACTGTAAACAATATACAGCACATTCCCTGCTGTGTGTTCACGGGAGTGTGAAGCTTCGTGCACTTCAGCCTCCCAAAGGCAATTTGGTACAGCAGTCATCTAGCTGTGCTGTTGCTCCTCACTACACACATATTCTCAAGGAAGGAGAATTAATATCTATTAAGGCTATGTGTCCGTTCCCAATACATCAACTACAGTGAGCCCAAGAGCCCCCAAGATTTCTGTTGCTACTGATGCAATGGAGGAAAATTAAACTGGTGCTCACAGCATTGAAAAACGACTTAAAGCAACATGTCTTTCCAAAGCAAGTGGTCCATTTGATCCACATATGTTATTTCAAACAGTTTTCAATGGAACTACTTTCTTATTTTTAGATAAGAAAGTCCTTACGTAAACCACTGAGAGCATGTCGAATATCATCCTCAGAAATAGAGAAGCGTTTCTCAAAATACGTGTTGATATTGAAACTGGCTTTGCTGTTATCTTCCAAAACGATGCTGCCAAAAAGTTGGTTCACCAAAATTACAAAATACTCAAAAACCCTGCATTGCTGAGGTAAAATCTCAGAGACAGATATCTCAAAACATGGGTGTAAAAAACCGAAACTATAAAACCAAAACTATGTGCAAAGCCAGATCCCAACAGCAAGTGAGATAATGTCTTTGTGTATTGTTTTGAGTGGGGTTGACTGATCGTCCATTTATAATGAAAAATTCGGGTTAAAGTGGAGAAATGGTTGCAGACTGACCAGCACAGCAGACTGATCTGAACCAGCAAGAGTTCAGTGCATATTGCACAAGTACTGATGGATCAGCCACTGATTGTTATTAATGTAACTTATTAATGTAATGTCCTAAATAGTCTGATCAGTGGTTTCAGCAGAGGCTGATCAAATGATGCAAAGCACGCTACAATGGGGGCTGGTGATGGGACCTAATTTAGACAACTAGCAATAACACCTAAAAAAGATTTTACTGTTACACGCAAACATACACACAGAGAGCGAGAAAACCTTTTATTGTGTACATGAGGTGCACAATGTCCCATCAATAACAATGTGTTCTTTAACATGTTTTTCTCAGATGTAGAGCCAAGGCCACCAATGACATAATGTTTCTTAAAGTCAACATTAAGAAGGGATACCACAGACCTGAACACCAAAAAGAAAACTACCTCTCTGCTAATGACAAGCTGAATGAAGCACTGATGGTAATGGAGCACATCTTCTAATGCTGCTATTAAATTAATGTTATCACTGGTTGGCTGGTAGCCTACTGAAAATAGGAAGGTTTTGAAGTGTTCCTGCAGTACCTGCCCATGTATCCCCTAAGTGACAAATGGCCTTCTAACAGAACCTCACAAGTGTTAGTTAGCAAGAGGGTAGCCTACTGCAAATCTCCTTTGCAATCAACAGGAAAAGCTTGTTAGCTGTTAGCTGTTCGCACCTGGTGAGCAGCAGAGCACATTAGAGCCTTGTAATGAAGCTAATCACACAGCATGACCAAGAGTTTCTGCTCAGAGAAACATGAAGCATTAAACAACAAATGGCAGTTTAATCTAACAACATAGTTAGCATAAAAATATCTACTATAAATTATAATAAAGTAAACAGACTACATTTTTATCTGTTCATTCTAAATCCAGCAATAAGTAATTGGTGATCAGCTTCTAAAATGTAGATCAAGCACCCTGAATTCTAACTGATATCTAGGAAAGAAAAGTTCAATTAGATCAAATTAGAAGTGTTTGTGAGCAGTGAAGTCCAAAAGCTAATCAGACAGAATTTCATTCATATCTGCTAGTAAATGGTGGATACTCTAATCCTTTGCCCTCTCCCCTATTTCTTTCTCTTACCCCCTCCATCCCCTCCACTATCTAAGGCTCCCTCCATCCCCCATGGCAGCAAGGCGGGCAACAGTATCCGCTCTATTACAGAACCTCTAGAGATATCTGCCTTCTCAGCATGCAGCGGAGCTAAAGACAGTGAAACAGATACATGCACGTATAGTATATGCACACACACACACACACACACACACACAAAACACACACACACACAGTGGATACCTCAGGTCTGAGATAATCAATGCCAACAAGGCAGCAGCAGCAGATAGAGAGGGTGGAGGGGGGCAAAGCCAAGGCCAAGTTATACTCAAACAAGCAAAACCCAGAAAGAAAACACGCTAAGAGGAGAGGGAATATGAGTGCCCTCACTAAAATATTTACCATTCCTTTGTCTGCGGACAGTGTATTTCAAAATGAATTCTTCAAGTTTATTTATTGTACTTTGGCCTCTTAAAATAATAAAACATGCAGGTAACAGCGAGCACATTGTGCATTTTAGGTAAACAGAAACCAAAAGCACAGGAAAAATAAGAAGGCATAACCGCGAATGAAACTAAATATGATGTGCTTAAAAAATAACTGAATGAAAAAAATGAATGAAAACCAGTAATTAAATCAGATTTAATGTCTCACTCTCTGTCACAGATATGCCTTTTGCCTGTTATTTTAGAGGTAAAAGAAATGAGGTGTGGGTTGAAGGAGATGCGCGCCAGCAACAACACAACAACACATGGCTTCGTTTTCTGCTCTATTTATAAATGGCACTTCATGTGAGTGAGAGGGAAGAGGTGACGGCAAGGATATAAGACATCAGACTGACAGCGCTCTGACATCACACTCGCCGTCTCTGCACATGCTGTCAACAAACCTCAAGGAAAAGCTGACAGGACACGCAGGTGTCCAATGGCTATTAGTGTAAAAACTTCCTCATCTGTCAGTGAGGGGAACCAGTTAGTGAAGCAGCTGTCAATTAAAGAACCACTCATCTTGAGAGGTTTCTATCCACACTACAAAATACAGAGTGAATGAAAGAGATGCACATCTGTCTGTGGTGAGCAGCAGTGTATGTTTTATTGCCTGTCGACATTCTGGTCCAAGACCTTTTGGCAAAACACTTCTAGTCATATTTATGACACATATAAATAGTAGAGAGCTATGAACAGACAATAAAAAATAAAATCAGACAGACAACAGACAGCAGAAGTGAACCTTGCACACAGAAATAAAGGATTAGCTTGTAGAAAGTTTGGCAAAGTGACAAAACTTCACAAAGATATACATGCATAAACCTTCTCTGAGGTTAGCTAAGTATTTTGAAACTCCACGGTATCATATTAGACGAGAAGGGTTTGCAAGAAACCTGGTACCCAATCAATCCAATTATTAGCCTGGCTATGATTCCAACTTCACTTCACTCTCTCCAAATGAATTTAGTGAACCTATAATTAGCCAGCTCTACTTGGAGGCCACTAGGATGACATATTGGAAAGGAGCATGGAAAAATATATCCTGTCTCTGAAACTTTCATGAGAGGATACCAAACCAGAGCTGAAGGTGCAGTTTGCCCGCAGTCAGTAAGTTGGTGAGAGTTATGCCATGAGGCATATCTTATGGCACAAAATGTTCCAGTGCACAGTGAGCTCCTACAGAATGCACATCTCAACAAAACATCGAAACTAGCATCGGCTAACAGTTTGCCTACTCAAGGATAAAATCATTTGATCTTGACGGCACTCTCTTTATCTTTCTTGACATCATCTTCAATGTAAAGATCCTCTAAAACCAGTTTTAAACACTTTTATGAAATTAATATGTTGTTAAACATGGTATTCCTACATAAAAAGTACAACAAAAAACTTCTCCTTCAGTCCATGAATCCTAGACATCATGCTCTGCCAACCACTGCTGCTTGCACTAGGTTGACTGGTGAAAGAGCAATATGCATGAAAAGGACTAATATTAGTTTTAGAGGAACCGTTGGAGATAATCAGCCGAATGAAATCAGATGCTGTGCACAAAATCAGTGACTACTGCAGAGTGGTAAGAGCAGTCAGCAGCTCTCCATGTGCTAATGCAAACTCTCCCTCTTTGTACTGACAAGCCTGCTCTGCACTGGGGGTTTCGGGTGTCTTTGCCTGCAATTTGCTCTCAGATTTGTGACTAATTCTTACTTGCTTTGGTACATTCGACGTTCACCCCTACAGTAGAGACACCTGTCTAGTGACAAACCTATATCAGTATACTTAAGGAATGCCATTTTTCAGGATGCAAACATGAGAAAAATACACTTTTGACTCTTTGGACTGAAGGGATCTAGCAATCAAGTACAAAGTTGTAAGGATTTATAGGATGCAATGACAGTGATGTAATACGAAAATTAGTTGATAAGTCATAAAAGAGATGAGAGCTGCTTCACCATCTAAAAAGATGGATTTTATTTTCTGGACACGAAAAGTACTTTGGAAAATCTGAATATACTTATGCTAAAAAGCACTTTGCAGCTAAGGAAAACTTATGCATTAGGGCAGGAGAGCATACCTGTTATTCATCTCCTACTCTGATAATGTGTCTGGAAAATGGAGGAGACATCAAGGAAAGAGGAAAGAGAAAATAAAGCTTACAGTCCGCTTCCACCCTCTCTAACTTAACAAAGATACTGTTGTTAAATCATATATTTTCTTCATGAGTCTATCTGATTTTTTTCAGTCTTTTGTGGCTTTATACCAATAATTGATTGTATCTGCCCAGTTGCTACATCTTTCCTACTGGCAATAATACACATGTTAAGTTACCTACATTAGACTATGCATTATATGAATCCAGCCTAAATTAAGAGGTGACATACTGTGTTCTGATCCAACTGATCAGTGCAGTACTTTGATTTGGTACTTTGTCCTAGTTGCCACAAACAGTAAAAATGACCAGATTTTCAATTTGATGACAAAAAAATCTTAAAACCTTACACTGATTCAGAGAAAATCATTATTTTTGCTATTTAAAAAAAAAAAAAAAACTAAATAAATAAAATGAAGACAATGCATTTTTCCATCTATTTTACACTCAAATAAGCAGCAGAACATGAGTGGTCAAACAGAAATATTCCATTCCAGATGGTATTTGTTTTCTCTGCCCTTCTTCAACAGACACTCATACACTCGTATTATTCTGGTGGCAGAGCAGCTGCTGACAGGCTGTCAAACAGTCAAATCAGCTGTTCAGTCCTGTGACCTCAGGGACCTGGGACAGAGCTGCCATGATTACAAGTCCTTAGCACCACTTCATCAGGGCAGCATGCTCGCGTTAAAAGTCACACAAGGCCTCCATTGTAAAAGAAGGGAATGTGGCTCTAGAATTAAGATGGTAATTACTTTGCACTGCAAAAGTATTATCAGCTAAGTCCACTGCAATTTTTACCTATAAATACATAATATAATGACATTAATCTGGCAAGTGATAAATAAATAAATTTGAGTGTGGGCAAATAAGTCCACTGGTGCATAAAGTGAAAGTAAAACAGGGCAACAAAACAAGATTACATCGGGAAACAATTTCATTTATACCAAGCCAATATTTCAATGTGACATTTAAACCTAAAAATGTTATTGCATTGTTCTTGTAGAAACACACAATTACATTGCAGCAAACAAAAAAAATCAGGTGTATAATGGCATATTTTTCATGCTTGATTGTGATGAATTGCCAGTAGATTGCTGTTATGAAAATGAGTCCAATCCTGACGTGCTTTGCATAACTCCCATTAACGACAGGGGCGGGGTTGAGACACAGATTTATGTTTGAATATAGCATGGAAAATATAAGAACAACACAGCTTTGGGTATACACACAATTTAGTGGACTTGTGCTGAGGGGCATTTATATGTGTGTGTAAATGAACGAGACCCAGCACTGTGGGCGATATCGCTTTGAAGATCCGTTTAATTATCTCCAGCCTCTCTTTATTGTCTTCTTGGTTTTTCCTTTACCTCTCAGCTTCATCCTTTCCTCCAGCTCCCGGTGCTTCATCTCATGTCTGTATTTGTGCTTCTTTGTTATATCTCTGCAATAGCCTTGGGAAGTCTGGTAGAAATAGTAAAGGGAGTTTTCCACAGAGAAAAACATAGACTGAGCGAGGTTGGGCAAACAGAGAGGAGGGTTTTATTGGCAGAGGGAGCTGCGCATAATGAAATATTCCATCTTTTCATATTCTATGGCATTTGAAGATAATATATTTTATTATCTATATTTGAGAGAATTAACAGAACGGAAAGCCTACCTGTAAACCTCTACAATAACGGTGCTTGTAGATACTTGTAGTAGATTGCTAGGTAGTAGTAGATTGTGGGAGGGTCTAAATTATTCTCTTTCACTGTGTCTGTCTGGCATAATGAAGCTGAGACCTTGAAAACTGGCCTTGATGGTGCAGGGGAAAAAAATGGAATTTGGTTTTTGGGTGTGGAAGGAAGCTGCCAGCTAAGCAAACACAAAGATTGTGAATACTAATTATCAATATATCCACACAGAGCAACACAATTCATTGGAAAATATTGAAATTGCTTTATTTAATTTTGCAGTGTTAACATCACAAGAGGCTGTTGATGTTGAAAGATAAAAAGGTAGACAACAGCACAGCTCCTTTAAGTGGGAGTGTGGTGCTACAAGTCAAGTACAGGCACAATGTTTGGCAATGCCCATTATTTTTAAGGCTCTTAGAAATGAATCTAATTAAAATCTTTTTATTGTTTTTAAATTGTTGCTTTAGAATTAAAAGATTTTAATTAGATTCATTTCTAAGAGCAGGGCAGAGCAAATATGAAGACAGAGACACACCTTTTTTTTTTCTTGTCTACCAACAAATATAACACACCTTACACAGACAGACACGGACAGACACACACATACAGTATGTACAGTTTGTGTACAGCGTATATGAGAATAATGGGGAACACATCACTGGTCATCAAAGCTTTCAGTAAGCAGCTTCAAAATCAGCAGCTCCATCACAAACCTGTCTGCACATTCCAAACTATTCCCACAGGAGAGAGATGAAGCGATGCTCCAGAAGGAGGAGGAGGAGGAGGAGGAAAATGGCAGAAAATAGGGGATGCAGAACTGACAGCCAGGCAGGCACAGGAATGGTTATAGTGTTTTGGATCTGTTCCTCTCATTATGCAGCTTTCCATCGAGTAACCACTCCTCTCTCTCACACTTTTAGTCCCCTATTTTGCTGTATGTTATAAATCATCACATCTGCAGCCTATTAGAGGAGATATCAGAATCTTTGGTTGTGGTGGGTTAGCAGTAGGAAAAAAATATACTGCACAAACAGTCTTTAGTCTGCTGCACAAGCAAGTGACTGTCGCTGCCTTTCTGCAATGTAATTTCTGTTAACTCCTCTATTTAAATACAGAAGTCAGGGAAGTTTAGTATCTCTCAGACATCCTGTAATTTTTTTTAGAATGACTGATATTGTTGTCCTTTTTCATTGGTCACATTTTTGTGTACACTGTTTTTCAGTGCTCAATTGTAGACTGTAGCAATCAATCAATTTTAATCCAACATTATATCACTTTTTTATAATAGTTAATTATTACGCAGATGATATCTATCTTTATCACTCAGGCACACGAAACATTTGCACCTAATCGGCTTCATACTTGTTTAGCTCATATTGATCAAATGAACTAAGCAAATCTCTAAGATGCAACACATAATTTAAAGACTAATTTGCAGTGCATATTGACTGCTCAGTCATGGAAGCCTGCACAAGGTTAGATTTTTCCTGCTTCAGCCACATTCATCTAACCCTTCCTGCAGTTCTAATAATGTCTGTGTATTTTTTAGATTTATTTAGCTGTATTTTTCATTATTTCAAGGATTTTTTTTAATTCCTTGCTAGAACACTCTTAACCACTCTTGCAAAGTAAAGTTGCACTTTGCAGCCTGCAAGTCAAGGAAAGCTGTGTGTTGTTAGGGGTAGAAAGGATAAGTGAGAACCACACCAGCATCTAAACAAACTAAGGGATATTTAGAGATATACACAAGTAAGTTCTGTTCATTGTGCTGCAGATGCTTATTTCAGTAGCTATCTCACATACGATCAAATGCTAGCAGTGTTGTTTTCCCTGGTTAATCTTTGTTTGGCTGGTGTGTTAAAGTTTGGAGACTATTATGGATTGATGTATTAATTCTAAGGCTCTTGTGTCATGTAAGAGGCTGGTGTCTAGTTGTGTTTAACATTTTTTGCAAGGAGATCCTACAAAAGCACTTCAACAAAGTCTCTTCTTTACACCTCCTTACCAAAAAAGTGGGCATAACACCACTCCAACATATTATTCCAGATCGCCTTGAAGAACATGGAGAGGCATGATGGCTGTGACATGTAAGAAACAGTGTCCCCCATTCCTGTGACAATACAGTGATAATATAAAGGTTGGCTGGTGTTGTCTAAACAATAACAAGAGTGTAACTTGGCAAAAATAACCTTTTAATATACCTGTCATGTAAGGGTTGATTTTGGTCTATGCTCAAGGTTAAGAAGTTCCCAGAAACTATTGTGTCTGCTTAAGTAAAACATACATTCCTTCCTTGACCTTTTCCTGTGTAAAAGAGAGTTATTGTGACCATTTGGCTCAGAGAAAATGGTAATGTTCCAGCTTTATGCAAATAGTTTAATATGATGTAATTCAATTGGTTGTATGGAAAGTAGTTGACATTATAAACGGAAGACAGGGAACGCCCCTATGAAACCAAAAATATGGCCTTTAATTGCTTGTTTGTTTCAGATTTTTTTTTTCAAAATTGTGAACAGAACACGACATGTCATCTAGACATGTATGCTGTGGTAGAAAATACATTTTAATTTAAGACGGACTTAAACTGTAAAATTGCTTTGTCTGCACGGAGAAAACAATTATTGACACTAGATTTAACACAGAGTCTCGTACTATATACAACAGTGGAACCACTGGCAGAAGCAAATACCAAACAAGGCATCCAAATTTAATGGGAATTTACTTTATCACTGCTGCTTAAGTGAAGATGGAAAAGTGATAAAAAAAGATTTGTCTTCATTGCTTCAAAACCTTTTATAGACAAACATTAAACACAGAGTTGAATTTCTGTGGATTTTGTATGCCTGGTATTCATTCAGAACATTTTGTTATGGTTGGAATGACAAAGCAAAATGCCTGCCTCTGCGAGATCACACTGATGAGTTAATGATAGTCTCAAAAGTTGGCATTTTAATCACGAACATTCAAAAAAAAAAAAAAAACATTCATCAAACTACAATTACACTGTGCACATCTGTGTTCATTTTTCATGCTGATGCCCTAAAGGGACTGTCAGAGTTTTCCTTTGCTAGATTCCTTCAAACAGAATTACAGTAAACTTTTTACAGGGTGAACTATCACACAAACCAGATATTCAGAGAGAGGGAGAGCAAGCAAATAAAAAACTGACATGGCCTTTGACCCCATGTGGAAGATTGCATTAACCCCCTAAGCACAGATTCTGCTGGTGGGTGCTGTTGACTGTGGCACTGTGGAGTGACAAATAGAGGATGGATAAGGCTAATATCTCAGGGAAAGCACAACCATCCCTCTTCTCCCTGTCACAGCAGGATTACTCAATCATGCGGTAAGCCCTTAATACTTCCACACTGACAAACTCTCAAGCAAAATATAGGCCACACTAAGACATATCATAGCTTATGTCAGTACAGGGTTTGTTGCAAGTTGCGACTTGATGATGGGTTTTCACTGCTAATTAATTTCAGTTGCTACAAACATCTCTGCAGCTAAGAACATGAGTGCCTGTTACTTGGCCCTCTGGGAAGTTTCTCTTGCCATGTTGCAAAATAGCAAGTGAATAAAATGCATGTGACATCAGAGTAACCTGACACAGCAAGCAGTGGAGTTTTATCGGAAATGGATGAAATGTGGCTGCATTACTGCTCTGAGGCAGGGGAAATGGGCCGAGCCCAAACAGTGTCTCCCAGACAACCCGAGCTGAATACATCACCCACAAAAACATGATATCCAGCATGAATTTAGAGGGATGTAACATGCAGAAGAAATGCAGAGATACCCAAAGCATACAGCACACAGAAGTCTATCTCCAACACATAGATTTGTTGACTTGACTCTCCAAGGCTGCTTTCCCTCCCCTGTGGCACGTCTGTCTCTCCTCGTCAGCAACTTATTCTCCGAAGATAAGCACAAAAAAGAGGAGAGTGGAAAAAATACACATGCACATACACACACAATGCACACAACAAGGCCAATAAATGAGGCTACATGTGTCTGTAACGCAGACCAACCTTCAATGGTGCACATAATTCACAATGCCTGACAGCTTATTATCTCACATAAAGCTATATGTATCTTTTATTTTCTTGACATGACTTCTTGACAAGACTCCACAGCAAATTGAAAGCCAAAGAAAGTATGAAAAACAAAGGTAGGTCTAATTAATGGAATAAATCTATAATCTGCCAAAGAAAGTAGAGATGTGAAGGACAGCCTTTCTAGTCAAAGCAGCGACTGTCATTTCGATTGACGCAATTACAGCACAAACCCGACATAAAGTACATACACACACAAAAGACGCAGTTGTGTTTTCTTATAATATTGCCACACACCCAGGAGTCATATGGTTTTTGTCTGAAGCTCTTAAGTACTTCCCCTCTCTCCTCTCCTTTCGCCATGCCGCTGCAAGCCAAACAAACTCTTTTTCGATGTCCTGACACTCTGGCACAAATCTTGGAAACGCTGAGCCTAGGGGAATATAGCGACTGAAATTGTTTAGACAATACTTGCAGTGCACCCGCCCCGGTCTCCAG
Organism: Acanthurus tractus; assembly: GCA_029783725.1. Taxonomy (NCBI): domain Eukaryota; kingdom Metazoa; phylum Chordata; class Actinopteri; order Acanthuriformes; family Acanthuridae; genus Acanthurus; species Acanthurus tractus. The sequence goes on from JAQNCA010000006.1 coordinate 7,153,447, forward strand.
ACTGTAAACACAAACCAGCTGTCCCCGGAGTGTGATACTTATTCACTGGCTGATCTGACCATAGGCCAAACTGAGGGGAGAACAAGGAAGCGGAAAACAGGATGAGGAACAGGAGGCTAGCGCAGCATTCACAGTCTGTCACAGGCAATTGGAAATAAATACCGATATCTGACTTTGCGGCTGTGGATGACGAGCATTTACAATGTGTCAGTGTTTGTCTATCAGACGATATCACTCCTCGTCCATATGGAGGGAAAATGACAACTTTCCTGAGACACACTGCTGCCACTTAGGATCTTTTATTCCTTAAATCCAATGTGACAACAACAAGATGTTGTCAGAGACAGTGACAGCCATTTGAAGTGAGGAGCCATTAGTTAATGGATAGGAGCAGTTGAGGGGGAACCTGACCTCTGAGAATCCACCTCTTTCTTCCCTGTTTGCTACGTCTCTTGCACTCACTCGTTTCCAGAGTAAGATTACAATCAAAGAAAAGCGGACAGGGAGACAGACCCAGGGTCCCACCTCAAGCTGTCAATCTTGGTGTGAGAGTGCCGCACACATCCCATGATCCACTTCAGAGGAAAAGGTGTTACGATGAACACGTCTGTCGTGTCAATGCATTCATGCAATTACTGCAAGCCATCACATGGCTATGTCTTGCTCTCCTCAAGATATAAAAAGACAAGAAGAAAAACGGAATACATTTATCATGATGAAAAATGGATACAGTATGAAGAGGTATGCTTTATGTAATTTATCTGAGAAGCCTGGATTTGCATATGCCCAGCTGAGAGCTGGTAAAACAGTGGGTTTTTTCCCCTATTACATCTTACTGATACCTAAAATGATAACCTTTTGATGTCTACCACCTTGAGGGAATTTTCACCTATTTAGAATGCCCAAATGAGAAAGCTTATGACAGAGGAACTGCAGCATCAAAATGTATGTATGAGGGTTAGTGGATAATCCAGCAAATCTAATGTTGTATATCTTGTTCAAAAAAAGACATGAGTTTGGAATTTAAATCATTGCAAGCAGTGCTTGAAATAGCAGAAGCGAACCAGGGATCCTGTGGATGTGAGCAGGTTAAGTTACTTTGAGAAAGCCTAAGGAAAAAAGACCCTTTTATTGAGATATAAATCTGGCTTGTAGCAAACGTGGGTACTATTTCTTCTCCTGGTTACTAAAATAAAGCTTTCTACATAAACACATTGTATGCATTCTACCTCAATAATGTGTGATTTGTATACAAAAGGGGTGTTGTGTAACTCTATCTGTGTTTGCTCACAAATATATCTGAATTCAGATCTATACCAAAGGCTGGAGAGGTATGCACCAGAACTGGTTAGAAAACCTATTGACTGCATTTTCTGGGTTGAAATATTTTCTACTGCCATTTATAATCCTCCTACATGACTGTAGCTGCCAACAAAATATGGAAAATAAAATATTTTAACTGCATGCCTTAATGACTCAAGTAATAATAATTATTTGTATTTTAACTCACCTTCAAAAATATAAGAAAAAAAGATTCTAAACTGAGTCTGAATAAAAGCTGTAAAACAAGGAGATGGTCTAAGTAGTATTAATTATGGGAATAGAACTATAGATTTTAACAAGGAGAAAGTCAGAGTTATATTGGGACGCCGTATGTGTCAAGTTTCTTCTTTAAAAAAAAGTTGGGTATATTATGGAAGTTGGTCCAGGTGGATATAAAGTTGGTATAAATTTTGCGCAATGGAAAAAAAACTACTGATAAAAAACAGGCAAAAAATCTTTTGGTCATATTTCATTTGGCCATATTTGTTATATTGATTGTAGTTTTTTGAAGGTAATGAAGGTTTCAATGCAAACAGTGGAGGTCCAGATGGAAATAAAGTGAGTTTGAGGTGTTTGTGATTAAAATGGATCAATGAATAAAACATTAAGGTATTGATATGAATCTGAAATTATTACTCGGCTTTCCTTACACTTTTGAGGCAGTTCCTCACTGCGCAGCTCCCGGTGTGCTGTCAAGTCACATAAAGTACCAGGCTCCAATAAAAAATCATACATAGAATAAAAAAAAAATACTGCTTTACAGCATGAGTTGGTCAACCCTTAATAATAACAATAAAAATTCAAATGTTGTTGTGAGTACTGTCTGACTGCATTTGTTAACACTCCCACATACATATAAATAATATATGATGAAATGACTGATGTTTTCCATCTTTTGGATTTGGCAGCTTTGTCGTGTAATTCAATATGTGATGGCCATTGCATATGCGTGAAATGCAAATAATATCTAAAGTATGAATATATAATATATAATACTGAATATATAGACAGAGAAATCAGAAGGGACTTCTCTGCCTTTCTTTCTCTATGTCTAAGAATGTCGTCTTGTTGTCTTTCCCCGTGGCTCGTTTCTTCAGGACTGCAGTGTTGTAGTTTACCTTTCAGCCCTGCAATGAGCCTCTTCTTCCTCCAGCACATGGAAGTGACCAATTAGTTTAAGAATATCATTTATTTCACTCCCTTACTGAACCTAAAAACATGTCTGCTATCCAATAACCTTTAGAGTACACAGGCTATGACTTTGCTTTCACCTCAATAAAGCACTCCATGATTGAATCAAGTGGCTGAGGTCAATAGGACATATGTTCATTTCCCAGGGTCCTCTAGGGTCCCTGCAGGCAGGAAAAAAATATGCTGAGTGTCTTCTGTGACATTTATTGGATAGGAAATAAGTTAAATGTCTTCTTTTTTTTCCTTTTTTTCCCATTTCATCTCTTTCGCTTTCAGATAGGGCTCCTCAAGTGTGTGTTTGTGTGTGTGTGTGTACATGTGTCTGTGAGCACGTTGTGTGTGCTTCCACAGTATTTCAACCCTGTGGTCACGCTTCAGGCACCAGCACATACTACATCTGTCACTGTCTCTACCACGTCACCTCAATTTTCTGCAAACAAGTTTCACTTCTGTGCCTTGAAGGTCGGACACTTCATCCTCTCTCCCTCTCTCTCTCTCTTTCTCTCCTTCATTCCCTGTCACTCCTTTCCTGCTCCCATCACTTTACATCTGTCAGCCTGTCTTTTTCCAGCCGTCTCCACACTTTTCATCATCTGTGCCTTATTTCGCTTGAACCAAAGTGGCATTAGAAGAAGTTATAACACAGAAAATTGACGCACGAGTTGAGGCTTTTATAAGTAATTAATTTTCCACCGCAGCTTTCACGTTTACTTTGCTGATGAGAGATCAAATGACTAATGCTCTGAGGGATTCTCGTCAATGTGCTGCACTGTCTTCCCTTCCTGAGTGGCCGTGTCCGTGAACATATCATACAAATAGGGACATGATAATCAAGACAGTCACTCAAATAAATTAACTGTGACTGTAGATGTACATTTAGTGAACTCTACATAATTTTTTGAATATTAGGAGTAATTTTAGCTAATAGATTGAAGATTGAAAAAGGCGGAACTCAACTGTGATGGCAATGCAGCACCTGGACAGTCCACAACACGCTCACGACAGAACTATCTTGTACTCTTGATGTTTTCATCTAAAAAAACAGTGTTTTTTTATTTTATTTTCGTTTAATGACTAAATGCCGTTGCAACACAAAGTATATTCTAAACTTTTTAAGCTCTCACTAAGAGACTTACTTTATTGGGCCCAAGCAACAATCAGCTGCAACAAACAAGATCGTCTGACAAACACACACATCGGCACTAAACAACCTAAACCAACTCTTTGGTTAAGGAATTAACTTTACACTCAGTCTGTTTTACTTCAATGCTGCACTCACTTAGAGTCTAGTACAATAATGGCCTTCTCCGGAGCGAACGATGCAGCAGATGAGGCTGCTTCCTCCACTGCTGGAGACACAACGTATCAAGTTAATTAATGTTGTTTAGTTTTTAAAATAAAAAGGCTATAAATCACTTGTTTCATTTGTGGGTCATTGATTTTGATTGGGGTTTGAGGATTTCCACTCTCCATTCATTAGAGGGAGAACCTCCTCTGTGCCTTTACACCTTAGCAATTCTGAAAGCATTTAATGATGCAGTTTGGCACTTATTATGAAAGTTGGTGTTACCATAGTTGCATAGCTTTTTAGACTCACTTCCAACTCGGGGAAATTATTGCCATCCATGATAGTGCTCTATTATTAGAGTGTTCGAGTATTTTTGCCCCAGTTATTTTTTAGTGAGAACGCAATAAGTGAAACATTATGGTCACATAGTAATTTGTCAGCTTTGGTGGACTGTTTGTCAGAGCATAATATTTAAAACCAGTAGCTGACTGTGTATCACAGAAAAGACCAGAATATGTCAGCTTGTGAATCTAGTCAACCTTTTTAAACACAACAGAGCCAAAGCAACCTCTAAGGAATTAAAACAAGATCAACAACGATCCCATTAACATGATTAAACAAATGATCTGACATGCTGCTCTATTGGCAGAGTCAAGCCATTCCTCTGTTTAACACTCCCCAGCTCCTCAGTCCTCTTACAAACTCCCTCACTCAGCAGCATTTTGCCAAAGGGGACTCTGTTTTACTACCCAGCCCCAGGGTGACCCATGAATCTGAGTGACCCCTGAAAGATGAAGCAGGCAAGCATAACTCATCCAGGCAGCTTCAACAAGTCCTCTCTGTGTTCCCCCTCGACCTTAAAACCTCTCAGTAAATTTAGTGAACTCCGAGTAATAAACTCTCCCCCTAGAGGGCTGAGCTTCTCTGGGCTGGAGTGCTGATCTAGCATTACCGGGATACCGTTTGACCATCTCTTTCATTACAATTCAAAAGGTGAAACAGATACTAGAGGGGTATTATTATTTTAAAACCTTTGCAAAATATCTGCCCAGGAGAGCGAAACTGAGCCAGTGAGGCTCTGCATGCTGACGCAGCTGAGAAGAGCCAGGGATCGTCAGTAAAGGATGGATGGCTATGCAGAAGCGAGGGCATGGCTGTGGTAGTTAACCCCCCGTCACCAACACCTCACCAGATTCCTGTGTTTTTGGACCTACGCTCCGTAGGGATTCACAGACCATCTGCACTTACCCTATTCTGATGGTCGTAAACCCTGACCCTCTGCCCTTTGCCCCCTGTCCTCTGTCAGCTTCTCCATGAACTTCATTCCATCACTCTGCCTAACTTATATCTACACGTGCACATGTTTGGTTGTTACATCGAGCCTGACAGATTTCTGCCTGAGAAGTACCGCAAAGCTGTTCGACTGGCAACAACACACAACTGACACTTGCAACTAAGCGTGCTGACACTGTCAGCTGTTAGAGACACACTCAGCACTTGTTTAGACCAGGAGGACTAAAGCAGACACACAGCTGTTGCTTGTCTGACAGATGGGTCGCAATGTGAAAATCCACCTGTCCCTCAACCATACAAATGAGCCATATTGCAAGGAAAGCAAGGAAAGTCAGTAACAAACCCAAAGTTTTGAATTTGCATTTTGGTTAATTAGGGAAATGCAATAGATTGAAATTAAAGTGCACAGACACAAAGCTCTAAAAGCATTGCAGTAAGAATGAAAGTATGAAAATGTGTTTTTTTATTATTCTTTCAAGATTTGAGAGATTATTTCAAGGTTAAATTGTGGAAACCTTTTAAAAGATGTTTACTTACTATGAAGATATTAAAATCCCTGCTGTCTTTATGCATACTAACATATTAGGAAATCAAATGAAATATGTCAACCAGCACAAACAATTATCACCTGCATTTTATGCCTGGGATTTAGAGATACTGTAGTTTCTTGGTTGTTCTTGGTCTGGGTTTGACCTGCTTTAATAACATGGGACTATGACCATTTATATGTGGTTTATTCCTGTGATTTTACAATAATGGACTCCTGTGTGTGCTGCATTATTTCGAACAGAATCATACAAGCTCTCAACACAGTCATGTGTAAGAACTAATGCACACCAACAGAACTTACTTGCTACTTCCAGTGATGCATTGTGACTGATCGCCTGGCCCAGATAGTTTCGGGCCACACACACGTAGCTGCCATCATCGGGCTTGCTCCGTCGCCCATGGACGATGCGTAGGAAGAAGAGGGACCCGCTGGGCAGCAGCATACGGTGGGAGCGGGGGTTGTCGCGGTCCGTCTCAACGCGCTCCCCATCTTTGTACCATTCCACCGTAGGGGTCGGGCGGCCCTCTGCCTTACAGTTAAGAGTGGCTGGTTCCCCTTTGGACACAATGAGATCAGATGGGTGCTCCACGATGCGGGGAGGGAAGTCTTCCTGGCGAAGACGAGACCCTGGGGAGGAAGAACAGTGCAATGGTGATAAAACATAGAGAAGAGTTAGTCACAGGCATTGACTTCAATGCCATATTCGGTATACAAGATTTAATGTTACTGGAATACAAACACACACCACAAAGAGCCTCAGTAAAATTCATAAAATAATCCTCCCATGTAAAAAAGACTAGTACTAATCAAAACAGCAGCAGCTCTGAAGGAATTAGACACGGCACATTATTATTGCTGTGCAAGTGTCTTGTATTAACAATAATCCAGTTTGACAATATAATTACCACACAATCGCATGTCGCTCATGAAGTGTTTTGCTCTTGTTTCAGCAGTTGGAACCCCATCAGGCATTGCAAATTAGAAAAAAAAGAAAAACAATGCTGACGTGAAGTAATATCTTTCAAAACATGTCTAGCCTTAAAACATGCATTTGCAAAGAAATATTGCTGTACAGTTTTGAGAAAAGCTTCAAGGCTGAATTAAAATGGGATTATTTTTTATCTATGGTTTCACAAACACAATAAAATAAACATAGCCTTTTTTTCAATTCTGATTAAAGTATTCAGTAGTTTAAAAACATGCCTGAAACTTCTACTACTAAGACTAGCAAAAGAGGAAGGCACTATCTCCAAATGTTTGACTGTTCTCTAGAAGCATTACTGAGTTACCGGAGAAATACATACAGCAGTGTCACGTTTTTTCATTTTCTATAGATATGTGCTCTGCTATTCTGAGTAAAAAAGAAAGGAAGTCCATTCTCAACATTCGCCATTATTCTCTCCTCTCCAAACTGCAGGAGTATATATTTATTTTCTGTGTTTTCACCTTTTGGAGCCAATTTTAACACATTCTCTAAAACTGCTGAAGCCAAATCCAAAGCCAAAGAATTACAAATCAATACCTCCAAACATACTCACACTAACAACCACGAAATCACCTGTAATCCCTGATATACTGTTAAGATGTCAATCATGCTGGTCCTCTCAAAGAAACTGTGTAACAATGAGTCCCTGTGAGGCAGGGGACAAAGCAAACCTCCTTAATGAGATCCAGGTACACAACTCCAATGCCTATGTACATCTTACATTCCCTCTATCTCTTTGAAATCCCCAGCCCCAACAGAGTCAATACAGCCCACCTGCATCCCCCGTCCACACACACAGACACTCACGCTTTCTCCTTTTCTCCCTGTTCCCTAGTGTTGTGTAAATGCTGGAGAATCTGTTGTAGATTTTTCAAACGGTAACAAGTTATTGTCTTGAAACTAAATAAGATTTAAAATCACTTTTAATCCTTGACTAAATTTTCCGAGCAATTACCCTAAAAATTGCTATCAAGACAAGACAGACAGGGCATGAAGAGAGACACAGAGAGTGAAGGAAATGTGCCATTAACGTCAGCCTTGCAACCACTGTTTACCTGTTTTATTGGTGTGGGAACACTTTTCTGTTCTTTCATGCTGCTGCAAACACTAGCTTACACAGCCTTAAGCAGGTCACGCTTTAATGTGCCAATGGCCCTGTAAAGCAGATAATCACCACCGTGCTAGAGAGTGATGAGCTCCTACACTCCCGCTGCAACCAATAAATCCCACACAGACAAGTGTTTGCCCAGATAGATAACACCGAACACATTGTGAAATGGGTGAGAATTTGATCCGCTGGGTAGTGTGGTAGATATTTTGTGTGTTTGCAGAAAAATCTTTTCCAGAAGATTATAAGGGAACATGTTTAATTATTTTAAAAGGCAGAGTACTACCCCCACTCTTACACAAAAAGTCAGGAAGAATAGGGGTTATGAGCTTATCATTAAAAAACTGAAAGATATGCTGACATTTGCATGTTTTGCATCCAAAAGCTATAAATTACCTGAATAGCAGTCTGACTAAATGGATGTGGACTGCTGAGATAAGACCTCCCACTGCCTGACTATTACATTCTGTGTTTTTTTTTCCATTTACTTCCTTTGTCTCCGTTTCCTTTAATGCTGTCAAGTGGTCGACTAAAAGGCTACATGCTAATGAAAGCAAAAAATGAAAGAAGGTTGAATTGTACAAAAGACAGGTAATTACACCCCAGCAACTTTTTAAACAAGAGCACCGGCGGGACCTTTTTTTGCGCTGGGACGGTGTAAATGTGGCTTGAAGGTCTTTAATGATAACAAAGGATTGGTAATGACCAAATCTGAATAAGCTCGCAATGTTTTCTAAATTGAACTCAAGTATCTTTAATCAAGCAGACAGTTTGGGATTTTGACAGTTTTGACAAGTTTTTGAAATGTCCTTGAGATTTCAAAAACACCCATCCAAGTATAATGGAGGTGAACAGAATTTAGTTAGATCAAGAAATACAATCAAAAGAGCAGCCTCGCAAGGCAAAACTCATGTTTTGAGTCAGCAAGCTAACAATGTCAGGCTTAACATACTGATGATGAGCCTGTAAGGTGAACGACCATCACCATCTTCCAAATGCAAAACACAGGCGTGGCTGATGAGAATGTAACTAATGAACATGATAAAAAGTACGAGATAAAAAGTCTGGGGATCACCAAAAAAATTAAGAATAATTGTCTAGGCTCCACAAACATAGTGCATTTCCAGTTGTGAGCAATTATTAAATTGGGAATTGGGGAAACTAATTCTTTAGCAGCACATACATTATTCACACTATGTTGTAGCACCATGTTGCACCTGTAGCAAGATTAATAACTGCCCACCCTCACCACCACCAACAACCCCCACCACCCTCACCCCCACCCCAAAACTGAGGGACAAAATTACCTGTCACATCTGATGTTAAAAGAATTCTGAATCATGTAGAAAATGAGGGGAAAATAATCTAAAACCATCAATGCGGCAATGAACAAAAGTCATAAATATTCCATTTAAGAACAATTTTACACACTGTCTAGACATTTAAACCTATTTCAGAACAATACAAACAAGGTGGCCATTGTGCATACATGCTGTCTACCTTTCTTAATTGTGTTGGGCTGATGCCTAAGGGTCCGTGCAGCTCCCTAAGCTCCCTGGCATTACAGAAAGGCAATATCAGCCCGCCACAAGTGGGCCCCCAGAAGACCAGGCTTTATCTGAAAAGGGCCAGCAGCCAGTATACAATCAGTATGCAAAACCATGGGCACAGAAGCACAATGGAGTACATACATACAGTGCAAAGGTCATTTGTAGCACCTGTACCCCTACAAGTATGTTTTTTTTTTCTGTCAGTCATCCCTGAGGCAGTGCTGCTGTCTTGTTAAGATCTAGGGCAAGAAGGGGAATGAAGAGCAACAAACAGAAAAAGAGAAAAGAGCATGTCTCTGTAGTTCGTCTCAGTTGGTGGAAAAAAGAGGTGGGTAGAGAGTCTGTTTCTCCACAACTGTGCATCTCTCCAAGGAATCGACTAAAATGTGCAAAAAATGAGAGAAAGCTATGGTATTTTAAAAAATAACAAGGTATTTTGTATTTTATTTAAGCTGGTCTGGTGAATATGTAAGGCAGAAAAGAAGACATAAGGGGATAAATTACAGGAGGAAAGGAGGAATAGAAGAGATAATAAAGGGGGGAGTTGGGGGGTTTAAAACAATAAATCATGAGCACTGAGATTATATTGTACATATATTGACAAATATGAGTGATTTTTTTGCAACGTGGGTGGTCCTGGATCAACCTACCACAGTCTCTTTTACAGTACAATAACATATGTATTTTGAGTGCATGTAAGCAGGTTTGGAACTGACTGTTTGGAACTGAACCAAATATACAGAGGAAAATATCAAATATCAAGATCAAATTAGATATCTGTGCTGCAGTCACACAAGCTGTCAGCTCAGTGGGAAAAATTACCCGTGGACACATACACACCCTGACATGAAACTCACTGCAACTGTTTTTTTCATAAAGCTTCTTTTATTACTGTTGTTATTATTATTACTATTGCTTTTTTGCTGTGTATTATTATTATTATTACTACTACTACTACTACTACTACTACTACTACTACTACTACTACTACTACTACTACTACTATTAGTTGAAGCAAGAGTAATAGTAGTAGCAGAAGCACTACGAGTAGTGGTATTGTTGTTGTTATTATTTTTCATTCATTATCTGAAGCCGTTTATTGTGTGCAGGGTTGTGGGGGCTGTAGCTGAACTCAGCCGACATACGCCCATTATAGTTCGCCAGTTCATTACAAGGCAAAACCATAGAGACAAATAGTGCTCACATTCACATGTACAGGGGAACTAAGTCACCAATTAAGCTAAATTGCAGATCGTTAGACCAGGAGGAAGCAGAAGGACGCAGAGGTAATACATGTTGGTATAATTCCTGATATTTTATACATCATTTTAACTAGTCATATTTGTATTATTATTAAAGCTTTTATTGTTTTGCTGTTGCTGCACATCTCTGTCCTCCTTTCTCTTTCAGGCACTGCCTTCCTCTCTCTTCCTCTCTCTCTCTCTCAACCCAGATGATAAAGTCAGGTGGCCACCCACCTCCAAATCAAGTTCTGTTTAAAGTGTTTCCTCACTACTGCCAAAAAGTGCTTGCTTATGTTGGATTTGCAATCAATTTTTGGGGCTAGGTAAGTTAAAGACTATACTCTAGACAAGTTCTCTGTATATTTGTCTTAATGTATATATCTGT
>JAQNCA010000006.1:7164463-7215363 GCA_029783725.1 Acanthurus tractus
CTATATGTAAAGTGTCTTGTGGCAACTTGTGATTTGGTGATGCATAAATAAAACTGTCTTGACTTCATTTGAAGACTTAGGTGTCTCTGAGAATTTTCTGATAAAAAAACTCCTGAAAAAGCAGTGGGTAACAGTCATCAATGTACTTCTGTGGACTGCTAACTTATGGTGCTGCTGACCGCTGTGTGACACAATCAGCTTCCTCTGTGATTCTGACACCAAGCCTACTTAAATGGCAAATCTCCACCTGTACTACTTTGGGATTACCTGTGCTCCAGGGCCAGCACCACTCTGAAAGAGCAGCAGACAGGCACAGCTAACAATGGCAGGCAGATTTTGTAAGGGGCTTAGGAGTGTGCAGTAAATGGAACAGCTATGTCTTGTTAAGGAAATCCCTTTGTTTCACTCTGCGAAAGTCATTTAGTTTTCTTTTTTTGGTGATCCATGGGCTAGACTTTAGATCAAAGTCGACACATTTAATGGTGAAACGGAGATTTCCTAAAGCTTCTGAGGTCATAGCAGTTTTCTTGTAAGCCAAATGACACCACATGCCTGAACAGAACACTATTCAAGGCCAGATCGACAAAGCAGATTTTAAGTGAACAAAACTAAATGAGACAATTGAAAATTTTTTAAGGCTTAAAGAACATCGAAGAGACAGACATGAAAAGTCACAGAGCAATGACCAGAAAGTATCGCATTAAAATCCTCAACTGAACTAAGTGAACTTCTGAAGTTGTTTCATTTTAAGTTAGTCCTCAGAAATGAAAAAAATGTCATTTTGAATTAGACCATACAGCAAGTGTCAGATGGATGTTGGCACTTCCTTGGGCCTGACTTACATATAGTGCAAGCCTCATTTACACAAAAAAAGTAGATTAAACATGACTTTAAAGGAAAAGGAATAGGAAATGAAACCTGTCAGCATTTCCCTACTAAAAATACACTTCACAGACCCAAGCTAGACAGCCTTCTGACTCTGTGACACTTGACTCATAGCACCAAAGTATTAGTGTGACAAGTGTATGATTATGCAAGTGTTTGCTCTGCATCACTGCATGGTACAGTTGATATTTTAAGCACATCTGATCATACATAAACTTTGGCAAAACAACCAACAAATCCCCTCCTGTAAGACCAAGTTTTGACTAATTTGGGTGCTGTGGTATTTCAAAGGTTTTATTTAAAGTACAGGTAAATGCACAAATACAAAATCAATACTCAAATACTTATTTTTAAAAAACATAAAAATGTTGTACCAAAGACTTTAACCAAATTTCTCCCTCTAGGAACACGATTACCTAGAAATGGATGAAGCATTGAATTAGTTCAGGCTTAGCACCAGCTTGTTTTGGCTAATTGGCTTTAGCTGTTTGCTATAGGACATCGATAAAAAGGAGAATGTGTTCTAAAGTTTACATTTCTACATGTAATTGTTCAAGAATTTGAATAACACTGTCTTTCTTGCAAAGAGTCAAATGAAAAGACTGATCCAACTCTCATGTCATCTGTTGAAATAAGGAGCTGCAGCCAGGAGACAGGTAGCTTAGCAAAGCTGTGTGTTGCCAACAAAGACTTTAGCATACAACCCCCATAAAACCACACTTGTTGTTGTTTTTTTTTTTTCTTATACTCTGGAATTTAGATAAAACATGTTAATGAGCTTTAGAAGTTTTGGTAGGAGGGTTTTTTTTTAAAGACATTTGGACAGAGCCAGGCAAGAGTTATAATTTTCAGTCTTCATGCCGAGTTGAGCTATGTAACTGTCTCCTAGCTTTAGCTTCATATTCATCACAAAGACGTCAGAGTAATATCAATCTTCTCATCTAACTTGTGGCATGAAACTGAATAAGCATTTTTCCCAAAGCGTCGGGCTGGCTCATCGGAAAATAAGTCATTTGTATTGCTCATCCCTTGGTGACAATCCAAACACACACACACACAAACACAAACACACGCACACACATTCATTTTCAAAGTAAAACACAGGCAACCAATAAATGCCAGACATTCTTTCTCAGCCAGTATAAACTACAATTAAGTGGAACAGTTGAACACTGTCATTCACCCAAGTATGTGGGTGAAGGAATGTGAGTTGTGTTTTCATGCCTGTGTGTGGCCAGGACAAGGTGTCTGCAACCACACTCTCTCTTTCAGCGTGAAACATTTGATCTTCTGAAAACTGGGTTTGCACAGGTCATTTTAATTACATGGAAATGTTCAAAAACTTTGATTACAGTACTGTAAACCAGAGTCTCTTTCTTCTCTCGCACTTCTAACAACACAGTGCACAATGAAGCAATCGGCAAAGAACAGAGTCAAGGTCATGGACGTGATGACACTTCCCAACAGGAGCCCCTAGATGTATGAAAATATTAAGACTTCATATTATAAGAGGTAAAAGGGATTTTTTATACCAATTCATCTGTCAGTTACTTTTAAGACTAATCATTTAGTCTGGATGATGTCTGATAATAGTAAAAAATGCTTTCAATTTTTTTTTTTTATTTTATCCAAATAACAGTCCATAACCAAGAGATTTTCTTTTTTTTGTAAGCACATGAAACAGAGAAAAGTAGATGATCCTTTAAATTTGAAAACTCAAAAACAGTGAAAAGACTTAAAAGCTTATTTTATTATCAAATGTGTTGATAGTCAATCTTGTGATTAAATTATTTATTTACTGTTAACATTAAAAACACTATAAACCCCTCTATTTAAAACTGTGTGGACATATTAATGTATTATTATTATTTATGAAGTTGAGGGCCTATGGTTTAGCTTCAGTTTTTGGGAGGTTTTGTATTGTTTTGTTCTGCTTTCCAGTGCACCAATACAGTATTTTGGGGGTTTTTTTTGGTTTTTTTTACTTCGGGTTGCCAGTTGTTAAATGCTCACTGGAAAGGTATGCAATAAAGTCCTCAGGGCAGACCCGAACCTGAGTATCACTGGTACACAATAAACGCCTTAGCCAACTAGGTCACCAGGACACTTCAACCAGAGAACAAATCCATCATTCTGTCGATGAAACATAAGCTGTGGTCTTTGTATGTTTTTCAAATCAAACACAAGCATAGGAGTCCACAGATGCTGCATTTTATGTAATATCCCTGCATATTTTGAGGAAAATAGTATTATTTTGTCATCTAAGCTTTATAAATGTTTTATTTGTTCACACATCATTAAAGTTCCTTTTCAAACTAGTTTAAAAGAATTTAAAAATACTTTAATGAGATCAATATTTTGCTTAAAATTATTATTTTACCTTAAAAGTAAAAGAAAAACTTAATTTATAACCAATAATCAGTTCTTGTCCTCCACCCAGCCCTACAGCTCGCTGACCATTGGGAAAACTGTGAGCATTAAGACGCCCAGCTAGAGGAAACAATGGAGAAGTCCATCCCGAAACTCCATGTTAAAGACTCAGACTGAAGCTCAAACATGTATGGATTCAGATGAGGGGTCTTTTTTGCACAAAAATCAGCAACTAGCAGACATTTCAGAATAGTAAGTGTAATAAGCATCTTCTATTTATGATGTTTGTAAGGTTACACAGTTTAATTAACTTGTGATTGACAGGGCTTAGACAGCATTAGTGGTTGTGCTGATGTATACTGTCACTATCTGTACCCCTTTCATTTTTACGTGGATCAAATCCAGCCTGCTCAGGGAACTTGACAATTTTAGATTTTAGGAAATTCATAGACATCTCGCTCCTTTAGTAGAAGAATGATAAAACACCTCTCTAATGAAATAACTTACCAATACAGTTAAAATCGACATTTTAGGGGACATAAACATAGAAAATACAGATTTTTCAGTTGAGAGTGATTTTAAACATTAAACAACATCATCAGCACACTCTAAAAATTTTGCTTTTCATGTACTGACTGTATGATGTTTTGACACATAAACTTCTAAGCTGAGGTCTGACTGCGAGCAGCTTACCTCCTATATTTGTTACGAGAAACACTGTGGAAGCACAACTGCCTGAAAGGCCAGCAGCCCATCCGAGAGGCTTATCCTCACTCCATTACATGTTCAGTGAGAAGAGAAGTGGCTGTATAGGCCATTGATTACCACTCAGGCAGAGCTTGAATGTCAAACTTCCCATGAATAGAGACAGACAATGAAGTGGCACAAAGTTGGTTTGTTATTATTAAACAAAAATAAGTCCACTCAAAGTTTATCTTTCAAAATACAGAGCTGCCGTATTGTTTCATCAGTTAATAGTTACAGTGTAATCTATTGTGTTTGGTTTAATTAAGAGGACTGCATAACAGATGTTTGATCATCTGTATCGAATCAGGTTTTCTCTTATACTTTCTAAAGCATGAGTTGAAAAACTTTTTCTCTACAAATACTGGCAGTTCACTGAATTAATATATTAATATTGCATTAGCTTCATGCTGTGTCAATGCATGTCACAAGTGCATGTCTGCATGACCTACATTTATTTTCGGCCTTAATTGCGCCCCTGGTAGTGGCAGCCCAGATGTGACCAGACTGTCAAACTGTGAAGGGAGAGAGACTTTGCCCTAAGCACTGAACTTATCTACAAAACTAAAGTTCTCTCGCAGGAGTTATTCTGCTTACATGAGCTCCACTCCATACATGTGTGCATGTAGAAAGAGACAAATTCATGAACATGTTACAGCCTGAATATTCAGATTCAGACTCAGATTTGCCTCTAAATGACTCTTCTCACTCTCACTTACCATCTCTGTTATGGAGAAGATGAACAAGTGGTCGTAGAAATATTTTTTTAGGGCTCCAGTGACACTAAAAGCAATCATAGCATTAGCTTAATAGTTCAAGAGGACATAAATAAGAGGGCAAATTGAGTCATATGAGATTATAGGTTTTCGCAGAATTTCTCAAATTTTATTAATAACCTGGTTAGAAGAAGAGGAAGATCAGTCTCAATAAGCTCCGCAGTGTGAGAGTGGTGCCGGCGCAATGCTGTTAATACTCTTCTACTTGAAATATGTTAACATCTGATTTGCAATAGTTTGACATTGTAGTTTAGAGATGATGCTCACTGTCTATCCCAAGAGTTAAATAAAAAGATTGATATCACTCAATGTCAAGTAGGTAGTTAGAACTAGAAAAAACGTTAGCTTATCCTCTGCCCAAAGTTAAAAAAGGAATAAAGCATATGTCACAAAACATTAAAATAATGATGAATCTCTGGTTTATATTGCAAAATTGGGTTCTTTTGTTTGATTCAAAATGTCAAGGCAAAGCACATGACACTTTCACTCTCATCATACTGCATGATATGATACTACAGTCCAGCTATTTGAGCTGCCTGCCACCTGTTTCACCTCTATTTTTCACTTCACATGTGTGTTTCACTTCACATGTGTTTCACTTCACATGTGTGCTTCTTCGAAACATCTGTGCACCAAATCTTAATACAGGAAAAGGCACATTTACAAAAACCTCATACAAATGCCTTTCTGTCTACAATAGAGATAGTATGATTGGCTCCTACTGATTTTGGTTTCTGTGCTCTCTTGCAATATTGACAATCAAACTCACAGAATAATGAATAAGCCATAAATTGACTGTATTATAAAACATCCTGACTAAATATAGATATATAAAAGTGTGGCATTTTACTAGACCTTTTACAAATGAACACACCAGCCTGACATTTCTTGGAACACTCAAATATGCTTTGTTTTTTTCTTTCAAAATGGTTACAGTCTTGAGGCAGCAGCCTGACGGTCTTAAAAACAGTGAAGTCTGACACACTGGAGGAAGACGAGCCAAGGAATTAAGTATAAATCGTAAAAAAAACAAGGATGTTGCTGCTGCCGTTGCTTCTGCTGCTGCAGTTGCTGCTTTGCATTCCAAAGATTAATGCATAAAGTCAGGAACGTAGTTTACAAATGCAGTATGTAGGGGAAAACCCTCATACAGTAAGTGTTTTTTTTAGACACCAGTTCATCAAAGGTACCTGCAGGGAGCAGCAATAGCAGAAACAGCAATAAAGCACCTCAGTGGGAGCGGCAGAGGAGTCAGAGTTCAGTGTGGATGAGAACCGGCTTCCAGGACTCCATATTATTCTGACCTCCTTTTCTACAGCAAACCTGCCTGTGTCAATCACTTCAACCGGGCAAATGTCATTTTAACTGTGTTCCTGACAAATTGCTTTTCACTTCGTTTTTGCCATGAAGGACTGAAGTGTTTATGAACGGACTTCAATCCTTTTTTCATTAAAAGCTTATCCTTTGAAAAGCTTTTCCAATGTGTCCCCCCCCCCATTTTTAGAAGGTGATTAAAACTGCTCATCTGGTAGGAATAGGAGAATTTATCTGTATGAACAGCTTTTTATTTGGCTTTAACGTGGTGCTGCTGTTGATCACACATGTTGGCTCTGATGTGGGTTGTTGACGTAAGGCATACAGTTAAAGCCCAGCTTTTCAGCTTGGTCCAAAAGTCTCTCTGTGCTTTCATGATTATTGTGACAAAAAAATGCTTGAAGTGGTGTTTCTGAGGTAGACCGTTACTTTGCGTGTTCTAATAAATTGCTTAAAGAGTTCAAACCTTAGCTTACAGTCTGAAAATCTTGGCAGAGTGGTGATGATCTGCCATTTAAAGGGAGATTTTCTTGACTGTTAAATGTAATTGCAATGATTAGTGAAAAAAAAAGCTCAAGGAATCAATTTGTCCCAACTCTCACTGCCAAACCATTAGTGTTTGGAAAAAAGTGACTTTAAAATCCAGCTAAAGTCCACACTTGATACCAATCAAGGTTACAATAAAACAGTTGTTTGAAGTGAGCAAAACAGTGGTACTTTGGTTGACGGTTGTAGTCTGCTCCTTTAGTTCTCTTCGCAGTGGAAAGTCACAGGCTAAAGGAACAAAAGCTTTCTGAGACGAATGAAGCTTTCTTTTATCTCCTTCTTCATGCTTACAGATTCTAAACAAGAGTTAATTACTATGTTTCTTAACATATCCGCCAAAGTCTTCAGATGTCACAGTGCTTCCCTCTTCCCAACATTTCAGACTATGCCCGTCCACTCTGTCTTTGCTTCTCCCTCCCTAATTAACCTGAGGCATTTTTTTGCAAACATGATTAGATGTCGCTGGCTATTGTACCTCTCTGCAATCCCAAGTTACATGAACTCCGAAAAAATGGCCTACAGCTATACTGTAGCCCAGCACAGCATGGGAGAGATTGAATGTTAGAAAGAATACAGCCTCAAACCATAAGATTTTTTTTCTGCTTTGATAATACAAGTTTTAATAATGCAAAATTCTTATTTACACCCAAAACTCTAAAGTTGAATTAGCAGATGGAAAATGTAACTATTCTTGATGAGAAACTAAAAAAGAGATGCAGTTTTTTCTTGTGAACTGGTCAACGAGACATCAAAAGAAGGAAAGAAAATGTAATAAAAGCACTGTGATCCTGAAGGTAAAATACAATCAAAATACTTTAGGGTATTGCAACATTGGCAATTATTTTAATTGAAGAAATAATAGCATAACATGAGCCTGATACATGCTGTTAAGCTCTTGTAATATATTAAATGGCATGCTAGATGCCATTAATCCCTGCATCAAACAAAACAAACACAGAAATCTCTTTTACAAGGTTGAAATTTCTCTTGAGTTAAACATGCTGAATGTGAGAAATGAACTACAGAGAATAGGCCAAAGTGAAACACACAGACCTCAGGCATTTGTTTTGGTCAGTGTCTCCCTTTAAATCTTCTTCCTTTGTGTGTGAGACACCCAGTGATGACTTCATACTACAAATATCCATTCCCAATGCGTCTACCACCAGCTAATAAGACTGCGTGTCAGAATGCTTGAGATACTTTAAGAGTCTGCATTCCAGCTTCAGCCTCTGCTTAATGAAGGTACCATTAGGAAGGTCCTCTCCCTCCAATAACAAGGTCAATCCTGAAGGCATCAGCTCATACTGGGATGCTGATGTAGCTGCTCCTCATCTAATCACTGAAGGACTGGGTTTGGTTTACATGGGCTCTGATCAAGGCCGTCTGAATAAATTTTAATATTAGAATTGCATGTTTCATAAATAAAACATAGGAAAATTATAAAAACCAACCAGTCAAATTCTTCAAAAATGTATCCCTAATTTGTTATATTAAGTGCCATCAGAACTGAACGTATCAGAAGCTTTGTGTATTGATTCTATAGGCCGAGTCACTGGGAGCATATGGATTCTATTGATTGTTAGCCGCCTGACTGGAGAGGAGATGACTCACACAGAGGTAATCTCTAGAAGCATCTCTGAGGTCATGCTATTTCTATGACCTTTAAAGCTGTCCTTTCAAAATATTAATTCTCCCAGCTGCTCTCAAGGCCAAATATTTGCAGAGTACCTCACAGCGTCACTCTCAAGCTTTGCTAGCACAGATGGACAACTTGTGGAGTCACATGGGTACAACATTTAACTTCAGAGTCACGGTTTGTCTAGGAAAGTAAAAGATCTAACAGTCTCAGCCCATCTTGATTATCATAGTACAAGAATACAAGATGCATATATAAACACACACTTCCCCAGTCAGGGATGACTTATAAAATCTGAAAACTATAAAGAGCAGATTTATTTACAGGAGTAATTATCCAAAGTGCCTCAGCGAGCTGGACACTGACCTCAGAACAGGAAACTACGGCCAAAGGAGAACAAACAGCCCAGAGAAAACCACAAACCCATGGGAATTTCTGAGCAAGTCTATCCAGATGTGCATGGCTATTGGTTCACTATTTCAGGTTCTCTTGACAATTATTTTGAGAGGAATTTAAAGCAGTATCTGAGGGTGACAAGCACAAGATTGTAATAGATCAAATAAATCCCAAATAGTTCCACCATGCTGGTACAGATAAATACTGGTAAATAGTACAGCCATACTGGGTCCATATAAAACTTATTTCTTGTTTGATGTTAATGTGCAATGTTAATTTTGTATTCACAGTCGTAAAGATGCAGCAACATTTTAACAGTCTATTTAACACACACTTCTCCGCCGGCATTGCTTATGGTTGGAGGTGGCAGTGACAATCAGACTTTAGGTTTAATACTTCAACTCAATGCTCATCTTCATTATTTTATACCTGCACAATAAAACCAAGTTGTTTGTATCAAATAAATTGAAGGATTGTTCCGCTATTAATCTCTGAAACTTCCTACAATGCTGAATCAGGTATCCGCTAGTACACAAGCCTCTGCTCTGATGTGATACCAAGTAATTTATTCAGTGCATATGCAACTTAACTTTTTTTTTTTACTGCACAAATAGCCAATAGTTGTCAATAAATAGCAGCTTAGAAAACTTGAGTACCTCTATAAGACAG
Organism: Acanthurus tractus; assembly: GCA_029783725.1. NCBI lineage: Eukaryota > Metazoa > Chordata > Actinopteri > Acanthuriformes > Acanthuridae > Acanthurus > Acanthurus tractus. Next base: position 7,173,800 of record JAQNCA010000006.1, read on the forward strand.
GAAGGAAAAAACTGTATAAGAAAATCTCTAATAAATGCAGTTTTATCTGTTTCAGCTCATTCTTGAGTTTAATGAAGACATTGCTGTTTTTTAATAACAGCTGCTCAACATAAACATTGAAGCTGACTGAACTAGTGAACTATGCTGTGCATCTTCCTTACAGAGAGTAGAAGGTCGGAGGGGGGAGTGGAGGTGTGGGAGGATCCTTCAGGCAAGAAACCTTCTACCTTTATGGGGCGGGCAGATAGAAATCAATACTCCTTAAAATAAGCAATTGTTTGTGTGTCTGTGTGTGCGGGAGTGTAAATGTGTGTGTGTGCGCGCCTATATGAAGGTGTGATGACCTGTGAACTTTAGGCCCGCGGGCACTTGTTAAAGCTCTCAGCAGCTTCCCTTCCCCAGGGTTGGCAACCATGCTCAGCCTCACAGCACAACAGGAAACCGGTGAGTAAACAAGGGAGGCAATCATAAATCACAGCTTTCAGCACACAATCGGAAAACATAGATTAAAAACAAGCTTAGGCTAACACCATTACATATGCATTTATGCACATTCAGTCAGAAACAAACAATTGCAGCAGCATCTGCAGGGGTGTGAGAGACAAGAGAGAAACAGTCTCAGTGACTCTGCTAGAACATTTCCTGGCAGACAAATCTTTCATGAACATTTACCACATAAGAATGACCTAAAAAAAACACCTGTGTTAAACAAGGTCATGGTGGCATTGCCTAATTTTTATACAGGCTTATTCAGTGAATGTGCTGTACAGCAATTAAACATAATTAAAGGTTTAAAGACTTTACTCTTACCAAATACAAAAACAAAATCAGCTTACAATGTCCAGACATGTACTTAAGATGAGGCTTTGTAGATCCCAAGGATGGGTGAGAAAAATATACCTTTCTTGAGAACCTTAAAGCGATTCATTGCTGAAAAAGCAAGGCGTGCCAGGCCAGAGTTTCTGCCAGCCGTAAAGCATAAGGAAACCAGAGCTAAAATAGCAAGCAACCAGTGCATCTTTCCTGAAAAAACAGAGTGGTTTTTAGCAGATCCTCAGTTGGTTTGGACGAATCATGGAGGAGCTGCACCTTGAACACATTACCGATACTTATTCCCATCCCAGATGTTGGCGTGTTTCAACAAATAAACAATGTTAATGAAAATGCTTTTCCAACCAAACCGGTCTCCAGTGAGGCTTATTAGCTGCTTTATTTCTAAGGAAAAACAGAGGGAATATGACAATTTCATCCTGCAAATAAAAGAGTTCCGGTACAAAGATGTCCTATCAGCGCCATCATCCATGGCAAAGGAGTCCTCATTAGTAGCGGAACTCGGCTCATCACTGTCACCATCACAAAGACTAAAAAGAGTCTTGTTAGCTGGGAACGACACAGCAGGTCAGCTTCCCTCCAATCAAGCCATCATTACTTAATGCCCACCGTTCTGTAACAAGTGCCATGCAGTATTTTGAGCCACACCACTCAACCTCTAGCAGCAACCAGGGTCAGTCGCCAAGGCAGCATCAGTAAGTACATGTGAACTCTGACCTGTGTGCACCTTTTTCCAGCAGGTCAGCTGCACGTTTCAGTCAAACTGTTCCCCGTGGGGTTGCTGCACACACCAGTGATGGAATTAAGCTGTGCTCTTCAGCTCTCTGAGCCCCTCTTGTATTCACTTCCTTTCTGATAACACATGGATTAGGTGGTGTATAGAGGTAAAATAAGCCTCAGAGGACCTTCGCTAAAGTAATTAGCCTAGTTATTAGCTCAGCTAGTACAGGTATTATAAAGATATTAATCCTATGTGCTTTCAAAACCTGAGCTCTATTGCAGTTGTGAGACAGCAGTCATAACAAAGAGTTACAAAACGGATCTTCCTTTTATTTTCTGTGGGGTTTTTTTTAAGCAGTGTTTACAGGCCATGAAACAAAGCAGGTAAAACGGCGAGGCAAGTTGCAGCATCACTCTGGGGATGCATAATTTAGATCAGTGGGATGAAAGGGACAAAGAAATCTCGACACAGGCATATGCTTTTAATGGCCATCATTTAGATTATTATGTATCATCCAATTACCGTTGGCATATTTATTATGCAGATTAAACTCTCCACGAAGGGGAGTTCCAGGTTTAGTTCTGAGTACAATGAAGTCACTTAACAGCCTAGCTTTAAGTGCTTGATGTTGTAATGATGGACTGGTGTGTGTTTTTATGCTACAGTCGGGATACCATACAAGGGGATGAGTTGATGTACAATAAACAAAAAGCAGGGTGGAAATAAATCACTCTGATTGCAATTTGTTGGGCATGGATCATTTTCAAGGACAAGCATGTAAGCTGGGCAACTATCCCAGCAGTAATGTCTGAAAATCACTGCAATCTATGCTGGGATATGGATGTGGTAAAACACAGAGAGTCCTGCACTTCAAACAGGAGCATTGCCATGTACAGTACATTTGCTGCATACCTTACCAGCTCTTCAAATACAGGCTGTAGCTAAATATTGCATAGCTGGGCCAGCCAGTGACAATTTGTCAGAGGTCTGGTTTACTGTGCTGGGTCTTTGGTCAAACAAAAAGAAGTTTATGCTCAGTGATCAAGACAATAGAAAAAAAAATCCATTGGGGGCTTACTTTAATGCATAGGCTCCTCATGTGACTAAAGCAATAAGAGAAAAATAAGAATAATTTAAAACACTGTATTGACCCCCTGAGATCTATGTTGGCAGCTTGTTGCTTGCAGTGAGTAGACAACTGTCATGAAAGAGAGTGGCTCCAGTGCAAGTTTCAGTGCAAATAAAGATACTCATATCATGCTGTAGGATCACAGACTCTTCTTAAAGATTATACAACAAGACACATCAGACTTAAGCACAAATCTCCTTTAGGATGTTTGAAACTCACTGGATTGCAGTGTAACAAAGTTTGTCAGTTCGGAAATTCAGAAACAACGAACTGGAAAATTAGCGTCATACAAGTCCTGTGTGTTTTTGATGTGGATAGACGGGCCTAAATATGTTTCCTATTCTGAGTTGCCACTGAAATTTAAGGAAAGATTTGGTAAAAGGCGGTATTGTATCCACATGTTTGCATGTTTCTGCTACATCCAGAGACATTAGAGAGAACATTTGATGCATTATATTTGGTTTCGAGAGTGTCATGAAAATAAAACATCATAATATGTTAATTTTAAAGAATGGTGTCACACCCAAGTATAAAACCCACATGTATTCTGAAGTGGGCAAAGAGAATTAAGCTCTCATGACAGCAAGAGCCTTGAAATAATCTGCCCCTATATTTTCAGAGAAGGTCCAGCCATCACTCACTGCTAGACACCAGAAAGCCCTGATGCTGAAAATACACTGTTCTTTTTGTCTGTGGCCACTGCTAATGTTCCTGACAGGCGTGACAGACGTGGCTGTCTTTGTCTTGTAAAGTGAAAAAGACTTGTGCAAGTGTGGAGTTTGAGAGATCCTAGAAATTTTGTACGGTCATTGGTAAATATTCGATTATTATGAGTCTAAAAACATGTGTATGAGTCATTAAAGTCTTGTGGAAAGTAGGTATGTTGTCAGCACTGCAAAAAAAAAAAATGTTCTTTGCTGCTGTAGATCCCAGCCTCCATCTGAAATATCAGTGTTAAATCAATGTTATGCTTGGGTTGTTTTTCCCAGAATGAACCTTGACCCTCAACAGAAACAGAGCATGTGTAAATCAAAGCTTTTTTTGTCTCTGTCTGCAGCACAAGCCAGTGACTGTCACTCTGGGTTGGATTGTAGAGGTGGCATTGTAAGGCTGCTTGCTAAAAAAAATATAAACTAAACCAGAAGGCAAGAGTGTAGGAGACTCTTGTTTCTCTCTGTCTGTCTCTGTCTCTCTCAGAAATAAAAAAAACATTTAAATATTTAGTCCAGATTTATCAAGCAGTGAATCTACCACACACAACACTGTCAGTGCATGCAGCCCTTTTTTTTCCATCCACTGGAAATAACACATCCTCAGTGGACTGACTGGTGCAAAGGGATCCTCCAAGTGAAGTCTCTCTGTTCCTCATTATCCTGCAACTCATGTAAAGCATACACCCACTGAGGATGTAATGCATGCACCCACTGAGGACTGAGGAATATAGCTTACTATATCCTGCATCAACTCATCACATGCATTAGGGCATGTCATTGAGGTTACCATGTGCATTAAAATGCGCGCTCTCGTATAAACCTACTATATCTCCCTTGTTCCCTCTAGATACTCACTGTAGCAATTAATTTCCAACAGTGTGATAAGAGCTGCTTTTAAAAGGCTGTTTCATTGCAGTGCAGCACAGATAGATGGGTCACTTTCAGCAACCAGGCAGGAGCAGCGTGGGTCAGGGGCCACATGCGGACACAGCTGGTTACACAGAGGAAAGGTGACCGAAATACCCGCAGGGTGCCATGACGGATTAAATTTAGCTAATTTATTATCACCCTCTCACCTCTTTCTCCTCCCCTGACCCAACATCGCCATCTAAACGACTTTTTTTTCTCTTTCATAGCTTATAAAAAGTACATATGCAACGCACTGTTATTGTTATTTTATAACTTCTCATTTTAAAAAAAAGACCATTCATACCTGAACAAATCTGTAGAAATGCCAGTAGACAGTAAATCCCCGTCAAACAGGCAGGCATCATTCAAGAGCAGCTGGAAACGGTGTAAATCCAGTTAGAAGGCGCTTTGTTTCTTGTCTATTTCATCTAAATCTCAACTTCTGCCGCAGAGCCGATGATGGGGGTCCGGCTGGAGGAGAGTTCCTGAACTCCGCTAATGATTCAGATAAAAATGTTCAGAGCTGCTCCGCGGGGAGTGAATTTCTTTGCGAGTAGAAGTTCAGATCAGTCGGAGACATCGTTACGGGTTACTCGAGAAGTAATCCACTCAGCACCACTTGAATTTTCTCCACTCCTGTCGAACTCCTCACTTCCAAATGCTGATAACTTCGCGGAATTCATCGGAGATCAGATACGCTATTAGTTCCACTTCAGGAGGAAAAAAAAAAAAAAGAAAGCTCTCCGCAGCTGGATAGAGAGCAAGAATCCAAACACTAGAAGCGTCTAGTTGCGCTCACTTTAATGGTTTAAATGTGTAGTTTTGCCCCGGTTTCGTGGGACTGGCGCTGGTTGGATGAGGCGCCGTGCGTCTCTGCGCTCACTGATGGTTTGGTTTTCCTACCCAGTCAGAGGCTTTTCTGTTGTGCAGAGGAGATTCCTGCAAGTCAGGCACCATTTAACCGCATAGGGATACATTCACAACACGAGGCTCCACTAGGCTTTGCATCAAGCCCCTTATGAAAAAGATCCAGGCTACAGCAGCCTGATAAATGTTAGGGGAAAAAAATGAAACATGAAAATGCTTAAAAGGACACAGAGTGTGAATAATGTTAATTTAATATTCACCAAAAGAATATCAATTCCCTTAAGCTGTTTCAAGCTTTCTGAGTGGCAGCAGGCAGCAGTAGACTGTGAATTGGCTGCACCAATTAAACCCTTTGTTTTAAGTGTCCATCATTACTAGGCAGAATTCCCAAACCAAATATGTACTTAATATTTTAAAGTGAGTCTTCAGTTGAAAGTGAACAAAATTTGACCTTCATGAATGATTTATGCTGGTTTTTCTATCCTCTTATGAAGACAGAAGGACATGCACGTTCTCTGTGTCGTATTAAAAACCAAACGGGACTGTATCAGGCTGTAGCAGGCTGTGGCTGCATATAAGAAGAAAAGGTTTCTGTATTTTTTTATGAGCCAAAACAACTGACAAATGTAAACTGTGCCTTCATCCGCACCAGGCAGCAGTATCGTGCTTCAGCTTTCCAAGACAAAAATAGATTTTTTGAGTTTTCACCTTCTGACCTCTCAACATACCACTGGGAAATTAAATGACATTTTAAGTGCATTAGAAACATAATGCCACATGTATTATGTCCTGGTATCACACATGTTGGAGCTATAACCACGTAGCCTGAGTGAAATTCTGCTTCAAAAAATATATATTTTAAAGGGAGAGAGATTAATTTTTAAGAGTTAATAGATACAACATTCCTCTGATAGTGAACCTCGGGGTCCTTAGTTATCTGAGGAGGTCAGCACTCCCTCTGCTGGCTGCAGGCCTGCAGCACAGTCTGATGCAGAGGTATTTGAAACTAGCAAGAGCTCATTGTTTCATTTACTTATCATTTTTTTATTTTCTTCCGTGATTTCTCTTAGGTTTGTTCATAATATACCCAATTTCTTCAGTAGCATAACCACTGTGGTTAAAAATGACCCATTTTAAGGTGGTTTTAGTTCTTGTTTTGAAATACATTATTGATTTCTTATGTTGAGATTCTCTCTGCATGCTGATGTGTCTCTGAAGCCACAGTGGAATAAGCAGGCAGGCCGCATGACACTACAAATATACGCCAAGTTAAGTACGAGCATAATTCCTACAACGAAAAATGCTCCCTTGAAAATTCCTTGACATATCCAAACAAAATTAGCAACAAAAGAAAAGAAGACAATAATTATGCATTTAGAAGGAACTCCATCTCTCCGTCTCGCTCACACGCAATAAGAAAAAAAAAAAGCAGTGATGCTTCTGGTGTTCTAAGTCACATTTAGACTGAACAAAGTTGACTTACTCAGCCCTCACTGACCTCAAATCCTTTAATTGGCCATTGTGGACCACTGATGGCTCTGCTGAATGGATGCTGCTCCCCAAGCCGAGACATCACAGTTGGGTAACAACCATTAAACCATATGAAATTAGAGACTCACCACAAGCACATTTCTGCTTTTATAAAACTGCCAAGTTCTTCTTCACGTTTGCAGCAATACAAGAGCACTGAAATGTGTCTGCTATAGTTCTCGCTTTAACTCTTTGTCTTGCTGTTGTCTTTCTTTTTCCCCACAAGCCGATCAACAGGGGTCTCTGTTCATTCACATTCTTATATTTCCCCCATGCAAAAATATCTACACTTGGCTGAGACTGAATGACTGACCATGGGACTGAAGAAGAAAATATGATCCCAATCATGTAATGACTGCATAATTAGTTTCATTTCATAACAGTTGCAGGAATTAACCAGCCGTTTTCCCTGTAGGACTAAAGCACAAATGACAAGAGGGTAGAAGTCTAACAGTGTTGCTTTTGCTTTCCACATATGTGGCCTTAATAGTGCACGCAGCCTAATGTGAAGTTTGTGAATTCTGTTGTGCAAATTCACAACTGGCTCCGATCCAAAGTGTCTCCAACACCAATATTTCCAGGAACAGATGGTGAAAAATGGACACAAAGACATGTGCGTCTTCATGGCAGCAACACAGCGCATAAAATGGCAGGGATTTCAAGGAGACAGTGCCAGGTACAGAGACCTATTTTTATTTATTTATTTCAGTCCAAAGTCACTCTCCAGTTGGTTCGGAGCCAGGGGAGAAACTATCTCCAAAAAGCACAAAGCCAAAGCTCCACCAAAAAAAAGGAAAAATTATTTATGAAGGAATAAATAATTTGGAATTGTCACAGAGCAACAAACTTGGCCTCAGCTAATCCCTTATTGGTGACTGTTGATTGTTTTGCTCATAAAAAACACATTTATTTTGTGAATACCTTGCATCAGGAGTGAATTGCAGTGGGCTGTAGGAGCTGAGTGGATGGGTGTATGTATGCATGGAACGCATCACTGCCATTAGCTGCGCCTTTCACTACACAATTTGACCAATTCCAGCTTTTATTTTCCATGCTGATTCTCGGCTCTCTCTGCTGCCTATTATCTGTGACAGCTCCTTGGCTCCTTCATTTCCCTCCACTCGTTTACATCTTAGCCTATTTGTCAGCACCTCTTACTGCACATCACTACAGATGCTCAGAGGTCATATAAAGTGTTAAAGCAATAAGAGAGACAGCTTTTGTGCTCGCCGTCCACAACGCAGTGGGGAAAGCTGATGTAACGGCCATGCCTCTGCACTTCTCCATCTCTAAATTGGCAAACTGGCAGCCACTCGGATGGTCTTATCAGTCCTAATGACTTGGGCATCTTTTCAACTTCTCACAGTCTCACTGTCATCGTTTTTTTTGTTTTTCCCCCTGCTGGGCCACAAAGATTTTAAGTATGAAAAAAGTAGGCTTCTTATCTTTAGAAAGGAGACAGACGGATAAATAATCTTTCTCAAACCCTCTCAAGCTTCACATAAACTACATCAGATGGAAGCTAGCAAAAGCTCCAATTTTGATTTCGTAAAAATAACATTTGTACGGTGCCCATTAAGATAAAAAGGCTGAAAAACATCATTATTTCGGCATCTAATTTTCTTCTTTGTGTTAGCTCTAAATTTGTTCCAGCTGTCAGCAAAGACTGTGCCGTGTATAATTCAAACTTTGTCATTTTCCAAAAACCATGGGGGCTATGAGGGAAAATGGAACCCCTAAACGTTTAGCTTTGTTCTTTCCCTCTACATCCCATGTCAGGGCCCTTACCATAAAACGTCAAAGCAAAAGGAAAGTGGATTGAACTGTGTTAGCTTTGGACACAGCACTTAAGGTCGACAGCTGCTGAACTGGCATTAAGTGGTATTAGAGTCTTTGTCAGCAAAAGGAAACATAGTCCTCTTCCTGGGAATTGGGTTCAACATTTTATCTTTCAAAGGACAAATACAGAATCAGCAAAAGCTTGAGCACCACTTCACTGACTGCTACCATTGTCCAGGCTGAATCCAGACATTTCTTTGGAAGTATTTCTACAAGACAAAACCAAGGCTTCAGTAGACAGCTTAGAAATTATTGGATAAAGCAGATTCTGATTTAAAGGATTATTTTGCTATATGCACAAGTAGATTTTTGACTTTGAGAAGGTGCAAAATTCACCTGACTGATAGTATTTACTGATGGATTAACACAAGTATAGGCAGCCAAAACACCAACATGGAGCATGACACAAAATAAAGAATTATAAGGATATGTTGTGTAGAAAGCTACAGAATGCAAGATCCATAAACATATGGTACCTCTTCCAGAGGTTTGTTTAGGGTAAGGGATGTTCATACTCAAGGGGAAGTAAAAATATTGCTGCTCATAAACCAGAGTTGCACAAATCCCATTCAGCGCTTGACTAGTACCTTTGTATCCGAGGCTGTTGTCTTGTTCAGACGCTGGTTCAGGTGCAGATGTTTGGGTCATGACCTCACGGTTCCCTCTGTGTTTATCTGTATCTGTACAATTAAAAAGAAAATGTATAAACTGCTTTACTTATCATTGTGCGACACAGACCTTTTTTTCCTGCCCTGACTTTAACCATTAACAGGAAACTACGTCAATAAATCTCAGTGATGGATGACCGTAGAGCCAAAAAGGCGGCCATGCTTGAAAAAAGGGTCTTCATGGGGCTTGCACGTATGGTAACTTACTTTAGCTATTGTAAGACTCAAGATTCAGTTTTTAAAAAGATTTGCAGAATTATATTTAAGTTTCATTCATTTGCAGTATTACTTTCCTCCATGATTTTAAATTTAATTATTTATTCTTAGCAAATGTGTTTAGTATCCAAAAGTGGTTCAACTAGTCAAAATCAAAAAAACTAATGACAACTGCCCATCTCCATCAAGCAGACATTTAACTTCATTTTATATGGACAACATGGACGATATTATTGAGATGCTGAGAAGTAACCTGACAGCAGTCACAATGAAACCACTGGTTTGTAAGTTTCCTGAGATGTGTTTTATTACTCTCTCTTACTAAACACATATATTAATGTTTTTATTGACTTTGTACAAAACAAACTAATGATGAGTTAGATGACAACTCTAAAATAGTTTGTTGTTTTACAAATACATGACAGGAAAGAGATATTACCCTGCCACTGTTTTGTTCTGGGTGCACATTTTATGAGCCAACACTGTTTGGTATAATCAAATTTAATGATGCATTGGCAAAGAGGTTAAGTGTATGGATACATTAACATCTTGGTTGCAAGAGAAAGATAATCTGCTTTGTGTACGAAGAAACTAAATCCAGAGTAACACACCCCTGAAACTACAACTTGCTAGCAAAAAAATAGAAGAGGAACCAATACACATTTGCACAGTTAAATTGTCAAATCATTGTTGAATCATATAATAATATTCACAGATCAAATTCTTTCATGTGAAGTCAAAAAAATTCTGTTGATTTACTCCAGTTTATCACTGTGGCTGGGTGGTAAACTGTGGCTGTGACCTAGTCATGGATATTGTCTACAGATACACCACTAGGGGGTGCCGCTTCTTCATCTAATCATTGGAGTTTAAACTGTAACAAAGGTAAGTATCTAATATTTTATGGTACTGTAATGTTGGAGTCCATATTTTAAAAATGTGTTTGAATTTAAAAGCTATTTACAACTTTAAAATAGTTGTTCTACTAATTATCAGTATACCCAGTTATTGGCCCAGAATGTACAATAAAGTATATGGCTGTTAATGTAAACATTTCAGAAGTACTTTATCAAAGTTATGGCTACAGTGGTATTTACAGTCAAAATCAATAATCTAATTTAAAACCAAAGCCTATATAGTATGTTATTGTTTAGTGAGATATTAAAACTCTGTGGTGCATTTAAACTGCTTCATTTTTCCCCATTTTTGAAATGTTACTAAGTTTTGTGTTTTAAAGTTTTCAGCCACAAGAGGACAGCATAGCTGCATCTACAAGGTGCTAAAGTTATGCTATCAGAAGAGTTTTGGTTAATTCATTTTTTTTTTCTCCATTCTTCTATTATCCACACAGTGAACATCAAATATGCTTTTTGAGTCAATACAATTCCTTATAAAGTCTTCTAAAAAAGTGTTTTCACCACAAGTTTCAATCACAGATAAGAATTAGAGTCAAATGAACTCAGTGTATCCAAAAAGAACAATATATAAACACGACAACAACTTTAAAAAAAACTGAGAATTTAGAGAATAAGGGCTCTGTGTATTGCTATGTCATGTGTGTCTGGAAAATGGAAAGTTTCTCACCTGATGTGCCTCCAGCATGGCCCTGCTGCAGCTGGTTGACACAGAGCAGGCTTGTGAGAAGGAAAGTCACTGGTGATTGTACAGCCAACATGGTCTGTTATGGCCCAGCCTGCCTTCAAGAAGGCCTTAACACACCTGGAACCAAGAGACAGGCGAAACCTATAACTTACTGGGACACAACATGGTTTAAAAACATGTGAGATAAAATTGAGACATTCTGAGGAATAAAGAGATCAATGGACAGTGGAGGTAAGAGTTATGGTTAATGTGTTCCAAAGTTAGCTCGACTGGCTTCATGCTTTTTATGAATTCAGGGTTCCATGTCTTGCAGATCTACCTTTTTATATCTTTTTTTTTATAATTACTGCAATTAAAAAGAAAGAAGAATACATAATTAATACACTTAATTCTTTTCATAATATCCTGTTTAAGGAATTTACAATGAACAAAACTTCTTGTCCACCATCTATCCCGCTGGTGAGCACTGAGAAAGACCACGTTACTGTGTGAAATTCCACTATAAAGACGAAAGGAGGACAGATGGACTTTCCTCTGAAACCCACCCAGCACACAGCCAAGTTCTGAGTCTGATTCAGTCTCATCCAATCCACACAGAATGAGGGGATGCAGATTACTATGGCTCCAGTGTTGCTTTTCCTATCATATTTCAACACACGAGTGAGCTTCAACAGCACATCGCAAACATACTCTCTATGTTCTTTGTGCAAAACTGTGTGCGTGCACGCTCTGTGTTCAAGCGCTCCATCAAACTTTCATGTGCTGATACATTATCCAAGTCAAACACTGTGCAAACAGGCTCACATTTACCTGCTGCACATCTAACCTAGACAAATACACACCTCCACACAGCCACATACACAACATAACACACCCATGCTCTCGAGTGGGAATGGTGATGAGACGTGGTGACAGCGCCAAGCGAGAGGAATAGAAAGTCAGTTGTACTGATCAGCCATCTGTGGTACAAACAGCTCTGCGACTCATCCGAGCTGTCTGATGGACAGCCAGATTCCCGGGATGTCTTGGCACCCTGTGGCCATCGGCTCCATGCTCCACTTTAATTGTTCTGAGAAATGCAAACTACCAGCCAACATTGTAAATACGCCAAAACTTGACCAAAAAGTGAACACATCATGTGCGCACAGTTAAGAGAAGGATGGGCACCATTATTGTTTCTCTGGTTAAGAATGAATCTAATGAATAGCCATTTTACTGAGTTACTGCACATTTTTAATGTTTTGGGTTTGTTTATTCATCAACAATCTACAAAAAAATGTCTACAACAATCAAAATATGTTGGTAAACAGATAATAAAAGACTGGAATGGCTTTTTAATTTTGAATTTTCTTCAATTTGGCTGATTTTATTTTAAAACCTTGAGAGAGAAGACTAAATACGCATTTTTTGTTCTAAAGGCTGTATTTACACATACAAATATTATGATTCATTATATTCCACTATTTTCAATTATGAAGCAAAAATGAAGTTATCAATAATATGTTGATACAAAGTGAGTGAATTTGTATTTTTCATATTTGGCTTTTGGCTGGTTACCTTAAAATGAATTACAGATATCCTTGTCATTGTCAGGATGAACTGCAATGACTTTAGTGATCCCTTCACTTTTCATGTAGAGCCACCATGAGGTCCATGTTAAATACATTGTTGTAATACAAAATACCTGCAAAAACTGAGGACCACGCCATTAGCCTCAGCTGTGCTTTGTACTTTAGTGACTCTACTTAAAGATTAGAACATTATGCTTCCCCAAAATCAACATACAAGCATTGTCATTCTGGGCATGTTAGCATGCTGACACATGCAGGGACTTAGCTCAAAGCACCGCTGTGCCGAAGTACAGCCTCCCAGAGCTGCTTGTGCAGCTGTATGTGCTGTTAGTGCCTATATCATTGGGTCATGTGCTCTTCAATCTTGATCAGGATTATAATAATTTGTTTTCATTTTTCTTGGTATGTTAAACATTAATAAACCAAAAAATATCCTGTTGTGTTTGAATAGTAAAATAACATCCACTAAAGATTTAACAGTGTTTGTCCTCTGTAGTGAAAATGCTGATGCTTCAAAAACTATGAAAGCCAGAACCAATAATATCACATAGTAATATAATATTCAACATGAATAAAATTCATATTGAAATCTGCTGATACAAACATCTACACATGGATATATTACTAACATAATGAGCAAGGAAGATTGCATTTTGTAGAGTGTTGAATATTAAATGTGGGTGGCAGTAATAACATTGCATTGTTTAGTTTTATCACACCTAATATGGGGAATAAAGAGAGGAAAATGGTAGATAGGGAGCGAAGAAGGGAAAAACATAATAAATCCGAGATGTAATTTTAAAATTTGCCGTTGGGAGAAAAAAAAAATATGAATGAAACAGCAAAAGCACCTAAGTGTGTGTACGTAATATGCTGATCACTGCAGTGGAAGAATGTTACTTTCACACCAAGACATATAAAACCTGATGTAAAAGGCTAAGAAAGGAAGGGATTTAGTTAAAATAATGATGACAGTCACAGGTGGCTGGTCCATAGAGGTTGTTATTTAAGGAGTTCCATATATATATATATATATATATATATATACACAATATTTTTAAGAGTAATATGAGCAAGTTAATTAAGTTGAAAATAACCATTACCAAATCTAGGATTCTAAAATATTGTCTCTCCTTTGGAAAAAAAGGCTTTTTTTCATGATAATCTGTCATTGGCCAAAATACAAAATGATTCTCCAACAACAGATACTTCCTTTACCAATCAGCAAACAGAAAATAATATGGCAATCATGTTGGTCAGAATATAATTTCTAAATTGTATCTTCAATTCTCATTAAAAAAATGTACAACTTCAAACAGAAACTATAAACTGCTTTTGAACATAGAACTTAAAAATTTCTTTGACACTTTTTCATCAAGTCCAAGTTCTTTATTTCTGATCGATGTTTCTACAACATACAACAGACATGCAATAATATAGAATAAGTGCATCATAGTGCACAGTTGTTTAAAATGTTCTTCTTCCCCTATTTGACTCAGTGGGAGTAAATTTAAATATAAGAAACACCTCTAAGTATAACACAATACATTTCAACAGCAACACAAAGCCAGCAAAATGTTGCACACTAGTTAGTTGTAATACTAATGATATGTATGTCCACAACCTTGATCAAAAAAATGCTGTTTTTAAGAATTTTGCACACTTTTGTTTTATTGCTTATTTCTTTTACCTGACAGTTAAACAGAAAAGCAGAGCTAAGCAGCTAACATGAGAATCAGTTTCTTATTTACCTCCTACATTTTTGAGTCAGCAACCACCACTGATATGTAGACAGCACATAGTAGTACTTTATAGTACTTCTCCATGCCTTGTTGTATACAGCATAAGTTCAGTGATAAGAATGTCTTTTTAAATTCAACTTTTCATTGATCTCATTAAAATTTCTACAAATGAAACAATATGCACACAGCCTGAGGGTACATCATTCTGTGTCATACACTATAGAGGATTCACACCTGGAAAGTTGTTCATGCTGAATGAACCAACTATAAAATGTCTGTTAGTGTCATATGCACAGGCTCTGAGTTAATGGGGAGAGTCTGCAGATCAAAGGAGACAGGACTACTGATTTCCCCTTCCTTCTTCTGTCTGCTGGGGAATAATCACAGCTTACCATCTAACATATTGTCAATAAGACAGAACAGGAGCTCCCCCTATACCACAGCAGACAGATCACATCTTGTAAGGAGCACTGAGGCGTGAACAGAATCAGCTTTCAGCATCCCCCTTCCCATCCTGTCTTCCTCCTCAGTTCAATCCCCCATACTCAAACAGACGGATGCATGCGATGCAATATGTTACACCAGGTATGCCATGTCAAAAGGTGCAGAGGAGATGCTTAAATTGAACTGATATTTACTTGGGATGCACCTGTAGCATTCATAATGTAATACAAGCTTCTTACAGTCTAAACTGTTGTATTTAAGATGGATTTTTTTAATGTGTTATGTTCATATATCATGTTACATTGGTGTGAAGGCTATACTGTGTCGGCAAGACTTATACCTGTTCATGTTTAAGACCAAATATACTTAAATCTATTACATCTCTATGCACATGTAAACACACATGTAAAAGCACAATATGAAATTTCAGCCACCAGATGTCTCTCGATCAAAAGATGACGTTGTCAAAAACATGAGGGATCATGGGATTTGTTTATGTTTATGGTAAAGTTTTATTTACATTATGTTTAGTCATTTTTATTAACCGTCTTCCTCATCCTCTGACTGGTGTTAATTTGGAAGTCAACGACTGGTGTAAAAAAGAAACAATGAAATAAACATACAGATTTCTCTGAGTTTAAACATTCTTGGAAAAAATTAATGGTAGTACACAACTCAACATAATATATGTCATAAATGTGGTTGTTTTTCAAAATTTTATGTATAAAATGTTACACTGCATATTTAACACACAGATGTGATGGTTAATCTGCAGCTGTGTGGTACAACAGCACAGGATAATGAGAGAAAGCAGGGGGGCCATAACCAGGAAGTATGATCGACTGATTACTTTTTTACACAAGAGCTCAAATCTAAATTGAGGGAAACAGTGGGAGGTTTATGGAGGAAGAGGCTTGTGCTATTGAGGTAGACTCAGATATTTGATGCACACACTGCATATTATTGTCAATCAACATTATACAGGTCTCGTCTCCTCCCCTTGGAGGACTGAAGAGTTCTTATCAACGTTGCTGACATATGGCCGTGTCTTTTGGCAAAATGGATGGAGGTTGCAAATATGGGCTTTCATCACTACCAGTACAGTGCATTAGGGGAGCTATCAGAGCAAGACAGTGGATTTTGAAAGTATGCAGTGTAATTTCTGAGGCTCTGTCAGGGTTCATTGTAAGAAGTCATAGTAGGCATCATAATAGCTATTCTGAAGGAGTAGCAAATTATCCCACTCAATTCTTAACTAATTGTTTATTGAAAAACATTTGATTAAGAATTAAGGTAGGAAAGGAGAAAATGCTAATGACCATGCAGCAAGGTACCTGCAACAGCAAAGCATTGTTTCAGCCCCTTTCAATTAACACCTCAGGTCAGAATCCACTCTCCTTGGCAAGGGTTTTTTTTTTTTAAGTCAGTGCTGCCATTTACAGTACAGGACTGTAAAATGATCACCACATATCTGTTTGCTCATTATATGATTCCATTATTTAGCCAGGGGAGCCAGTTAAAGGCTATTTTAAATTTACATTAAAGGACTTTAGAGGTGATATTACAGCCCAAGTAACTACATCAACCAGATCAAGTGATCCTGAAAGATGTAAGTTAGGGTTTGTTTAAATGTGATTTTAGCAACTGTTACAGAACCATTGCTTAATCCCTTTATGGTTTCGGAATCAAAACCAAAGAATTAAAACATAAAACAGAGAATGTAAATAGCTTTCTTATCTGTAAGCACAATGTATAATACAATGTTAGCAAATATAATTAAGTATAAGCATGAGCCATTCCACTTCATTTAGATCAACTATCAATGCTTTTATTCTTTAAATATTTTATATTTTTTGCTAAATTAAGTCATAATCTAGCTAATGTAAGAATTCTTTAATGAACTTGTGTAATATACTTGACTTCAGACTTCTAATTGGTCAGTCTAAATTTAAGAAGGGAGAATGTTAAAATAGTTATGGGTGTACAGTGCAGCCCTTGCTTGCAGCTTATCAGAATACAAATAAGATTCAATTCAAATTTGTGTTAGCCACAGATAACTTTCAGCACTACAGCACGTGGACAGCATCTGCTCCTCTATGAATCAATCGGCAGGGAGAGAATTCAATTCCCTCTGAAGCCACCTATGCCAAAAGCATGTGCGCTCACCAGGACAAAATGACCAAAGATACCTAAAAAGCCTCACTAGTGTAAATATGGGTACAATTTTACAACTTACCCCTCCAGGTTATTCCTTTAGCATTATTGTTCCATTTTCTCCAGAAAAGCCAAATCTCTGCCAGTGTGAGCTTTAGAGGCATCCAAGTACCCAACAATGAAAGCAGAGACAGAAAGAAAAGAGAAGACACGATGTGGACCTGCAAAAAAGGAGAAAAATCAAAAGAGGGAGCCTATGCCGAAGGAAAGTCTGAATAATCCATCTGTGATCCAGGAGAAGCTATCAGATGGGGTGAATACAAATCACAAACCTACCTCTGCAGCAACCTAGGTCCAATATCCTCAGGGTCCTAAGGCTGCACTCAGACAATTTACACTTACAGATTAGGGCTGACACCTCATAGAATCAAGGACATTAGAAAATGTTGAATTTCAGCAATGAGATTATCATTTTGATTTAATTTTGCATAAAAAAAATAATGTTTTTTTTCCTTCTTCTCCAATCTATTCTTTTGTTTTGAATTATATAATGAAAATAGGGTGCTTGGTGATCATTATGAATGTTTCCATTAAGTGTACTGGTACAATAGTCTGTAAATGTGCACATAACATCACATTAGCATTTTTTCGAGCATAAATATTTCTCTGCTATTTATCACAACACATCGTATTGCATAATGAGCCTGTATTACCCATGGGTTTGGAGTTTAATTTGTATGCACACTGTGTATTTTTGATGTTTTTTTAAAGTAAAACTTAAAGCTCAAGCTACCTGCAGCAATGGGTGTGATAACAGCGTGAGTTGATTCAATATGGGGACGCATGCATGCATCGAGGTACACAATCTGCAGAAAAGCATCCAACAGGGACTCCATTCACCTGCAGCGAGACCGCTCTGTCTCAGTCTCTTTTACGGAGTGAAATTGAAATGGTTTAGGCCAATTTATTTTTGTTACCTGCTCATTTCTATTCAGGGTTGAAAAGTGTGGGTGCTGGAACCTTTGGCCACAAGGCAGGGGAAAAAAACGCCCAATCAATCATTTAGATGGCACAGACAAACAAATTTACACCAATAAAAACATTAGATTACTTAGTCCACGTGGCTTGCATGTTGATGGAATGTAGCCCACTTCTACTGCCCCCCCATACACCCCTTTATGTATTTAATTATTATTATTTATTGCTCTTACATCAACTGAACAGGGGTTTTTTTTAACAGTAATTGATTTTTTTTTGTTTTATTGAAAACAATGTCCACAATGACAAATGAATGCATCTTCTTCTGTGTAATGATGTGTGAAAGAAAAGGAGAATTGATCCGCAACATTGCGCAGCAATTTGTTCAAAGTAATCTACCATACAGCTATGTGTGTTTAGCTGTGAATTAGACAAATTGGGCAAACACGCGGATGCTTCACAGTTAATTTTAGTAAGTTTTAACACTGCTCTGATATAACACATAAAGTCCACTAATTCCTATTGTAAATGGGAAGATTAGTCTGTGTTTAAACATGTTCATCTACAGCCAAATGTTGACTCCTATCTGATATTGAATCAGAAGACTCATTGCAAGTTTAAGACCTGCACACTATAAACCCATTACACATCTGTGAGTTTAAGATCTTTTTTTTTATCCACAAGGTGAACATTTATTTCTGCAGCCTTCTGGTCGTCTTAACTATGATTCCTCTTCAGAAAGAAATGATGGGGAAATGTACAGTCTGATGCTGCAATAGAGGGGCATCAGGGCATGAGACCTGAGACAATTTTCTTTTCAACTACACTCTTATCAACAGCATTCTTATCAGGATCCTTCATCTAACTGAGCAGTGTGGCTTTGAATCAACCTCAAGTCAATATCATGGTCATCTATCATGCTGACGGGGGCAGACTTGGGAATGTGACATTGGAAAGATAATCACCTCAAGAGGAAACATGGTCTACTCCATCAAGAATGCTACCTGACCGGTCACAAGGAACGAGTCACTTGTGGTTTGAACCTAAGGTGAGGCACACAAAAACAGGCAGTGTGTGACAAGTGAACGGCAATTACCTCCTTTTCTATAGACTTCGCACTTCAATTTTCAGCTATGTTCTAAGTGTTCAAACGCTGACTTATCAGGTTGAGAGAGGAATACTATCTTTTTATTTGATTGTTTTTATTTCTGCTCTGTGACATCTTTGAAAAGCATGATCTCATCCTCAGCTTCATTATTTCATTTAACTCATTGTCATGTTTTCAGTATTGTATTTTAAAAACACTGTAACTCTTGACCGACAGAATGGATGCACCAACAGTTGTATTACAGAAGGATTTTCATGTAATTAAATCCTACACACTGAACCCTTAAATAAAGTAAAAATTCACTACTGGTGCCAATCAGTTCTCACAGGAAATAGAAAAATGGTCACATAAGTTAAATACTATTTCTATGATCCCATTACTACTGAATTTACGGTAAATTCCCAATAGATCAGTTTTTCTACTCTCAACAGATTAGTATGTGTTGAAATATACATATTTACATTCATTCATCTCCAAAATCAATTATTAATCATTATTTCTTCTATCACCTGCTAAAATACCTTCATAGCATGATTTATTTTAATTTTTTTTAACTTAATGATTTTCTGCTCATAAATATGTTAAGATGCTTCAGTGCTGAGTAATAAAGCTGTAGAATTTTACATTTATTTTACTACAATCAAGATATGTAAGGATAGTGAAACAGTAGCAGTGAAATTAGCCTTTTTATTGCACTAAGCTCTGTAAAGGTTTAGGTAATGGACATTTTCCTGATCTGTCTTCTCTCTGTTAGAAAAGAAAAAGAGATTTGAACTATGGTCAGGTGAACCTAATGACCCTTGGTCCAAGACTATATTTGCTATGTTCATTTATTGGTCATTTTTAAATTAAGGTTCATCAGCTGCATAATCAACCTGTCACACAGATGAATGACCAGCCCCGAGGTCCAAGTATCATTTTTACACTTTGTATCTTCATCAATTCATCATTACACTTTTACTGAACTGTACACTGATGAAAGAACAAAATACATCAATATAATTACTCTCTCTCATGGACAAACACATAAAAACACACTCTGCTTACACAAAGCTCAACTGATTTTTTCATATAAAAAATGACCAGTGGTTATATTACTCTATATTTATATGGTAATTTCTGATACCCTTTTCCTCTCACTTCTTTGGTTGGGTTGACTGACACTTCAGCTTCTACCCAGTCAGGAAGCCAAACAAAGCTATTTTTATGGATGGACCATTATACAAGGGCTGCAAGGGGAATCTGTGAGAATGCATTCCAGGTATCATTGCCCCTTGGTAATCTCACTCGTCTTCAGGAATTTATTTTCTCAGCAGCTTCACTTGAAAATGACATTCTGACACCATTTACATGGAAATCACTTTGCCTCCTCATCTGTAATAGTGGCCTGTGTGCAGACAGGTCCTCTCTGAGGGCTAGACTATTAATGGCATAAACAATAAAGAGAGAGAGGAGGGAAGGGGGGAAAGAAGAAAGAAAGAAAAATAAAAGAAAGAAAGAAAGAAAGAAAGAAAGAAAGAAAGAAAGAAAGAAAGAAAGAAAGAAAGAAAGAAAGAAAGAAAGAAGCTACCAAGACATGGGCTTTTCAGGGTTTCTTCAGGGTTAAAGTCAAGGTCATAGCTTTAGGTATTAGGGGATAAAGAGAAGATGAAGACACAGAGAGAAAGCATAATGAGGAAAAGTCCTTTTTCTGCACTTAAATGTGGATCCTATCTCTCTCACTCAGTGTCAAGCTCTTTCTCACACGAGAGAGAGATGTAAAGACTTTTCATCGTAAGAAGAAATTCACCAGTAAAGCACACAGCTGAGTAGATGCACTGTAAAAAAAAAAGTGTCTAACCACAAAAGTAACGATACTCTATTAGAAAAATGTGTAAAGGGACATTCAGATAGATTACTGCATAACAGGGAACAATTGAGAAACTTAGAACATATTTAAACACAGTTTCCTCCGACTTTTAGACCCAAAATGCAACATTTCAAGGCATGCTGGGGAAAATACATCCACACATCCAAAAGGGTGGGTTTCATTTAGTAACTTTTTAGGACACTGGCCTGTGGAGTTACTATGTCTGAGTCCTTTCAGAAATATAACTTGGTAAAAAAAAAGGGGGGGGGGATACCTTACTGTCCTACTTGTAATCTGACCCTAACCTTAACCTCTCTGTCAAGATGAGACTGCCCTTAGAAGAAAATGACCCCAAAAGTGAAAACCATCAGTGAGGTATGGCTTTTGCTACCAGTGGGGGTTTTACTTTGGAAAATGCTCCCCTGAGTCGTAAGTTCAGTTGCTATTTCATAGATCTTTGATGTTAAAAAGTAAAGAGGGAAACTTCAAGTTAAGACTGTTTTCTGGGTGGTAAAAAATTGCAGCCTATTTTGATATTTTAGCCACACTAATGAACAGTGATAAAAAACCAAGATTTTCTGTGTTTTTGTGTAGAAAATAATGTATTTATATTGAAAATTTAAACAGATTTATGTGAAACTTCTAAACAGATGGTTGTTCTGGTCATTTTCATTAATTGTTAGTATTTTTATGAATGTTTTCAAGGAACTAAACTGTTACTGAAAATTTTATCACTTAAGTAAAATGCCTACATTTGTGAAATTATGGTGAATTTGCAAATGGATTAAAACAGATCTTTTGCCTAAAGAACACATGCAAACTCGTAAAAAATTTTATTTTATTTGTATTAATGATTGCATTTCCAGATTTTTCCTGTTATTTTACAGAGGGAATATAGGCTAAATCTCTTTTTTTATTTCATTGAACTTTTCAAGTATATTTAAAATACAGGAAAAAACTGTTAAATTATCAGGAACAAGAATGTAAAAATACAGGTTTTGCTTACAGCGCTTAGGATCAATATCGGATTCACAGTGAAACAGACCTTGCAGAGCTGTGATGATGCCAACCTTATGCTGCAAGTTTGATCCATAAGAGTGACGCAGGCAGAGATGTCCAACACAGGTGGTGGAATAAAATGCTTCATTAGGAATGATTAACAGGCCTATATGATTTGTAGTCAAAGAGACTGGGGGGGGGGGCTCTCCTCATGTTGAACAGCTCATTTAATCATGCTGAAAATTACATTTTTATGAGCTACACATGCAGAGATGTATGACAGCAGAAGCAGAATGAAAAGCTTCATTTTTCGTGATAAACATTTGATTTATAGTGAAACAGACCTTGTTGAAGTCTAGTGATGCCATCCTCATGCTGAAACTGGACGCTGGTAGGTAGTCGATACACAAAATAGAAAAGTGAAGATCACCAGAACTGGTAAGACACAATGGAAATTGGTCTTAGTAATTAGTGAAGGAATCAATTATCTGGTCGAAAAGCACACTAAAGAGGGCCTGAGGGTGGCAGAAAATAGTGAGGGTCAACATTATGAGAGTGAAATTGCTGCGAATAAAATAGCATATCGGGTAAAAAAAATAGCAAAGACCAATAAAACAGGAAAATATCAATGCAGACGGTGACAAGACCCTGATTAAAGGTAACTTTCTGCTAGGTTTGCTATAATAATTGTGCAATTTAAAACAAGGAAGGGGACGAGGACATCAACTATATATATTATATTTACAGCACCACTGTATTTATCTGTTACCAATATATGTTTAAACTCTCGCAGGACTCGTAAGCATTATCCTTCTTCTAATATCTCCTCTTAAGCAGTTTCACATTTTATACTGTAGCCATACAGTGGAGTCTGCTAAAGTGGTACAGTGGACAGGGATTTTTTTTCATATGCCTTTGAAGAATATATATGGGTTTCAGATTGTGTTATTGCTATAATTCAATTGAATTTTGTGAAGATACTTTAATGAGTTGTATTTGTGAAACAATTAATTATCAATTTCAGTCATTTTTCTGCGGTGGTATTTGAAACAAACCAAAGATTTGAAAATGTCTGTGAACTTACAAGAAGACCTGTGTTTATGGGTTAAAACAGTCTTACTCCATCTTAACTATCACGTCTCTCAAGGCATTAGACACATAATGTTTTTATTTCCACACACACTGTACAAACTTGTAATACTTGCACACTGTCACTGATAACCTCAGGCATTAATACATGCTTACACACACACATTAAGAGCACATATATAAACATTTACAATACCTAAGGCTGGATTACCTTGTCAAGCCATGAATTAATGTGTGAGATATGTTAATGAATGCAAAGAGGTTCTATATTCAAGAACATGCATCATAATGATAAATTTCCTGTATAACATTTGAGATTCCCTTGTAGAATTTCTCACTGTAGAACACACGTATGCCTGCCGTCTTCATGCCATTTGTGAATTTGCTCTTTGATGACTTTCTGTGAAAAAAGGTTATTTGATTGGATTAACACTGCCTCCACCTGGCATTGCTGTGGCACTACTTGATAGAGAGCCAGTGCAAACACCATATCTAAAATTCTGTTTAAATGCAAAAATAATATAAAGTATATTGTACATGGTACACAGTGTACATATAGGAAGCTAAATGTTAAGTGAATGCAGTGTTAATGCTAGAGCATACCAGAGTCCAAAGCCAGTCTATGAAGAGTGTAACAACCACAAACAGGGATGCCTCCCTGCAGCTCTCTGTGGTGCATCCTAGTGGAATCTGGAGTCTTGCCTTGAATACACTCCTGCACTTGACCTGCACATAAAGGAGTGGGTGTGAGACACTGTCTAAGATAGCACAGCCAACAGGGTCCTGACTTAATCTGTGAACTTCAACCAAATTTAGCATTATATTCACGCAGCATGCACAGCTCAAGAAACAGTACATGGCACCGATTGCTTGAAATTTTTTTTATTTTAATTGACAACACCACAATTATTGTGTTAAGTAAATTATTTGTGTTGCACTGTCAAAGTAATAAGTGTGATTTTAACTGATTCTTTACATTACACTAATTCGCTATTGAAATAATTTGGGGATTCTAGGTGAGAATCAATATCTTAAGTTGTCACAATAGTGTCTGTTCATCTGGCATATCCAGCCCTATCTACACAGTGTCAGCACTAGAGAAACGTTTGAGTATTATCATGTTGCTGATTGATCTGATTTGTTTGCATTTATTTAAAGCAACCTGAGCTGTCTTTGAAGGGTAAATTGGTGTCCCTGTATAAAGGTAACACATAGAGAGTGGAAGGGGAAGAGAATACTGACTAAAATAGTTGCACAGTGGCAGGTTTACACCCACAGTCTATATCCAGTGAGTCAGTCTATGTTTATTATGTCAGCCTTTAATGGAGGCTCTTGACCCACACAATCGATTTATGTGTGCTAAATGGAACTCACTCATTGTTAATTTCATTATTTTCATCAGTGTTCTTCCTACTGTAACATTAAATCTTAACCCTCAATTACAGGTTCAGGTGTAGGACAATGTTTGTGTGTTTTTTCTAATTATTATAATCATCTTTCTTTTATTCAAGACAAGTCATGTAGGCCTATCAGCAGGTCAGAGGAAGTTTAAAGTCAGGTCTCAGTAATGAAGCTAGGTCTTCTAAAGCAAATTCCAACCAAGAAAAAAGTCTTTCTTGACACTACCGTCCACATATTGTCCATAAAAATAACACATTTTAAGCATGTTTTAACACAACTGAAGGCAAGGCCTTTCAAATGATTTAAAATTTTAAGTATGTTAATATTAACAAGTATATGAGGTTCTGCTCAGGAAAAGAAGCTAGTTCAGGCTACTTGCTCTTTGTCAGACATCATTTTTCTAGCACAATGGGTCTGAGTTTATAGCCTTGCTTAACTTAGTTTATAAGTATCTTAATTTACATTTTTGATTACTGTCAGTTTTCACCTACATATCTGAATGCAGGCTTATGAAATACTGAAATGTTGCCTTACACAAATTTGTGAACGATAACTCCATAGTTGTCACAACCATACATTCTATAATCACAACAGAAAATCTTTAAATGTTTGTCTGCCTACCCATGTTTTGGTTGACGTTCTGCTCTACGCTGGGATGAAATCTGCGCAAAATGTGCTACGTTAAGGTGTCCTCATTTCTCAGGGAGTCGATTAGAAAGTTGTCATAAGTTATCATAATAATGGAAAAGTCACTCTAAACAGATTTTCCTCATAGACACAATTAGAATGACAACATCGAGTAAGTCATAAAAATGCCCAAATTAGTGACTACTTACATTTTGTGAAGGTCTTGAACATGATGTATAAATGTAATTTTAATTTCTTCGAGCCCTGAAAATGCAACATGCTTGTCAAGCGTGCCATGCGTGGTTGCACAGTTGGTGGGCGGAAAACATGACGTCATTACGTACAGCGGGACTGTTCGGAGAAGATAAACAAAAAGGAAGGAAGCCTTCGGCCATACAGTCGCGGCAAAATCGGTTCAAAAATTTAGCCTGCAAGCTACAGTTAGTAGCTTCATGTGCCCTTTTATTGCTTAGATATATCATTAGGCATTCACAATAATGGACGAATCGATAGTGTTTCGTATGAGTGCATTTTCCGAACAAGGAGGGAGAAAATACATGGAGGATGTTGTCGAGATAAGAATCGAGTACGAGCCGACGCCGTCGCCAGTCGAAGATTATCCAAAGTCGCAGAGACATGGAGGACAGGGAAAAACCGAGAATGAACCCACCGAACAGACTGAAAATGGGACACAGGACTGTAGCGTTTCTTCCGATTCTGGACCGGTTTCTACGATGTGGGTAGAGAGTCTATCCACCGAGGACAGTGGCAACAACAGTGCGCCGGTATCAGACGAAAAAGTCGCAGAGCATGTAGTCGACACTCGAAAGTCTGTTGCGTTTTTCGCCGTATTTGATGGTCACGGGGGTCGAGAAGCAGCTCATTTCGCGAGAGAACATCTGTGGGATTTGTTGAAAAGGCAGCGGGGGTTTTGGTCGAAGGATCACAGTGAAGTGTGCGCTGCTCTTCGGAAAGGGTTCATTGCCTGTCACCATGCAATGTGGAAAGAGCTACGTAAGTCAGTCTAAGT
Source organism: Acanthurus tractus (assembly GCA_029783725.1). Lineage (NCBI taxonomy): Eukaryota > Metazoa > Chordata > Actinopteri > Acanthuriformes > Acanthuridae > Acanthurus > Acanthurus tractus. Next base: position 7,199,817 of record JAQNCA010000006.1, read on the forward strand.
TAAGCATACTTATTTGCCCCCCTCCTGTCCCCCACTGCTCTCCTTCTTCCATGTTTTCCAGTGCATGTTGTTCATAATTCACGCTACCACAGTCTTATTCACGTTAGATAGCGAACTATGACATGAGGCAGTGTCCTCCTCAGCTGATATCATGATGCCCAATCCTCTGCCGGCTGGCCCATCCCATAAAGAATTAACAGAGAGCCATCATCTGACCACAGCATAAAGCCGGTTGACATAACTCCTACTATACAGGTCTAACTGATGAATGTTTTCATAACGGCAGTAGATGTAAGTGGATTTTGGGTTAAAGGGGAGAAAAGCATTTTACAATCCTAACTGCTGCCGGTAAGCTTTAATGAATTGTTGTGAAGTAGACTGTGTCCCTAATCCTGCCATCACATTGAGAGAAGTGATGGTGGCAATTCAGTTTCATCCTTGCTGTTGCTGTTGTTTTTATTTGCTGTTAATTTGACAGAAATTATATGCACTTGATGTATGAATGCATATATCTCTGCAGAAAGAATTGTAGGCATTGTTGTGTAAACCTGTCTAGAGCCAGTTTGACAACCTGAACCAGGATTAACCCACTCCATACGTCAAGTATTTGCCACTGTGAACAAGATTTCATTAAAACTAAGGGAGGACCTCCTCATCCATGTCTATCAAACACAGATGGGAGACATGAAACTCAGATCACATCTATTCATTCTTAAAATAAACTGAGAGGTTGAGAAAAAAAACATAATGTTCACAATCACAGAAAAGCAAATTGAAAATATCTTTTATGGAGAATCATTTGTTAAACAGAAAATTGACCAAACAGCAACACCAGCCAATGTTGTTTTTTGACTTTGGTAGTATGTGAAACTGGTTAACCCAGACTTAAAACTGGTCCGAACAAAATTAAGCTACTGTGCAGGAATACTTTTCTGTGGCCGTATGGATCAAACCTATTTAATCCTGCTTTATGAAACAGAATTTCTCAAAAATGCACCAGATTTATTAAAGTCAGTTAAGGTTATACGGTTGTCATGCTTTGTGGAACAGCTCTTTTAACTGTGACCAGCAGGATTAGTCAACAGTAGACCTACATGACAGCAATGGTCATTTAGTTTGCTTTACTCCTGTGTTTTTGTCTTAACGTCCATGTTTTCAAATTAAGAAATACAGCCTTTGTTTTACTTTCAATAACTTCCTGTTAACACTTTATGAAGCTTCAGTTAAATTCATGACATGTAAAATGTAGATACAGAGATTCACAGATAAAATGTTAGCACCCCTGACCGCTGAAGTTTAACAGGTTCAAAACTGTATATTGTAATTCTGATTTGCTTGCATAGATGTTAACACATGTGTGCAATCATTTATTGTTGTAGTTGTAGGCTGTCTTTAAAATGAGGAAAATATTAACATCTTTATGTCAGATGAACGGACTTCCTCTTATAATATTAATAAACACAATTTATGCAGAGCTTAAGCACAGAAAGATATTTTTACCTTAAATGTACCTTCTTCTTGCCCTGAATGTATCCTCTTCACCAGTAATACTTCAGTTGAACATGTTCTTTTTTCTTTTATCTAATATAGTTTGTCACCCAAAAATTCAAATCAAATTTAAAATTAAAAAATACACAGACACACACACAAACTCACCCACACACACACACACACACACACACACACTAAATCATCAGATTACAGTACAGAAGTAGTAATGGATAAGTAGAAGAAGTAGCAACATGATTGAACATGCTGAATTTGAACCTGCTGCTGTCTGATTCTCAGACTTACCCTTCATTCAGTATTTTATATGTTGTAGTTCCTACTGTTTGTAAATCCCAACTAGTCCCTCACAACAGACTTTTAACAAATATTTACCATTATGCTGTCCCAACCTCTTTTTTTTTTTAGTGATGAACAATCACTTCTCTTTTTATCTGTCTCTTCCCTCACAGCGGAGTGGCCAAAGACCATCACTGGCCTGCCCAGTACATCAGGCACCACAGCAAGCGTGATTGTGATCCGTGGAGTTCACATGTATGTTGCCCATGTTGGGGACTCAGCAGTAGTGGTCGGAGTAAAAGAAAACGACTCTGACATCACGCTCCAGGCACTTGAAGTAACACAAGATCATAAACCTGAACTTCCGAAAGAAAAGGAGAGGATTGAACGACTAGGTGGCAGGTGAGTTAAAGGGACCACATAAAAGACTTCTGTGGAGGCATGGTTCATTGAATTGTTTGAAAAGGTCAAGGACTATGTTGAATGGCCAAATAGTGTCACATGGAGGGCAGATATTGCACTTGTTCCTTTCAATGTTCCTGTATTTTGTTGAGCCTCAAAACATGTTGTGGATTTCTTATAACTGTAGTGTCATGAAGAAATCTGGGGTGAACCGTGTTGTGTGGAAGAGGCCCAGACTGACCCATAATGGCCCTGTGAGGCGGAGCACAGTCATTGACCAGATCCCCTTCTTGGCTGTTGCCAGATCCCTTGGTAAAGACTAGGCCACATATGTCCCTATAATAATGAGTCATTTTTGTTTTAATTATTCCCCCAAAAGTGACATTTTTTTAATCTGTTAAAAGGTGATCTGTGGAGCTACGATTTCTACAGTGGTGAGTTTGTAGTTTCTCCAGAGCCTGATACCACTGTGATGACCCTTGACCCCAAACGCCATCGCTACATCATCCTCGGCAGTGATGGATTATGGAATATGATGCCACCCAAGAATGCTGTAAATATGTGTTATAGCCATGACAAAATGGTGGTATGTCATTTTATTATTTATTAGTAATAATTTAAGATTTGTTAAATTTCATGTAGTAAATCATTTTACTAACAAGATTTTATGAAATATTTTTTTTTTTTTGTCTTTTTGCATCTAGGGGCCAAAGGGAATGTCTTGTGCCCGCCGTCTGGGATGCACAGCTCTACTGTTTTGGAAGGAACGCATGCTTCGTGCAGATAACACAACGGTTATTGTCCTGGCTCTGCAGGAGCGTGGTGGCCCTCCTATCCCTATGCATCGAGATGAGATAGTTGTTGACATGGCTACTGGAATTGACCATGTTCCATACCCAGGAACTACTTATAACACATGTGAGGTCCAAAAGGTCAGTGCTGTACCTCTGTCATATCCTTCTTTTGTAATGATCCATTAGGATGAATCATATAAATCATACAAAATGACAGATATTTTCCACATGCAGAGTTGGTCACTGCAGGGGGAAAGAACCCCAGATCCACTCTGACAATGGAAAAATACTGAATTTTTGTGTGTTTGTTTGTTTGTTGTTTGCTGTCATTGTATTGTCCTTTTTATATATACCAGTCCATTTTTTATTGTTGTTTCATGTGATACTTTCACCAGTTAAAATGATGATTCCTACTCAACATGGTCATTGACGTAAGGTCATAGCAGCCACTTCTATCAGTGGATTATTGGTTTCATCGAATCACTCTTTGTTTTCGGGGCCAACAGGCGGAGCATGAGGATGACATGTTTTATGAAGAAGATGAGATATATGGAGAAGAACATGAGGGATGGCCATGCCTGGAATGGTAGTGAGGTGACTGCTCAGTTATAAAATTTTATGAAAGTGTCAGAAACATGACTCGCAAACTGATTTAATGTATCTATCGGCCCAACTGCTGTGCTCGTCTTGTTGATCCTGCTGGCAAAAAAATCAGCTTTTTGGATCTGTTTAGTCCTCTCTGTTTAAATGCTTTGGTTAGCCACAGTGCTATTGATATTACATTACTAAAAGAGAGCAGTAGATTATTAATTTCTTCAGATGTTTATTTCATTTATTAAAGGGAAATATTGATGTTGGTTGGTCACCATCATCAGTGCCACCTTAAACCATCTACAAACTGCAGCCAGTAGATTGGGACAGTAACATTTGCTGGCTTATATGATTTTAAAGCACAAATATATTCACAAAAAGCCACTTTGTGCCAACAGTGCCGTAGCTAGAAGCTGATATTGGCTTTAGAAATGATGTCAGATTTTCTACCAAAGATTTTTGCATTTGTATCCACAAAAATCCCATTTCTTCCTCTTTCCATCTGGATTATGAGGGAACACAGTATCCAAAGACATGTGTACTTTTCATCACTTTTATGAGGACAGGGATTTCTTGAGAAGAATAAAGTTATAGTTTTATGTTCATTTTGCCTGAATGGTACTTTGGAACAGGCCATTAATTTAAACAGTGTAAAGATACAAGACAGCATACACTGAATTTTAAACATTGAATTTCCCTGCCTTTGCACTCTTTCAACAGAAACCCACGTATCTTTTTTACTGCCTAAATTCTGTCCAATCCACATTAACACGTGTGCCATTACCACTCATCTGTTTGTCTCATTTTCAGTGTAGATGAATGAAAAGTTGTGTGTCAGTTTTTTTTTCCCTCTTGAAAATAAGACAAAATTTAACTGGTTAAACTTAATAAAGAACTGTATTTTTTTGCTCAGTAATTAGATTGCATAAATACGTTTATATTAAACTGGTAAGTTTAATTTGAGTTTTATTAAACTTTTGATTTGTTTTATTTCAGTCGGGTGATGCATTGAGTGCTCCCTCCCCATTCAAAGATAGTTCCACAGCTCTGGAGCAGGCATTTGGGCTGTATGAAGCAGCTTTCTGTGCCACTGCACAGCTCTTACCTGATGTTGACTCCGTGAGGGCCACGCTGCCCCCCTCAGACGGTTCTGTGAATATCTTTGAAAAGCAAGACTTGACAACCCAAATGGACTGCGCTGCTTCTGCTCCTCCATTTAAAAGATCTCGCCGCCCTCCACACACGCCCACTGAACGCAGAGGTCCTCATCGTCGTCTTGGTCGGTCCTCCAACAAAAGTTTCCCTCAAGAGATGCCCCATAACAATGTCGAGAATGAACAAACCCAGCAATCTCATGCTCAGAAGGGGGAGAGAAGCTCCTCTGAGGAATGCAGCATCCTCCCTCAGCACCACAACTCTGCCTTGTGTGTGTGCTGAATCTCATACAAACAGTGTTTCTGCCCTGAGACTAGAGAGATAATCTGCATTGTTTGCTCATGTATCAGGTGTGCCACAGGCCTATTCCTAGATGTATACTTTTTATACAAAGTCTTTGTTTTTGTAAATATGTGAGAAATTTGAGATTGTAAATGTGTTGCTGTTTCAACCTTTTCTTCTTGCTCTTCTTCCTCCCCCTCTCCTTAAATTTTAGTGCAACTTTAAATTTTAGATTCATTTAATCTACGCAATCTATTTTCATACCTACAAGTATGTATAGTATATCCAAAAGACATATTTTGAAGAAGATAGATCACTACAATCTGAGAAATAAGTCCAGTAGAATTTTGACCCATGCAATCTTCCAGTTTAGATACTTATCGGTTGAAGTAATTATTTTTTGACTTGTTGGGTGCAGCATTATGCCAGTCTGCCCTTGATTGGGGGTAATAACTCAAACCACTTGTTGAATTCTTTCCTCTTAGCTCATGTGTTACAAATGATACCACATAAGTGCAGAATACAGAGAGAAATTTGACAAGCTATGGTCTGGGATGTTTATGAGGGTGTTATTTTTAGTCTTTAATAATTGTTTTGTTTTTTTTATCAGTGACTGATCATGTACTTGCGTCATTAGAATTGCTACTCAACTAATTGGTGTAGCTTATCCATAGCTTGAGAGGACATGTTAATGGGTCAGTTTATCCAAATCAGTAAGAACAGGAAATATATTTTTCACTTATCCCAGTGGAATCTACTGATACTGTAGATACTGTGACACCATTTGTTTTGATGAACTGACCTATTGGTCATACTTTTCTGGACCCTTTTTTTTTTAGGCTGGAGAGACATGTTGATCCATTCCAAGCGTCTCCATATATGATCTGTCCTATCAAATTAATGTTGTGTGTTATTTTTAATCAATGCTTGGGCCTATCTGCAAGTGCATTTGTTGAAATGGTACAATCAGAAGCATAGGTTGTTGGATAACGGTACTGTATGTTCATGTGAAAGCCAATATCAAGACCTTTACCCTACTGGAAAGTGGTCTGGAGTCTTCTTTCCCCTTTATTTGTCTTTATAGAACTTCCAGTTCAGTTTAAGTGTCCTTCAGGCACGAACACTATTTAATAGGTCTTCCTCTGTGTGCTCATATATAGTACCCTTGTGTATTGTTTGCAATGCATTTATAACTTGTGTTTTATTCTAAACATAAAACACTTAATGGTACAAATTTTGAATACAGGAAGTGGCTTCTTGTATGTATAGTAAGGTACAAAGTGATCAAAGTTCTTACTTGTGTTACTTGTGGCAGCTCAGTCATTCTTTTGACTGTTCGCCTTCTTTTTACATATGTCATTTTTGCCTTAGCACAAATGAGTCAAAGGTGCTTTTTCTCATGTCTTCATATTTAAGACTTGAATGGGTTTGGATATGTCATTGTAAGCATGGCTGTGGCCCGGCCTCAATTGTTTATCATGCATGTTTAGTTCTACACACCAATGTCATGTTATCATTGACACTGCAGCGTTCTAAACCTGGTTTATGTTTTTTCTGTTACGAGAACAGTTTGTTAATTTTGTACAGTGCGTCAATATGCAATAGAAGTTTGTACAGTACATTATTATGCAAAGTAATTGGGCTTTTCAGGAGTCTGGCATGCTCAGATCTACTCTGTATGTTGTGAAGTGTCCAGAGGTAATGGATGTTTATGGGCATGTGGTTTGTGTTTGACAATTAAAATACTTGGGTCTGACTTCATACCCACTGCAGACAGTTTTCAGGACTAACTGTATAAGTGACATTCTTTGAAAGTGACTGGATATACAGTGTTCGTGTGTTGTAATAAAGTTCTCATTTTCCAGCTAGTGCTGTTGTGTTTTTATGGTGCCTAAGTTATTATAAGCCCATGGTGCGGAAGTACTGTTGTAACTATTCAACAATTGTTACATGTTCCTGTTTTGGGAAGTAAAATCTTTTATGGCGTTGTCAGAAGAAGCTTGTTCACATAGCCTTCAGCTTCTGTGTAGTTTGAATGTAGTTATGACAATGAACTTTATTTATATAGCGCTTTTCTTTAATTTACCAAGTAATAATGTTACAAATATTAAATACAATTAAAGCTGCAAGCAGCGTTGAACAGGCCCTGCAACCTGTTGCCTGTCAAGGAGGGCATCAATCGACCCAGACAACACAGAGCAGTAATGCATCATGTTCCTGAACACAGAGACTTGTGCACACATAAGAATTTCATGTAAATCACATCATGATTGCAGTACAAAATATACTTGTATTAGCTTCCAGGGGGTGCTATTTCATTTCCTATGACCAGTAGTTGTTGCTAGGAATATGGCTGAATATTTGCACGTGTATGTGTTTGATTCAGATCGGAAAATGTGCATTACAGTTATAAGTATTTCATTTTTCATGACGAAACATTTAAAATTGCTGCTACATAACTTAATAACCATGCTCTTTAACAATAGCATGATATATGTTAACTTTTGATTACAAACATATTAAGAGTACACAGCAAATTTCACTAAGATTAAATTTGTAGGAGGAGTTCATTAAAATATGACACACAGAAAAAGCTAAAAATGGCCGTAAAATCCAAAATAGTGGACTTCCTGTTGAGGTAAGCCCAGGGTGTGCCAAATTTTGTACATGTAGATGAAACTGGTCACGGAGGCTGCATTTTAGGGGGCACTAATAAGCCATTTTGCCCCACCCATTCACAAAACCTGTAAAATACATATATTTTCACAGCAACAGACAAGCATATCAAATCTGGTGAGTTTTCGAACATGCTAAAATCAGAAAAAAAGCAATTCATTGGGTAGAAAAATAATAATAAATAGAGCAATTTCTCAGACTCTAATACAATGATAAAATATAAATGGACAAAATACAATTCATACAGATAAAGGCCTTTTTAAAAAGAAATATTGTAAGATGAGATTTTATGGTAGAGATAAATTTGCTACGGAAGGTCACACTTATTCTCCATGTACACACTTCATACTACTCTCACTACATTTGAGCAGGGAGCACTGGCAGTTTCATCCTGTACCAGTAGATGGTGCTTATGTAAAGGGATGAGTGTCACTACAGTAACTTAACTCTTCAATATCTTGTTATACTTTATATTTAAAGCAGAAAAACTGACATCCAAAATTGAAAATTATTAGACTTAATTTTAAAGTTTGCAAGTCATTTTCTATAGCTTACATTCCTTTTGTCTGTCTTTTGCCATGTCAAAGGACATACTGCATGAAATAAACTTCATTTCATATATCAAATTTAATTACAGTTACATCACAGCTGACAAACGCTGTGTGCTGATTTGCTAAGGCCAAAGGTTTTCTGCATTTCAGTGATGGTTTTTAAAGAAGACATACAGCCAAAGATTTGGAAGTTGCTGGTAAATTTAAAGAATAAATGACTTAAACTGTGGAGCTCAACATTCAAATTACTGTTATTGATCTCTCATAAACTTATTTGAATCTAGTGATGTGAATTCATGAATTTATGTTCTGCTTTCCTTCATGTGAACATAAAGGGCTACTTGTAAACTCCAGTGTTTCTTTTAATCATTTTAAAACATACTCTTTCAAAATAGAAAGATGTTTTCAATTGATATTATAGTGCAGGTAGACTCGAAGGAATGAAGTCACTGCTAATGAGATTCTACGTAAGCCTTTCTCTCACGTCAGTTAGCTTCCCTTGAAAATTGGACTCGCATAAAGGTAAATTAAACAGAACCCTGGTCATTTTTTCTTGTGATGTGATGTCCCTGTGAAATACACTGTAAAACATTTGTCCTTACCCACGGTCCGTTTTTGACACCACAGACATCAGATCCATGATAGCAGTGTCTTGACTTTAATATTTTATTGACTGTCAGCCCGGCATTTGCTGACATGCAAAATTGTCCTCTTGCCCCAGACAGTCTGTCACTGTACATCAGCCAGTGGAGCATCACAGTGTCCTCTGCCTCTCCCTCCGCTACCCCTCCTTGGATTTCCTACAAATAAACATAATCTCAAAAAACAAGACAAACTCTGAAAGCAAATACATACAACTTTGACACCCTACTTCTTACATTGCTATCAGTTAAGGGCTCCTCCATCTCCTGTATTCATGACAGTATAGATTGAGTAGGATGGTGACTTTAGCCTGTAGCTAAATGGTGGATTTCACATGAGCTCTGAGTGGTTCCACCAAATAGTGCTACCAAAAATTAGCTCCAACTGTGCACGTTTTCTGGACTTGGTTTTGAATTTTTCCATTTGTAAGGCCTTGGTGCACCCACTTAGTATGTTTTTGGTGACTTCCCCGTTAAATTAGGGTCAACAGCCATGCCAGCTGCTGAGTAACACTGTATTTAAGGGACAGCTACTCCATTAGAATTCTAATATGCTTAAAATCACCAAACAGACTTAAAGTCATCCTCAGGCAGAAAATAAATTAGTTAACTGAACTTCATGGCAATCCAGCTGTCAAGACATTTTATTGAAAATTACAAATGCCAATTTCATGGTCAGGAACGGAGGGGCACAGAGGGGTCACAGACTGGAAACTTGCTGTGCTCTGGGCCGGCACTGGCCCAGCACCTTACACTTACACTGTTTCCACCTGGCTTTCCAATCCGTCCTGAGCGATCCGATCACAAGTGAACAGCCCTAAATACAGGTGGACACATAACCAAGATGCATTGAGGCCGCATTTAAGATCAGATCACTCAAACCACATTCGGAGGTGCTCTGAGCCATATGAGGCCACATTCCTTTAGCAGTGGGAGCAGCAATCCATCCTGGGCCACACTGAAGGACTGCCCACTCAACTGACGTCATTTCTGCATGCCAAAGTAGTACTTGTGTGAGAACGGTGTTATAAAAGTGCAATACAACTAGCGGTAGCCATAGCAACTGATAACAACTCTCCAAACAAATTTCAAAGAGCCCATGGAGATATAAAAAACCTTTGTCAACTGTGCTGTTTGATTTGAGCACTAAGTTCTTCTTCTGCTTTGAATATCCTGCAGACAGGAAGAGCGTTTTTTTTTTTTGCTTTTCTGGCCGCCTGGGTGAGGTTTAGTGCATTGCTGCCTCCTGTAGGTAAAAAAAAAACAATACAGTTGGTCTCTATAGGCGGAAATGTTGCCTGTGTTTATTTGCATATAGATTGGGGGAGTGAGATCCAATCACAAGTGGTCATCGCTTTTGGAGACATGTTGATACCAGGTGGGAACACAACCGATTAATGCTGTCCACTTGTGATTGGATGAATTTTGCTTCAACTTGTCACCCACCCATTCAAACTGCTGTGCTTTTCACTTCTTTTTCTAAAAGAAGAAACAGACACGTCCATGTAGCTTGCATTCTCCATCTCTATTAAAATGATCGTATAATGTCTCATAATAAGGTAGACTGCTGTTTAGCTGGTTCCATCACAGTCTCAGTATGGACAGGAGCAGTGAATGCTGTGAGCAGAGTATCAGCCTTTGGTGGAGCCTGTCTTACTTGTTTCTTTCCAGGTCTCCTGTCTCCCTTTGACAGTATCTGTAGTGTTTCAACAGGCCTTTAATGGCTTGCCCTCCGCCACTCTTGGGAGGCTCTAAAGTAAGTGCTATGAGGAGAAAGCCTTCTCCAGATAATGGAAGATGACATGCCCTCTTTTTCCCCTTGCTTTGACTCAAAGAAGGCAGGCAGGATCATGATGGAATCATTGTTTATTATAAAAATTATTATACTTAATGTCTGACTCTCAAAAGAGATAAGACCCCTCCTAGACTTGGGTTTCTCTTTTTATTATTATTGGATTTATGTGCTAAGTGTCTGTCTGTAATTAAGCTCTATCTTTCCGGTCCGGCTCTGTGGCACTGGTGTTGTTTACTGGCATCTTGTGATGAATCAGAGTATTTCCAGTTTTGGTTGTTAGATGACGTGATGATAGATGCTGAATAGGGAGACTTGTTGCAATACAGTAGCTTTACTTTGTGGTTCATCATGAGATCCGGCCCCACACTTCCTATGCCCCCAAACTGGTGGTGAGTGGTCTGTGCTGTTGACCAGTGTCACATGGAGCTTCACAATGAACACGGCACTCCCATGACATGCACTTCTGATCAGACAAGAGTCATTCATTAAATACAGATGGCACCTTCATCCTTAATACATCATCTTCTGTTCCTGCTTTAGCATTAACTTGTTAACTCTTTGGCTCATTAGGAAAAAACTCATAGGGACACTCAACCCTGCTGTCTGCACCTCAAAGTCACTTTTTCCTGTCCATTGCAGCAGAGACTGAACATTACCTGAGAGAGAATCATGGAGTTCAATAAAAAGGAGTTAAATGATATTTTTTACTCAATAACATTTCATACTTGTATACTTTGATGCTATTATTCTTTGTTTCCCACTTCAAGTCAAGGAAAACCTGCTATTTCTTGGTTAGAGCTGGATATAAACTCTTCAGGTTTCATATCAATTTATTTTGTTTTTTATTGTCAAAATACTCCAAAAGTCCAAAAGTAAGTGTGCAAACAGGAAAGGTACTGTTTTCAAGTGGAAAAAAGCCTAACACAACTGCAGAATACCCATCAAGCTGCTGGTTTGCCAGACACTTGTACAAATTTTGGTTAAGGCTCAATGATGCAATAGTATAAACTGTGAAGCAGGAGAAATGTGTCAACTGATAGAGATTTACTCTTAGTTTTTCTGTTAGGTAACGTGATTTGGGCAGGTGCAACTTACCATGTTCTCATGTGAGGTTAAAGCAGTATTTAGTGTTTGTGCATCTCTACGCTGGTTTGCCAAGTAAAGAGAGTGACAAGAAAAAATGGAGGAGAGTGAAATTCTAACACAGAGCAGGAGTTTAAGTCATACTGCTTTGTATCAACAAACATGGCTGAATCGAATGCTTTATATTTTGAAAAAAGTTCAGTTTAGTTGTTTTGAATATTTGTTTTTTTTCAACTTCTTGTCCATGTGACAAATGTTCTTCCTTTGGACTTCCACAAAGAAACATCCACATCTTAACCAATATCAATGGACAATGCAGCTGATTTATGCCTTGTCTCGAGTCTGACACCAGGTACATATGATTTTGTATTTTTAGTAATATGTCTGGTATAATTCATTTGATTTTTAAGGACCAGCTTAAGACTTTTTGCCAGGCGTCCGGATCTGAGAGAATTCACTAAAGCCTGTGGATGATCTGATTTTAGGATTATAGTAAGTTAATTGCAGAAGTTCTCCCGGAGGTGATTATTCCCTTTGAGCCACTCTGGCTGTGAATCAAACTTGTTAAAAATGCCAGTGAGTCCTAATGTACACTTGTGTGTTTTGTAATGCAAATGTAAACATTTAAGTCATAACTCAGAGAAACACCTTCATGCTATTTTTTTGTACTGTTATTGACTTGTTTAAAACTTAAATCCCTGCAAATTATGAGAAAACTTTGATGATTTTACATAAATTTCTCTTCAGTTACATAAATAATCTTCAAGAGAAACATTTTCATGGCATTCAGGTTGCTGAGCATTAAATCTACTGGTGAAACATCTTGCTATTTGTATTTCAGAAAATTAGCAGTATCAGATGAAGATGCCTCTTAATTAACAATTCAGATTGTCCACATAGACTATCTTTTATTTGAAAGAAAAATTGTAGTCTGTATTTTCGTGATTCTCCCTGGATAATTGTGTTTGGTAAGTGCATATTGACCTGATCATAAGTAATTTATTAGCATTTGTACATATGCATTTGTAACAAGTGAATTACAATACTTACCTGAAATAGACATCAAATCACCAGTCAACATTGTTAAAAGAATAAGGAAGTTTATGGTTTGCTGTTGCTTTGTTGTTCAGTAATTGAGATGCTCGAATACCTTTTTTTTTCCAGGAACAGGTTAAAGACTGGTTGAGAGAAGATAGTTTGTCTGTTGATCACAGAATCCATTTAATTCTGAGCCAGGTGTCGACATGGTCAGGGCCATATGGGCTTAAGCTGAGCTCAAAGAAATGGATTCCTCCATTGAGTCGTGGGTAATATTTAAACTTCAAGTATTTGCTCCAGTTAGTCTTATTTTCTTCATTTAACAATATACTTGCAATGCCCTTAATTAACAGTGCTCTCCTCTATTCATATTTGGCTCCTAATTTTTTTCCACAGTGGAAATTTTGACTCCTCAAGCACGTGTGTAAGTAATAAAATCAAGTGGCTGTATTTAAGCCAAAAAACACTTGGAGAGAAGACTGTGTTGTCCTCCGCATTCGTCTTGGACAACTTTAGACTCCTGTTGTGACAGTGAGTGCTTCTTTATTGGGTGAAGATGTGACCCAAGATTGCATGCTCTCATTTTGGATCTGGATTTAGAGGTTTGTTGAGGTTAAGATTCTTAGCTCTCTTTAAGTCCGATGGTTGTATCCCAGTAAAATCTATTTCACCTCACACACATGAGGGGCAGGTTTAAGGCAGATTGACATGTTCAAGCGTGGATGTTATTTGTTAAATAATCTGTAGGAGAAGAAGTGAGCAAAAATTTGGGGAAAAGTCATTAGGAAAACCAAGATGCTTTGAAAAAAAGGCATTAAAATGTTTTTTAAAAAACCCTGACTGAGGCTTAGTTTTCAGTCTGTTAAACATTAAGAGATTTAATGGGGATCTGTGCAACAAAAGGTGACCTGCTGAGAAGTTTATGTTGTGTGAGGTGAGTACTCGTCTTCTTGTTTAAAGCAGTTTTCTCACCATATGTAACCAGGCAAAACACTCTGTTTAATCCTCCACTAATGTGTCTTATGGGGCCACCATTGCTTTTAGTTGCCACCTGACCTCCTGTAGCTTATAATACTCTTACTCTGATCAAACCTGTGAAGCTTGGATTATAACGCCATGGAGGGTCATCACTGTGTACCACAGGTGAGAGGTGTTATCCCGCTGACACCCAGTGCTCACAGCCAACACAGTGCTCACTGTGGTTTGTGTAAAGTTGTTCATAATCCCACCAACCTGATTAAACAGTGTGAAGATCTTAATCTCATCTTTGTCACGTACAAATATTAGCAACAAGAAATTATAAACCAGTTTCAGTGTCAATTCAGTCTGAAACTCTGTCCTACAAGCAGTATTTCTACACTGAAATGTAAAAACACTGCAATGTATTGCATTTGTATGCATTTGTATTCATACAGTACAGTTATTCAGCTTTTCTGCAATGAAGCCAGTTAGTGGCAAAGGTTTTAAGTTGAGTTTGCAACCATACACAAATTAATTTTTTCTGCTTTGGCCACTGCTATCTTGTTAAGCATCACTGATTATTTTTATTATTCAAGAAGTTTATTCTTTAATAAAATGGCATCATTTCACAGTATGTCAGCTTTTTGTTGCATGTGTAGCATTTTGCATCGTATCTCAACCTAACCTATATGCCTAACATGCTTTTTGCTGAGTTATGCATGTACATAATAGATAGAAAGAAAAAAAACATAAGGCAGTATGCTATCGTTTTGGTATTGTGGTGCAAAGCATAAAGTGGACAGGTGGGAGATTCATTCAGATCAGCAAACCCAGTGCTATTATGTATTTTGGTGGAGAATGAGTTTTTGAACATCATGCATTCTAAAGAGTTTACCAACAATGATAATCTAATTACTTGAGGCGATCAAACTATTATTAAATTTGAGTGAACTCATTCATTTAACACTGAGCCAGTAGATGTGTTTTAATCAATTTCAACATCAGTGTTTATGGCAGTTATAAAATAAGAAGACTAAATTAGTCTTTGTTGTGTATCTATAACTGAATATGAATGATTCATACGGTGGGCAATCTGTGGATCACAGCTGCTTTTCTACTGTACTTTTTTGTTACTTACATTATTTACTGAAACTGTTAAAAATAGGCACCTTACCATCTGTGGAGCTGTCATCATTGTTTATGGCACAGCTGTTTCAAGTGAGATCAGTGTTGTGACTGGCTGAAATGATATTTATCGATCAAAGACCACCTCTGATCTGTGTTTAGCTTCTGACAACCTTGAGCAACATGGTGCACCTCTAGTACCTAAAAAGCAGGTTTGCTTTGAGATTCCACCTTCCACAATGAGACTGTAGTTGTGGTTGAATGAATAGCTAGGGTTCATAGTCTTAAAGAAGAAAAAAGAGGCAATTTACACAAAAATATTGCATTGCAATCTTGATGAAGAATAGTGAAGGAATGGGAGGAGGATTTAAATCTGGCAAGGAAATGAAAAATGCACATATCAATTGAATTCTTTTAATTCTGTTCAGTAAATATTTGTTAAATGAAGCGCTTTGATAAAACAGAAGTGTCTGATCTCTCTCGCTGCTGTTCGTCCTTTCCTGTTTTCGTCATTTTGTTCAAAGCAGATCTGGGTACATGTACAAACACACACAGATGCTTACAGATGCAAAAAAAAAAAAAAAAAAAAAACAGAGGAGAGAAATGAAAAGAAAAAGTTTACTAATATCGTTCCTAATGCCCTTGTGGCAATGGAGACAGCTTTAAAGT
>JAQNCA010000006.1:7217903-7229215 GCA_029783725.1 Acanthurus tractus
ATGCATCTCTGGCTGATCGAGTGTGTGCAGGAGACCCGAGCAGGGGGGGTCATCTTCCACTTTTGCAGTGCAAGCCTTTACAAGAGGTTTCAAGAGGTAAAAAAAAAAAAAAAAAAAAAAAACAGAGGAGAGAAATGAAAAGAAACAGTTGACTCATCTCGTTCCTAATTCCCTTCTGGCAATGGAGACAGCTTTCAAGTCCCTGAATTTGTATTGCTCGAATGTGTTGTCTTTTCAGTTTGAATTAAGGTGAGACTGAAGGCAGGAGGACGTGCCGGAGCCTGGGTGCTGTCCAGTGCTTCCTCCGTCACTGCCAGCATGTCTGCTGCTTTTAACACAGACACTTTCACGTACTTAAGCCAACCTTCTGTGAGGAGAAGGAGACTCCAGCTGTGTGCAGAGCCAAACACACATACGCAAACGCAAACAACTCCAGCTAACCTGCAAAGGCTATAAAGCTGATGACATTAGCACAGTCTTTTGCAGATTATCCCAAGTGTAGCTGACAGGGTGCCACTGAATGCAACGCAGTCCGGTGCCTCCATGTATTTACATTTGATCTTAGAGATGAAGACAAGGATAGTGTATGTCTGTTATTTTACCATGACAATTACAATTGCCACTGTTGTATTGAGAAAACTGTTAAATTTGTTACTACTTGTTACTACTCATAAGGACCTGCATGATAAACTAAAGAGTCTCTGCAATACACTAATTTTGATTTGATTTTCTCTCTACTGGCTCCCTTTTAAATTGAAATGTCAAGGTGTTCAAGCACCTGCCTACATCAGAGTTCTGCTGCTGCCTTATATCAAAAACAGGCCCCTCAGGTTGTCAGTTAAGGGTTTCCTGGTTGTCCCTGAAAACCAAATTTTAGTCTAAAAAGTAAAGGACATCCTGCTTCTGAATTTGTAGTGTTTAAAGTTTAAATCTCACACTAACTGGACTAAAGATCTGTGGAAACTTTTGACTGTATTAAAAGCAGCTCAGCTCAGCTCAGCTCTTTTTGTAAGTATTTTGTCTTAAAAAGTCATGTATGACAAAAACTACTTACTTCTTTATTTAAAAGGTTACTCTTTAATCACTTTTATTACTTATTTTTACTGTTTTCCATGTTGTTGCTCCATAAATTGTCACAATAAATCAAAATAATTGCTGTGAACCTATTTTATTGATTCTCAGTTTGCCAGTAACTTACTGGAAAACGACCCATGTAATTAACATTTTCATCCATTCTATCCAGCTCTTGGTCTCATCATTGAATTTTACCACTATCAAGCAGCATGGGTGTCCACAGTGAGAAAACAGGCTGAGCAAACAGTCACTTTTGAAACCCAGATATGCACATGACCTGCACCAAGAAGCTCTGTGGACTGCATCTAAGCTACATTGCACACTGGGATCACTGGAAGTGATGGTGTAGTGGTATTATGTGTTAAAAGCAGCAGAAACATTCAACAAAACTTCGACAGATATTGTGACACAGCTAGTTTGGATAAGGGAAAGCAGGACGATGAAAATTACTCCTCCTATCTTAACTTTGACTTTACTGCATATTGACTATACTGCATTTTAAAGTATACCCTTTTAAAATTAAATAAGTTGCTGTCTTTTGGACCCTCAATAAAGAAATTGTTGCTTCTCATGTGAATCTTTAGATAATAATTTTAGGGGTTTGCAGTTACCATTAATAGTTATTCCCCAAAGCACAGAAGCTTGAATTGTGAAGCAAAATTAAGGAGTCATCATGGGACAGAGATCTAGTCTGACAAGAAACAAATCAGCTGATGTGTTACTTAAAAGTATGAATGAGTGAATGCATTTTTATCTGTGTCACTTCGACCAACTAAATTATTTGTGCCCACATCTGTACTCTGAATGGGCAGTGCTCAGGCCTGGAGATCAAAATTTCCATTTTTTAAAAAATAACCATTGACAGAACTGAGAAGCTTGCAAGCAGTGAAAACATGCAGAAGTAAAAAGACAGATGCATAAGTTAAAGATTTTATAGTAATCATGACATATCTTTTTTTACTCATATAAAAATACATTTAAAATGTGATGTTTCCGTGTGTGATCACAGTATTTTTTGCTACCTAATGCTTTCTCTGTATTTGGGGAAAAATATGTTTCTTTTAATGTCCACACAAAGTGAAACACAAGTCATATTATTATGTGGTGTGTTTAGGCATAGTACAGTTACACGCTAAGTGACTACTAGCTCAAACCTACCTTTGTCACTACAGAACAAAACAAACAGCATTTTTATTCTCTATAGTCCAAATAAAAATTGAATTATGACCTCAAATGACTTGAGGACAACACCTCAAGGTCCTCTTAGTTCACTGAGCTCTTCATCCGGTAATAAACCAGGAGCTCAAACACTTAACAAAGGCACTTAATGCCCGTTTTTTTTCTCACTGTATTCAAGTCTGATTTATTTGCCTCAGTAAATCAAGGCTTTTCCTTAAATTTGCTACCTCTATTTGAGATTTGCTAATGTCTGAGACATTTGTATCCCTGCAGCCATATGGATCAGTTTTGATGAGCCTCAATTAGCCGCTAAATGGACTATGTCTGGTTGGTTATTTGAATTTAGGAGATATAGAACACAATCAAAATCTGTGAAAATATATAATTAATAAATACATCTTGAACTTGTTTTGAAATGGAACTGATTTATTTACCTCAGCACATCAGTGATCCAGTCTGGAACAAACAGGCAACACCAGAAAAATGGTACATGGTAAACCAATTACAGAACTTGCTGGCCTTATATATTAATAATTTAATCTCTTTTTGCTCACCTTCATCAGCAGAAGACTTGCCAGGAAATATGGGGTGACACTTTAAAAACACTGCTGACTGTGCAAACGTATTTCCTAACAAACTGGTCCTCTCAGCATTTATTTCCCTATTTCCTAGCTAAAGTGGTACACAGTATATTTCTGCAGCCCTTCTGCAGTCATTATATAGCACTGCCACTGACAGACAAAGGATTAAGTTACCATAAACAAGGCAAACGAGTCAACAGAGTCACTTGGCCGATCACTCAGCAACCTCTGCACTACTTACATTATTAACCTGATAACAGATAAAAATAAACACACATGGCTCTGACACTCGCAGATGCAAGCCAGTGTATTTACATGGTAGATTAATACGTGTGTCACCAACATACCACCAACAAATTTTAGGTAATGCAGTAAAAGACTGCAGTTACGTCAATGGTTTTATGGACTCTGTGACATTATGCCAGAAAGAGGGATTAGCCAATTCACTGATCTGTTGAATTAAAATACAAGGAAGGACTAGATTTTTCTAAGAACAGGACTCAGGTTGTAGTTGCGTCATTTCAAAATTCTTGAGCACAACTGACCACAGTGGTTCACACAGGCCTAGGTACAGATTCAAACTGCAATATGTCATTAAAAGAAAAAAATTAAGGCAAAATGTACTGAAGTAGTTAAATGTATACATAGTGCATTAAAACAGGTGGTTTCTCTCTGTGTGTCTTAATGTCACACATAAACACATTCATGCACACACACAGTGGGAGGCACATACACAGTAGGATGATATCTGGACTTTTCAGGTCACCATCACGGCAAAATTTTGACCGAGGGTTGATGAGTGAAAGAAAGTGAACCAAAGTAATATAATTTTTTTTCACATAAAGCCAAAACAACGAGACTATGAAAGACATTAAAAACACTCAAAAGAACTGGGGGTGGCATTGCTCCAAGTGACGGCTCTCACATCACATGCGCCCATTTGACCCTTTGTTATTCTAGAAGTATTGACTGGTGCCGACATGAAAACTGCAGACAGGACACATAAAACCAACAGCAATGATAATTGTGACACCACTGATTTCATGGCAGCTAAATACATTAATTCACCATTGCTAAATTTGTGATTGCTAATAATGAGTTAATCTAACGATTAAACACACTTCAAATAATATCCTGGTCTCACTATGGGCTGGTAGCAGATTAGTCCATGCAGTGGCAGGCATTGCACTGTATAAATTGCTATTTTTATGTGTCGGATCTTGGTTAGGTAAAACTGCTTCAATGACATCTCAATTATAACTTAGCAAGTATAATACATGTGATACCCAATATTATTCTGTTGTACTAGGAATATGTAAGTTACCAGGAAGGTTTAAAAGTCACATAGCAGCTCTGCGTATTAATGCTGCAACAATTAACAGCATAATCAAAGACTGTAACACTGTTTCTCAGCATAGCACGTTGCAGTGCCATGCATCTTTACTAACTGTCATGTAATATTGAGTATTGTGGAGCCCTCTCGCCCTCTAAGGTCCCATCCAACACTGACAGATGCCCTCAAGCATTGTGGCAAGTTTCGCTTTAAAACGTCCCTTCTGCTTTTGAAAGAAAGAAAGTGTTATGCATGGCCCTACTTCTGGAAGATCCAAACAAAGTAAAAGATTTCCTATACAGACTTTAAGATGAGGAAGGGTTGGGTTGAGTTAAAAGGCAGCTCTACATAAACCTCCAGCTGTCTGTCTGTCTCTCTCTCTTTCTCTCTAATGGGATTTCTGACGCTTTTAGAGACCAGAGAGCCAACAGGAGTGGCAGGTTCAGAAAGACAAGGAGTAAATGATTAAAAAGCAAATCAAATGCAGCAAAGCATCCAGCAAAGAGCTGCAGCTTCTGGCAAGATAAAGGTCTAAATCCTCTCCTTGGTTTACCCAAAAGAAAAAAAAAAAGCCATTTCATCTTGAAAAATAATAAATGGGAAACATTTATGCCAGACGCTTTCAAATTGAAAGCCACACATATTTAGTTGCTGGTCAGACTCAGTCCCTCTGAAAGCCTGCTAAATTAATTAGTAGGAAAACATCTTCCTGTAAATCCAATAACTCTAAACAAACAAAGTCACAGTGGTGTGACAGTGCCTCGACAGGAGTCAACTCTATAAAGCGTTGGGCTTATTTCCAAAAGAAGTCTGTCTGCTGGTTGAATGTTTAATTTGTTGAGGAAGCAAAAATATTTCTTAATGTCATTAAGTGAACAAAAGCTGCTATTTTTTCCTTTTTTTTCCAAAGACCATTGGTTCTTTTGTAGCCAGTGGAACTTTGCACTGGAAATTTCACGAGGCTTTAGGATGGTTAGAATTGACTGGCGTCTCTACAGTGTGTCTATTATGCCCATGATTACATTTGGGGCTATATATTTATAGTCCCTGCTGCAGGAACAATAACTTGGCCCTCTCTTCATGATTAGTTGTGTCTCTGTCTCTCTGTCATTAGATTAGATTGGAATCCGAGGCGCCCGGATTCTGTGCTTGAAACACCACCACAAATGAGATAATGCAACCCAAAATTCATTACTGCAACATTAGGTTTATCTCGTAGACAATGTGTCTCTTTGTCTCAGAGGTCAGCGGATGAACACACAAGCCTTTCACACTAAACTGTGGACTAATTAAAATGATGTAGGAGTCATCTATCTCACTCCATCTTTATCTTTGTCCCAACCTTAAAGTTCTGTGTCCCTTTGGCAAAAACAATGATGGAATGTCTGATTCAACAAAATAATGAATTCATATCTTCTTTACAGTTCCTGTTTTGCAACAGGTTCTCCCTTTGTGGGTTGAATTGAGTGCATTGCACTGTAGAAAATGAATAATGCAAGATTAAAAAAAAAAAAGTCAAGATCTTTTTTTCCTTTAGAACAGAAACTTATTTTCATTGGCAGCCCTAAGCATCTGTTTTATAAAAATGTCGATGTAACACAGATTTAAGAGGTGAAGGAAAAAAGAAATATTCTCTGAAACACAATTACATATCATCTATCCATTTCTATACATCAGATCTGCTTTACATTACTCTTACGTTTGCTCACTCCACTGAACTAAATAAATAAAATTATGTTTGTAAGATGGGTGTCAAGAACAAGTCATATAAACCTGCCCTTGTGTTCATAGCTTTAGATAGGGCTGACAATACTATCCATTGAACAGGCTGGTGGCTTTCAGTGCAAAGCAAAGTCTGGGTCTGTGTATATGGCTGTACAGTATGTGAGCTACATCATCAAGCAAATCTGAATGAGATTTTGACCCAGCTTATTTTGTGTTTGTATCTACTGGATCATACATTTCATTCAATTTTTCATCAAAAACAGACAGTTTTGTATTTTAACTTGTTAACAGAAAGTATTCAATTAGCTGAATGAAGATGGCAGGACAGACGTGGCAGACCATCATCAAGCAAGATACCAAAACTCTCCTGATCTCTATTGGTCAATGACAATGACAGGAAGTCAGGACCTTCGAGCAGTTATCAGTTGCAAATGATCTGCAACCTTTGATGCAAAATGGGCAACAAACTGCTTTCAAGTTTAGCAGCTGAGTAGCCAACTGAAAAGTAATAAATGGATGACTTGCAAATGATTTCTCGAGCTGGGATGAAGCGGATTTGCAGCTGCATCCACACATGTTCATTATACATGGATTTTTTCATATTATAATCTAAACTATGTCATTGCTCTCTATTGGTCGGGGTGTAAATTTCCAATTGTACTTATCAATGAGAACATCTGTATAATATATGCTACAGCAACCTTTTATCTGTGTTACCCTGTGCAGTTCCAATTTGTCTCCTTCACATTAAAAGTTAAAATAATTTAAAATATCGGTCATTTAAAGTCGGCACTTTAACCTTATTGGAGTTGTTTTCTTACAAAGTCAATATGCATTACTGAAGAGACAACACAAGATGTTACTCTCCTGATCTGAATATCTGTAATTTTTATACACATTCTGCGGTATAAATGCCACCTACATTGGCAAGGCAAGGCAAGTTTATTTGTAGAGCACAATTCATACAAGGCAATTCAAAGTGCTTTACAGCTACATAAAATAACAAGAAGGCAAATAAAATCCTTTTATATAACATAAAAATGATCATTAATGAATAAATTTGATTAAAACAAAGAGTGCAGATAAAATCCTTTCAGTTGTCACATGCACAGCTAAATAGAAGTGTTTTCAGCCTGCATTTGAACATTGTCAGAGTTGAGGCCTGTCTCACATCTTCTGAAAGACTGTTCCAGATTTTGGGAGCACAAAACTGAAACGCAGCTTCACCTTATTTAGTCCTGACTCTGGGCACCAGCAGGAGACCACTCCCTGAGGTTTTCAGAGTCCGAGTTGGTGCATATGGCTCCAACATGTCAGAGATGTACTTTGGCGCTTGTACACAAGCAAACCCGTTTTAAAGTCTATTCTCTTAGCGACAGGAAGCCAGTGCAGAGACCTGAGGAGACTGGACTAATATGGTCGTATTTCCTGGTTCTAGTCAGGACTCGAGCAGCAGCATTCTGGATGTATTGTAGCTGTCTTACAGCTTGTTTGGAGAGCCCAGTGAGCAGACCGTTACAGTAGTCTAACCTGCTGGAGACAAACGCATGGATTATTGGTTGTAGTGAGGCATATTTGTCCCAGTTTGAGAGTGGTACCAGTGGACCCAGTCTCAAATAACAAGCAGACAAGCAGAATACAAGATATAACACAAAATCAAATCCAAGTTTTTTAATGCTAGAAAAAAACACGGTACAGGCAAACTGAACAGCTGACTTAGCAAAGAACAAAAAATTAGAACTGGACTTGAATACAAACTTTAACTGAGGGGATAAGAGGCAGGTGGAGAAACAGGAAGAGCTAATGAGATTGATGCAGGGCAGGTGTTGACGAAAGGTGTTAAAGAAAAAGCAAGCTGGTGAGGAGCACAGGAGGGAAACAGAAGTCAAACACAACAAAAACCCACAAAACAATAAGGTGAGACCTGACAATAAATACATTTACAATTGCTATTCAGGTATTGGATGTTACAAATAGAGATGTTTCTTATTGTTGAAAATATAATTACATTTAAAAAAGGAAATTTTGAACAGTGTAAGCAATGTCACTTGTATATGAAAGTTTTATGTTTACTGTACACTGTATGTACTGTATACTGTATAAAGTTGCCTGACAAAAACTGTCCTATGGTACATACCATGATCTGAATGATAATAGAAATGACATTAATATGGAATATGGAACTTATTGAATAGTGTGATAAAAAATGGGTCTGGAAAGATGAGTTATCCCAACCACTTTATGGTCAATGATAAAGAGGAATATGATATGGATGTTGCTGCAAATAACATGAATAAATTCTTTGTAAATGTTGGACCTAATCTTGCAAGGGAAATTCCTGATCAGGGTAGATTGGAAGATGTGGGAAGGTTTATAAAAGGAAACCAACACTTAATGTTCACCACAGCAGTAGATGAAAGGGAAATTTTTGAAATAACTACAAAATGTAAAAATAAAAAATCTACTGATTGTGATGATATTGATATGATCATACTAAAAAAGGTAATTACATGCATTGCAAAACCACTATCATACATCTGTAACTTATCATTTCAAACTGGCACATTTCCACATAAGATGAAAATAGCAAAAGTTGTTCCTCTGAACAAAGCTGGTAACAAACATTTACTCACAAACTATGGACTTGTCTTACTACTTGCACAATTATTTAAGATTCTTGAAACACCTTTTAATAGCAGATTATAAAAACTTATAAATAAATATCATCTACTCACTGACAGCCAGTAGGGATTTAAGGAAAGAAGGTCAACATCACTTGCCATGCTAGATTCAGTTGAACATGTCACAATCACCATCAATCAAAAAGCATATGCAACAGGATTATTCATTGATTTAAGAAATGCATTTGGCACCATAGATCGGAAAAATTAATTAAAAAGCTTGAATTATATGGAATCACAGGGGTAGTACTGGGTTAGCAGCTATTGGATGATAGAAAACAATAGGTCCAGCTAGGAGATAGCTACTAATCATGTTTGGACATTGTTTGTCGAGTCCCCCAGGGGTCAGTGTTGGGCCCCAAACTGTTTATTTTATACATTAATGATATATGTAATGTTTCAGATGTTTTAAAACCTGTTTTGTTTGCTGATGACAGAATTAAATTTTGTTCCAGTCATGATCGGAATGAAGAACTTTCATTGGTTAACTCAGAAATGAGTAAATTAAAATCATGGTTTAATATAAATAAGCTATCATTAAATCTGAGCAAAACCAAAGTACTGTTATTTGGGAATGGCAGAAAAATTAAACAAACAACGGTTTAAATTGATGGGGTGGACATTGAAAGGGTAATAGAAGCCAAATTTCTAGGAGTAATAATTAATGAAAATAATTGGAAACCTCACATAAAACATCATAAACAATTGCAGTACTAAATAAAGCAAAATAGGTTCTAGATAATAACTGATAATAACTCACTTCAAATTCTGTGCAGTTCTCTAGTTTCACAATATTTAACCTACTGTGCTGGGGTTTGGGGTAACACTTTCAAAAGCTTTCTACAATCTCCATTCATTCTTCAAAAAAGAGCAGTTATGGTAATTAACAGAGTATGTTATATGGATCACACACATTTATTGTTTCTTCTATCAAAACTGTTAAAGTTCACTGATCAAATAGAATATCAAACAGCACAAATTATGTTCAAAGCAAAGAATAATCAGCTACCAGGAAATATTCAGGGCATGTTCAATCAGAGAGAGGGAAAATATAATTCAAGGGGATTGTTTTATTTTAAAAATGTAAAAGAACTACAAGGAAAAGCTCTTGTGTTTTTGTTTACGGGGTGAAACTTTAGAACTGTCTGAACGATAAATTGGAACAATGTCTAAACATTCTTTATTTCTTTTGTTATTCATTCTTCTCTGGTTGTTGTTGTTTTCTTTATGTTGTTTTTATGTTTACTTGTGTTTATGTCTTTAGTTTGTACTATGTTTAATTATTGTTCATGTTCAAAATAAAAAGAAAAAAGAGAGAAAGAAGGTCCACTGAACTCTGTGCTCTGGCTGGGAAAAGGAACCTGTCATAAATCACCCCAGATAAGCACAGGCACATATTTTCATTTATGGTGTCATATTATTAACATGAAGTATTAAGGGTGAATATGCTTAACCCTCCTTATCCTCAAATATTCCTATTACATTTTACCCTTGGGGTCAATTTGACCCCAGGGATATTTGCCCCCAAAAAATGATTTACAGAAAATTGTTGACCAAGTTTTTGTGTCAGGCACTTTGTTTATTTGTTGAATACATAAACAACCCCTTGATAATGAAACCTTGAACTGTCCTCTAGCGCCACCATCAGGCCAAACTTTTCCTTTAGAAATAATTTATCTTGAAAAGTTTCCATCCAAATCATCTCAAATTTACTGACAACATTAATGACCACAAGAGTATAAACCCTATTGGTTTTGGTGAGCAGCGCCACCGTCAGGTCAAATTTTCAGTTGTGGAGTTAGTGTATCTAGAAAATCTTTCATTCAAATCTTTTCTAATTTGGGGTGCACATTCATGACTCTCACAGAATGAACCATATTGATTGATATGTCGGCAGCCCTGTCTCGTTTGTTTGTCATCAAAGCGTATGAGACGGGACAAAACTTGGAATGTCTTCAGAGACATGGTGGCTGGAAACATCGCCCTTCCAGTTTCAGCATTCCAAAGGCTTGATGTTGCTTCACCTTTTGATTTGTACACTCCTGCCAAAATGAGCAAGTCAATGTAGGCTTCCAAGTCAACTACATCCAAGTCTTTCAAACTGTCTCCACACACACGCTTCCTCTCATCCCAAGAGAAATATTTTCAAATGATGGTGTTATGAAGAGCTAACCCTTGATGTTGATCCACCTCTACATGCGATTTCATTTCTGAATTACGTTCTCCCTTATCCAATGACAAAGCCCCGTTTGGTCACGCGATCCACGGCACGCAGAATCAAATAGTTGAGTTGAAAGTTTCTGAGGAGGGACTGCGGCGTTGCCGAAGTAACGTTAATCACAAGGAAAACTCGGTGAACAAATGAACGCAAAATGGATTCTGCTGAAAAAATCGTGTTAGAAAATCGTGATCGTTCAATTCAATGCTAAAAAAATCGAGATTCATATTTTTTTCCTGAATCGTGCAGGCCTAGCTCAGATGATGACTTCAATGTCATGTCTTCAACATGGCTGACTGCATATCTGGTGGGGCATGGAACCATTTTGATAATGTTAGCAACACCAAGTCTACCCTGCTGTTGAAGTGGGGAGAGGGGACCATATTATCTTCCCATTTTTGGAAAGGATCATGTCTGCTAGTGGTTGAGGGACAACAGGAGGGCCAACACTCTCATTCTCATCAGATGAGAATGCCTCAAAATCAGGGTCCTCCTCAACACAATCCTCTGTCTCAGACACA
>JAQNCA010000006.1:7270333-7323437 GCA_029783725.1 Acanthurus tractus
TCCATTTAAACCAAGAATAAAATGTTGCTGTAAATATATATATATATATATATATATATAAATATCACACTTAATTGCTTAAAGAAAAAGTATCTACATTATATTTGTCATGCAGTTAATATAAATTATCGGAATTTATTGTGTAAAATTCCTCTCCTTTCTGTCTATTCAGATTGGTATGGTGGCATGGAGGATGACCCTGCGCACGCCTGAATATCCAGCTGGACGTGAGATCATCGTCATAAGTAATGACATCACACACAAGATAGGCTCATTCGGGCCTCAGGAAGACGTGCTGTTTCAGCGAGCCTCAGAGATGGCAAGAGACAGCGGCATCCCTAGAATTTACATCGCAGCCAACAGTGGTGCTCGCATTGGGCTGGCAGAGGAAATCAGACACATGTTCCACGTGGCCTGGCAAGATCCAGCTGATCCCTATAAGGTCAGCCAGCAAAGTCTCAGTCACACATTGTGTTACTCATTTTATCTAACAGTTTTTAGATTTTCCTGTATAAGTTTCACCAATTCGTTGTTTCTAATTTTACTTGTTCTCCAAAAAGTATTTTCTTCATAATTATTGTATTCATGTACATATTTACTATAGTATCTGATTACTTGAAAGTCCCGTTTATAACTTTTTAAAGGATAAAACCTTTTGTTCTGTATCACTACACATCATAACTGAGCAGTCATTGCTGTATCTCCTTGCAGGGTTTCAAGTATCTCTACCTTACACCTCAAGATTACAAGAAAGTTTCAGCCCTGAACTCAGTGCATTGTGAACATGTGGAGGATGAGGGAGAATCCAGGTACGCCTTTTTAATGCATATTAATACCCATGGAAATTGACCTGCAAGATGCTGTAGAGTCAGTCAAGTATGCCTTTGAGATTACAACAGGGGCGACGAATGGAAGAAAAAGCTGTTGGAGGGTCACATCCGGCTTTGAGTGAATATATGTGTTGTCATGCAGGTACAAGATCACTGACATCATAGGAAAAGATGAAGGGCTGGGTGTGGAGAATCTGAAAGGGTCTGGAATGATTGCTGGAGAATCCTCTCTGGCTTATGAGGAGATCATCACCATGAACCTGGTAAGACTGAAGTAGACACACTTGTGTACATGTAACTTCCCCCTTAGCCTTGAGCTGTACACTTGTGTGATCTTTCAAGAACAAAGACCTTCTCCGTTCAAAGACTTGATGCATCCAGTTATTTTACACATTTGAAGTCTGAACATGATTGTCTTGTCAAATAGGTGACATGTAGAGCCATAGGGATTGGGGCCTATCTGGTGAGGCTTGGACAGAGAACCATTCAAGTGGACAACTCTCACATTATCCTTACTGGAGCTGGAGCACTCAACAAGGTACAGCTTATGTACAGAGATAGTTACTTGCATTACAAAGACAGTTTTTGACATGTTTTATATTACAAACATGATGCTTTTGTGTGATTTTGTACACTGTGCTCATTCTGCAACACTGAGTAATCAAGTACTTATTAGTTTGCAATCAGGTTTTCCTGCTGATATGAGAAGAAGAGCAGATAGATCTGAAAATTAGCTGTTCATGTGGTTAAAACTCATGTTTTTTTCTTATTTATAATAAATTAGGGGAACCTGGGCGTTTTGGAATGATACAACAGAGCAATAATGGTTTGTGTTTTATATCATAGAAAAAAAAAAAAGAAAAGTGATCTATGATTTTGATGCTTTTCCAACCCAGCGATCAGGCCTCCTCCTGCCATATTCTGTTCTACTAGGATTCCCTTTCCGATCCCAGCCAAAGGCCTGCCTGCCACTCAGTGTAATAATTGAAAGCAAACCATGAAGTTGTATTTGCATAGAAATGAAGTGACATGCCGGAGGCTGCAGTGCAGGACACCCATATCATTTGTTTTTAATCAAAATGAAAAGTTTTGCTGAGGCAGATTGTTTTCTGAATGCAGTTGATTGGCATATGAATACGTGTGTGCGTGTGTGTGTTTTTGTATGTGAATGGCTGCATGTTTCACTACCTCCCCTTGTCTTGCTTTCCTTTCTCTATCCTTGTCAGTGCATTAAGATGACTCCATTTTCAAATTAGATGACAGATCGCAACATGACAAATCATGCAAATGGCTTACTGATGGCAAACCTATTTGCTGGGAGCTCAATTGTTTTTTGATGGCGCCACCGTTTTTGCTCGATCTGTGGGAGCAAACGCATTGGGTTGTGTACTGACTTGTGTCGACAGTGCGAAGGTGATATATTTCAGCCCTTTGTTTACAATCAGTTGTGTTTATTTTAAAATAGTGCTGATTTCACAAGTGACACCAAAAAAAGATCATTATTTTGGCTCTTTTTTCCCTGCTCATTTATCATGTGGTTTCCTGGCTATTAACTGAAACTTAATGGAGAGCAGGAGGCTGCCACCCAGAGATCATCATTTCGTTAGCTGCTGGAAAGCTCTCATATTTTCATGGGGAGTGGATTGTAACTACTAGCATAAATACCCCAGTGAGCTGTTACATCCAGTTTGCCCCTCATTTACTTCCTCCCAGCCATCTCCCTCTGTTCCTCCTCCTATATGCCCTCCTCTTCTCTGCTGTGGAATCTTAATGAAGCCAGCGATGGCCGGAGGCACAGAGGTTTTGTGTATGTCAAGGTGACTGCAATGTGTCTTGGGGCCGCAGGCTTTCCTGACAGCTTTAGGAGAGTGCCCTAGATTTGTAGGCAGATACATAACCATTAATGGTAATAAAGAAAGTAAATGATGGCTGACAAGGTGAGAGCTGAGGGTAGGTATTGAGCTTCTCTATGATTTGTATGGAACCATGTCAGGGCCCTGCCACCTGTTTCAGGCTGCTTATGAAAATAGGGTGGGTTGGCAGTCAGATTTTATGGCTTCAGGTTGGCATGGGGGGGACTTTAAAGGTAAAAGCAGTTAAGAGGCTCAATCTCACATGGAAAACAAGCCGTATTACAATCGGTAGATGGGCGACTCAAAATACATGTGACAACCAAAGGGAGTACAAGCCAGTACAGACACAAGATGCCCATTAAAGCTGGAATGGGTGGCCTCTTAGGCTATTGATAATGATGTTTTTTTTAAAGCAGGCAAAGCTGTTTAGAAAATAGGCTGCTGCTTAGTCTGAACTTTTATTGTCAGTTGCATTGTGGCTTTACACATAAGATTTAGCTCTTTTTCAAAGTGGCAGCAGTAAAGAGGCAAGTGTAGAAGTCTCAAACAATTGATTTTCCTTTTCATTAATCCAAACAACACAAATAGATGACATGAAAAACTTGAATACATACACATTATCTACCCTGATAGAAAATGGAATATACCCTAGTTTCAAAAATTATCTTAATGGAATTTTTTGGAGAAATTTAATATGACAATCTGTCCAGAGTTTTTGAGTGTATATATGAAGTTGCATATATTTTTTCTCTGTATAGACCCAATGTATTCTGCTGTAATAGTTCCCCCATAGAATTTAGGCTTGCATGACGTCCCTAAGCCAGTTTAATGAGTTAAGTGTTTAGGATGAAAAAGTGCAGGTGTTAATTCACACCATCTGTTAGAAAAGCCCCCTGGAAGAGTGGCAGGTGCCGCCACCCACCTGTGGCAAAGACATTTTTGCCTGCTGATCACCTGTAACTGACAATGCAGTGGGCCCATGTAAAACAAGGTCCCTGCTGTTCCTCTGGATGCCTGTGTGCGATCTTATTGATCCACAGCTCCTCAGACCAGAAGCCTGGTGCTGAAATCTCCAGTATCAGCCAGGGTTTCACAACATGAACACTGGATTAGATCAGTCACCTCCACTGGAAGCCAGAAAGAGGAGGATTTTAAGAGTAAATCAGCCCTATGTTAAAGTTTGGTCAGAAAACTGCTGTTTGGATTTATAAGCAAGGTTTCAAAGGGCAGTTGTTGCGCAGTTTTCTGATGTTTGTGACATCCTCTGTTACACCCCTTAAACTATGATTACCTCTATTGCACATACCCGAAATTATCTGGGAATCGACAGAGCAAAAGTACTTTTTATTGTGTCATTTTCCCTGATGTAACATTTACACTTGTTTTTTTTTCTACTCCAGGTGCTGGGCAGAGAAGTGTACACATCTAACAACCAACTTGGTGGAATCCAGATCATGCACAATAATGGCGTGACCCACTCTACGGTCTGTGATGACTTTGAGGGAGTGTTCACACTTCTGCAGTGGTTATCCTATATGCCCAAGGTAATGTTGAGTTGTGTTGAAGATGATGCTGTATCCCGTATCAGAGTGATACATAAACATTAAAGATATGTAGTTTTTTTTATTTGTACAATAAAACAATTTCCTTTATTCAGTATAAATCTAGTCCAGTGCCCATCCTCAATGCCAAGGATTCCATTGATCGGTTAGTGGAGTTTGTGCCTACAAAGGCTCCCTATGACCCTCGCTGGATGATAGCAGGACGTCCAAGCCAGAGTGAGTGTGTAGTTTGGCTTATTAAGCAAATAGTGCCAAACATCTGGTTCACAAACTTCTTCATTTTTTAGGATTTCCCACTTTTTTAGTTTCTAAATTAATTATCTTTACATATCTGATCATTTTCTCACTTTTTTGACATTGATCGATGAAGGGAAAAATCACTAGTTGCAGCCTTGCATTCAGACATTGAGCCCTTCAGACAAACTCTGCTCTGAAAAATACATGATGGGGTGGAGACTTAAGATTCTGAATTGTGCTGTTTATTGCCTTAAATAGCATTCTGGTCGTAACTATGATGATGATTTATACACTTTCACTTCTGCTCATTTCCTCGAGTAATCATGTTTCTCCAAACTGCTTTATCAGCTGTTATAAAGAGTAACACTCATATTTTTTGTGTTATTTAAAGTAAATATGAAGATATATCATTTCAGCTTCATATCCCCAGGGTTAAAGGTTCAAATAATTCATTACTAAAGAGAGAGAGAGGCTGTAATAGAAACAGTGAAGCCTAATATCATGCTGCTAAAGGCAAGACCAGGATAGCTTCAAAACAGATCCAGTGTGTTTTACATTGCGGGTCAGGACTGAGCTTGTTCCACATCAGAGTAATTACAGCTTGGGACAGCAAAGAGATTGGGGGGCCATTTTGGAAGCCAGTCAAAGTCTCTGGTAGTGATGAGTGGCGAGGCTTAATTGAATGGTAACCTCATACATTGGGCATGTTTGTCAGGCAGAAAAAGAGCTGAGTAGGCCTCCTTATACGGTCATCCATCATGGTTGCTGCCAAGATTACAGATTCTGAGGGGAAAAAAATGAACAACATGGGACTGTGTGAGAAATAAAGCCTGGGTTTTTTTTGAAAACCCCTCTGAAAAAGAAAATATTCTATATTCTTCAGTTGCATTTCAACCGGGATAATTAACTCGATTGTCTTTCCTCTTTTCATTTTTCTTTTACGTACGTCTCTGCTCTCTTTGTTGGACTACTTTCACCCCTCTTTGTGCAGCTCCAAAGGGTTCCTGGCAGAGCGGCTTCTTTGACCATGGCTCTTTTATGGAAATCATGCAGCCTTGGGCTCAGAGTGTGGTGGTGGGCCGAGCCAGGTGAGTGTCCCAACACAGCGCTAATACCAGATGACACACTGCCAATAATGGATTTGTTTGCTCCATTATGGTAGTCAAGGTATTTTGTAGATGTCAGCACTGAACTAGCCTCTCTTCACAGACTGGGGGGAATACCTACCGGGGTGGTTGCCGTGGAAACCAGGTCAGTGGAGCTGTCAATCCCAGCTGATCCAGCCAATTTGGACTCTGAGGCGAAGGTACGGATTCGCTCAATGCATACACTCAAGCGTGAACAGGCATCCAAGTATTTAGATAATTACAGACACCCTGGAATTGATGCTGATTTTCTGGTTTGTATATTTAGATCATCCAGCAGGCAGGACAGGTGTGGTTCCCAGATTCTGCTTTCAAAACAGCCCAGGCCATTAAGGACCTGAACAGAGAGGGACTTCCACTCATAGTGTTTGCCAACTGGAGGGGCTTTTCTGGTGGAATGAAAGGTACATTTGCTTTTGTGGTAGTTGGTCAGTCTGGTTTTTAGGCTAATCCGGTGACTCATATGAAAATCTCTCTCTTAGATATGTACGATCAGGTGTTAAAGTTTGGGGCCTACATCGTGGATGGGCTGAGGGAGTACAAGCAGCCTGTACTGGTTTATATCCCACCACAGGCTGAGCTGAGGGGAGGGTCCTGGGTGGTTATAGATCCCACCATCAACCCTCGTCACATGGAGATGTATGCTGACAAGGACAGTCGGTGAGTTGGACAGAAAAAAAAATCAGGTTAGGTTTCATCTTTATCCCAAACTTTTCTCTTACTTTAATTCTTCTGGTTTCCAGAGGTGGAGTGTTGGAACCTGAAGGAACAGTAGAGATCAAGTTTAGGAGGAAAGACCTGGTGAAGACCATGAGAAGAGTAGATCCAGTCTACACGGGCCTGGCTGAAAGATTGGGTGAGTTCCCTGCTTCAATTCTAATTAGAGCTCTTTACGGGTGTCTTTGTCGCCCTTTGTCTTGTCCCCTTTTTCTTTTTAGCAAGAAGCTACATATCAGGTGGGAGCATGTGTGCCTTCACTGTCGTTCTTCATTTAGTGTTGATTGTATCATCTTCACTGCTGTCCCTCGAGAGACGTGTCAATCACAGCCTGCTCGGATCAATCACCCATTCTGCTGTTTCTCCTGTGCAGCCTATTGATTTTCCTCCGGGCTTAGAGCAACTGTGGCCCAGTGCTGTGTTGGCTCAGTGCTTCGGGCGAACTGGTGGAATGGTGGGGGAACTGGGGAGGGTTTGAGAGAGTTCACAGATTGAAATTGACAGAAATCAGTCTTTGGTGACAATGGCTAGGGGTTTGAGGGAGCTCCGAAACAAAATGCTGTCAGCAGGATTTAATTCACAGCGAAATGCTCATATAGAACCTGATTTGATGGTAATGGGACTATAAGGGAAGACCAGCTGTTGACGTTTTAGCTTTCAAACCTAAACTCAGCTCCTGGTGCTCTTTTTTTTTCTGTTCTTTACCAACACTTACTCCAATTAATTGTCCTTATAGTGCGCTTGTAAACAAAACCAGTCAGTTTTTGGTGGATGATTTAACAGCAGTGTTTTAAAATATTCTTTTAAAACTTCGCCAGGAACCCCAGAGCTGAGTCCACCCGATCGCAAAGAGCTAGAGACCAAGCTGAAGGAGCGCGAGGAGTTTCTCCTGCCTATCTACCACCAGGTGGCTGTGCAGTTTGCAGACCTCCACGACACACCGGGACGCATGCAAGAGAAGGGCGTGATAACGGTGAGCACTCTTTAATGCTGTCTTGTGTGCACGTATTGCTGCAGTGTGAGTGTGCAGTATGTGAATAACCTGGAATGCCCACAGGGGAGCATCGGTCTCGCTGCTGCTGCACCTGCCTTGTGAATAATGTTTGGTATCACCGGGCTGTGAGACTTGTCCTCATAATTATCTTCTGATGACCCCGGTCAATCACCTCAGAAAGCGCAGAGGAGCCTCAGGCTGGCCCTATCTTATCCTCTGCCTTCCTGGTTTCATTTTTCTCATACAAGCATACACACTCACTTTGTTCACATGGCCAGAGGGGTCTTTGGCAGATGGATGGCAGGCACGTTTTTTCTGTACACACAGTATCACTTACTAACTGTGCTGGTCTGCATGTTTAAGTCAAGTACATCACCAAAGAAACCTGTGATAGAAGATCTTGGTATGAAGCTCAGATTTCTGTGAGACGCAGCAATCTGTGTTACAAGTGTCACACTTTTTATCATGATTTTTTTTTTTTAAAAAAAAGGATTTTAAAATTAAGTGTAATTTGTAAAAATAAAGACTTTTTTATTCTTTGAATCATTTTCCTATGATAATGTATTCAGTATTTGAGAAGATTAACTTTGTTTTGAAAACAGCTTTTTATGTATGTGTTAAAAATACAACACTGCCAATACACAATGAAAAAAAAAAGCTTTTCCAATGTTGTAAAGCAGTTTCAATGTTAAACACCACTGCAAATGAAAATCTATATGACTGACCCAGGCAGAAAATGTACACAGGCAAGGTAAAGTGTTAAAGTTTTATTCACGTTACATTCGGTCACATTTGCCATCTTTCTTTCTCTCTGCCTGGTGTTAGCGCAAAGACAAGTGACAGGCGACAAAATGAAATGCACAACTAATTTGAATAAAAAACTACACAATTTCTTGGTTTGAATGTCGTTAGAAACATTCTGCATTGAGTAAGTAACAACAAAATCAGTAAATCGACAAAATGTATCCAAATTTTATTTGTAAAACTAGAAATGTTATATATTAAGATTTAAACTTGCAAAAAATGAAAAACACTTCATAATATGCTGACATTTATGAAC
The DNA here is from genome assembly GCA_029783725.1 of Acanthurus tractus. Lineage (NCBI taxonomy): Eukaryota > Metazoa > Chordata > Actinopteri > Acanthuriformes > Acanthuridae > Acanthurus > Acanthurus tractus. The sequence goes on from JAQNCA010000006.1 coordinate 7,278,732, forward strand.
ATTTAAAACTAAGGAGGAAGTTGCTTGTAATAGAAGTTGCATCTTTTGCATAATTTGTTCTGTCTTTTGCCTATGTCAGGATATCCTTGAATGGCAAACATCCCGTCAGTTCTTTTACTGGCGTCTGCGGCGTCTGCTGCTGGAGGAGACGGTGAAGAGGAAAATCCAAGCGGCCAACAGCGAGTTGACAGATGGCCAAGTCCAGGCAATGCTGCGCCGCTGGTTCGTGGAGGCTGAGGGGGCTGTTAAGGTAAAAACCCCTGCACACCCCAAAAGTTTATTCTACAGGCTCACAATATTTACTGACTGGTTAATGTAGAAAAGTAAAATTGATATCTAATTGATATCTTTAGTTTAAGTGAAACCAAACACAGCAATTAAGCCAAACCTGCCTTTTTTTTTCCATTTTTCTGATTTATTTTTGGATTTTCCTTTTCTTATCATAAACAAAGTCATCATATCCATTATTCTGTGAAAAATTGCTAAGAAGGTCTTTAACAGGTCATGGTCAGTGAATTGTTAGAAAAATTTACTACTTTTCCTTGTAGATGCCAAAGTGATAATAACGACAGAGGCTTTGTCTTTTTATCCTGAAATATTTCTTCCTCACAAGGTGGTCTTGATAAATAAGCAGTAAATGTTCCCATCAAAACATTCTGATTTAGTACAGATGGACTGATAACTGGTATTAAATGGAAATAAACATACCTCAGAGATATTTAAAATGCCGCTCCTGGCAGCTCAGTCTCGCGCTCAGAGGACCAGCCGCAGGGGTGACATGAGCCTGCCCAGCGTTCGAGATCTCCTATGAAGTGGCCTTCTTGTTAGCTAATATATTATCCCAATCAGGACTGGCTGTCTTAAGCCACAATTAATCACAGCCCTGGCACATGCAGATAGGAGAGCAACACACTGTTTCTTAATTAAAAGCAAACAGATTAAAAATGATTAATAAGGGCATTAAATATTCTTGTGGACCTCAAGCAGGACTGTTCATAAAGCAGGCGGGAGCCCATTAAACCCCTCAGCCCCTCAAATCTTTGCTAAGCCCTCGAGCCGGGCTTTGTTTGGGATCAAAGATGCCAGCACTTATAAATACTAATTTCCTATTAGGTTCAGTCAACAAGACGTCAGGCCCTCAGTTTGTGTCAGTGCATCGCTTTTGACACTGTTGTTATTTATTTGTTGATTGATGATATGTTATAAATTTGACCCCTTTTAAATGTCACATGCATTTTAGTTGTTTCCTTGCTTTTTTAAAAAATTCCCAGTTTTATTTGTTAACACTCACACCATAAGCACAAGTGTGAATTTTATTCATAAATTCTTTTGTTTGAATTTTATGCACAATGATTCATCTCCTCACCTCCTTCTCTCACATTATGCAGGCCTATCTATGGGATAACAATGAAGAGGTGGTGGGATGGCTGGAGAGGCAACTAGCTGAGGAAGAGGGTGCAAGGTCTGTCATCGATGAGAACATCAAGTACATTCGCAGAGATCACATCCTCAAGCAGATACGCAGGTAAAAATTCTCCACAAAGCAGGTTCAATGTGCAGAGGAGTTACAGTGTAACAAGTTTTTGCAAATAACATTAATCAGCTCATCTGACAAACACTCATGAAATCCTTATGCTGATCTTCTCTTTTGTTTCCCTTTTTTTATTTTTAGCCTTGTCCAAGCCAATCCAGAGGTTGCCATGGATTCCATTGTGCACATGACCCAGCACATCTCCCCGACGCAGAGGACCGAGGTGGTGCGGATCCTGTCCACAATGGAGACGTCTGCCTCCTCCTAGTGGAAGCACGGCCTCTCCTGCCTGCCTGCCTGCCTGCCTGCCTGGCCTGAAGCACAGCTCAGGCTGCAGCCACAGCCAGAGGAGCTTGGCTCAGCAACACCTGCTGTCGGCTGAGACCTGGACTGCAAACTGGGGCTGGAGGAGCCAACAAGAGGGCCCTTGGCAGCTGCCAGGTTACTGATGAACCGTTGGCTATGATTCTCAACATGAGTTTAAATGGCTGACATCAATTATATAACGGCCTGTATTTTGACTCACATAAATGCTTGTGTTAAAATAAGTAAATAAATTTATTTTGTATTGCAAGTGCAATTAAAAAATGACCTAAAAAATATCTAGTGACTAATATGTAAAATGTGTGGAGTTTACATAGTTGGCCAAAGTGGTTATTTATGCTTCCATGATAATCAATGGCCTCCATTTGAACTGGAGTGTGCACATTTATTTTTTAATGCTGTTGTCCTATGAAAATGCACCTTGGTTTGTGACATATGCTTGTTGAGATTTGCAAGTGTTTTGATGACCAACTTGACAAAGACAACATACACACACACACACACACACACACGTTGCTGGAGGCAGCAGCAAGAAAGGGTGTTTTAAACTCCTGAGTTGGAAGCACTTAGTTACTGAACAAAGACGGGAACACTTTAACAGATTTGGACCGGAGAGCGCAGCAGGGAGCAGGGACAGGGTTCCTTTTAGACCCTGACTGTTTCACAGTTACCCTGCAGTGAGCAATGGGCATCTCACCTCACAACAAAAAACACAGCTGTCCCTTCTGTTCTCACTCTCACAGTACACACACTCACACACACACTCACACACACACACACACATGCTGCTTCAGATGCACTTTACTGCTCTGTTCCCTCACATTGCACCCAGGATTAACTGTTGCATCCAGTATCCAAACATACGCTCACGTTCGCACACACACATACACTGATGAAATCTACCACGCACAGAGATGATATCAATTTGATTGAGATTGTTAATGGTACTACACACAGAGTAGATATTTGTGTGCTTGTTTAGAGAAAAGTTTCTTTTTTTAACAATTGTTGTGTTTGCTAAAATCAATCATTCAAAGGTGAGGTGTTTTGTTTTTTAACTAAAATATTCTGAATTTGCAATCTAATGGTTAAATCATTAAAATGTCTGTGAGAAAAACTAAGGCTACTGTTCACTTGAGTTACTTGTTACATGTCTAATTTTACTGTAATCCACCTAAACTGGTTCTATTTAAAGTTTGTACTTTATATATATGAAATCTTCCTTATTTTTAATATTAATTTTTTGAAAACATTGAATCGCACATTTCTTCTTTACTTGAGTGTGTTACCATTAGACGGGTAAATTGTGATAACTGTATCTTGAGAAGATTTTTTTTTTTGAAAGAATAGAGAACATAATAAAAAAAAAAACAGCACCATAATGTTGAATTCAATCCTTTAGAACATTGTGTCATAAGCTCTGCAGAAAAAGTTACATTAACAATGTGTGAAGGCTTCATGGTTCGTGCTGTGCCTTTATGTGCTTGACTGTAGTCCAGTTGCTTTATAAGTAACTGGTTCCTTGCTGCACATGGATGGAGAAGATTTTACAGCTATGATGTCTAAATGTGTCTGCAAATTTAATAAAGCTTACCCAACTTAGTTTAAAGTGTTTTTGTGTGAAAACTTTGAAATCTCTTATTTTTTTAAAAATTTTTTGTGGTTTGAAAACAACTCAAATAACTCAAGTTTTCCAAGAATGTGCAGTAATTTAATTTGTTTAATTTTAATGTATTGATGATCCTCGGGACCGATAACAATATCAGTGGAAGCCTCATTAATTTCAGCAGTCAGAACAAAGTCTGTTACTCTGGAGAGACATTTTCTGATTACTCAAAAATGATAGTCTTCCAATTCCTCAATCCACAGATGATTAAAGTGGCATTTTCTTCCTGGCTTTTAAACTTCAACAGTATTAAGGAGGATGAAGCAGATCAAACAAATATTGAGGGATCTATCTCATCCTTTTTTTTTTTATTATTTGTCTAATTCTTTCATATGATCCCCTTGGCTCTGTCAACCCTTTTGCAGTCCTACCAACAAATATATAAGACAAATTGAGTTGCATGCACCCAATACCCACCACAATTATAGGAGGCCCAATAAGAAAATGAGTCATTTGGTGGTATAATTGGAAATGTGCCTTGCTTGGTCTCTCAGGTCTCCCAGAGGGTTTTGCTCATTTGTAGTGGCATGCTAGGCTGGCTAATTCTTCTTTTAATCATTGGCAAACTGCAGAATCAGGTCCTTTCTCAGCCACTGGAGTGGAGGAAGCAGGAGTGTCAGTAAAAGTTGTCGGAAACAGTGTAATGGTGCCTTTTCTTTCCCTACGATTTGGATCAGATAGGTAGTTTTTACTAAACCAGATGTTGCAAAAACAGTCAAAACAAAGCTACATTTGCCTTTTGCTTGTCAGAATAAATCTACTTTTATGATTGCAATAAAGGAATTAAACTGATGTTTACAGAGTTGAGATTTTTTTTTGTCTGATTTCCAAACCTTAGTGAGGGCTGGTTTCAGGCAGAACTGTGACAAAAAAGAAAGAGAGTACAGCAGGAAAATATTAATGGAAAAAAAAGAGAAAATCAGTGTCTGTGATGAGATTGAAATGGAGGCATTAAGATAGCGCAGAGGGAAGACTCAATCATGCATCTGAGGCAACCATAATTCCACATTCACGCGTCTCAATGACTTGACAGCACTTGAGAGACAATGCCGGTGACCCAGTTGCAGAATTCCAATTAGCAGGGTGTATGCAACAGTTGAGATGAAAAGGGAACAGGGTCTTTACAGAGCCCCAGGGCTGTCTGATTACTGCCTGAAAACAAGAGTCTTTTGCCCATGACAAAGAGTAGACCGACACAGAGGGAGCACCAGACCCCAGCTGTTCTTGTTCTCTGCGGGCTGAGGATTCAGAAGAGCTCATCTCATCTCCGCCTGCCTGCCTGCCTGCCTGCCTGCCTTTTTTACATTTTAACCATATTGAAAAGTGCTTGCAGGCCAGTCAGTCACACTATGTCTTATGAGTTGAGAAATTATCTGTAGTCTTTGCTTGTCTGCCTTGGATAGAGACACATCACTTCTGGGTGTTGGACGACTGCCTTATATGCAGAGTGCCTGTTGTTGTACGTGAGCATATTTGTGGCCTGATATTTGTCTCCAAAATACAACAAAAATAAGCAAAAAATATACTTTATATAGTCCCAAATAAAAAAGAGGAATGCATTTCAATACCTGTAGCATACTAATGGCATGTTTAAGAGAGGGAGACTAGGATTAGACCATCTATAATTTTAAAAATTGTGAATTTAACTCTTCATTTTTTAAATAAATGTTATTTTAAACTTGCTAACTACCTACACCATGTAAGGATAATGACAAATAATGTACAAAATGAATTTGAATATAAAACATCAGTTGTTGCAACTGGTCATTAACCCTGAGAAGAAAGTCAACCCAGTCAAAAGGATGGTTGTAATGTGATAGAAAATACAATATATTTATATTCTCTATACTTGAACTATCCTTTGATGTACATTGCAATGAACTGTGCAAGTATAATGTTGACTGTCATGATTTGTTGTCTGTGTTTAGTTACTTCCTGTTTTATTTTGTTAACCCTCATCTTGTCTGTTGCATTTTTGATGTCCTGTCAAGTTTCCCACCTTTGTGATTACCTGCCCCAGCCTGATGTGTTTCACCTGTGTTGATTACCCCACCTGTGTCTCATTACTCCCAGTGTTTATATAGTCTCTGTCTCCTTTGTTATTTTGTCTGTCTTTGTTCTGTGCTATTGTTTCCAATAACTAGTTTTGCGTCCTTGTATCTGTCCTGCATTATTTCCACATGCTTCCCAGTTTGTTGTTTTAGTTTTTTTTTTTTTTCAATTTCCTTTTTTAAAATTTCTTATTTCTGCCTCTTGCCCCTGTGTTTTTTGTTGTGTAATCAGCCTTTCTTAAAAGCTCACTTTTTATTCCTTAGCCTGTGTTGTTCAGTGTTTTGCATTTGGGTCCTTGTGTATTACCTTGACAGTGAAGTTTCTCTTATCGTTTTTTTGTAAAAGCAACACATATTTTTATTTGGTTGAACTAACCCATATATTTTCTCTAAACTGTTGTGTGGTCTGTGATGATTATGGATTTTTTTAGTTCAGGGACAGTTTACAACAATGTGCTACCACTGTTCCCACCCTGTCGGCCAGAATATAGGGACACACTGACCTTGACACAAGCTAACCATAGTGCTCAGAGGTCAACAAAGCAATGTCTAAAACTCGCAAAGTTTTGTTTATTTTACAAAAAAGGCACATCTTATATTGCACATGCGCAAGTCTAGCTGGACCTGCGCTGTCCGAAGGTTTTGGATGATGCCATCTATTGAGTGTTTCCTCAAGTACAAGCAAGATTTCACTGCACATGTGCAATACCATATCGTTTCAATGGCGTCAGAGCCCATGTCCCAGCCTCTCTTGAATAGCCTTGTGCAGTATGAGTGTCATCACTCCAGCATGTTTCTGATTGGAGGAAAAAGAAATTATTACAACCCTTCCCTGCTGCAACTGTCCTGTATTTTCTAAATATGAGTTCATCTGTATATTTCTTGTATTCATGTTAAAACACACTTAATTTAACAGTTATTAATATGATTTATATCTACTGTCAGAGGACTAATATTAACACAGCAATATAATTCAAGTTGTGCATGTGTATGCTTAAAGGCATCTCTTTACAAAGACGTAAGTACCAAAAAATCTTACTTTAAATCTTGCTCTGTAACCAGAACAGCACAAGTACATAAGTCCAAGCCTGGCCTTAAGCTATACCTCTAATGTGAAGGAAATGCTTTCACGGCATTGGCTTTGTTATATATTTTATGGTGATTGTGCTTCTGGGTGAGATTTCCCAACATATTTTAAGGCTTTCAAGATTTATAATGTTTGATAAACTTAAATAACATAGGGCAAACTGAATTTCAAGAAACTGATTACCTTCTATCGAAAATAAATTAAAATAAATGATGTATTGTATCTTTAATGCAGAGAGGCCAGCCTGCAGAGTTATAGTCAGGCAGTGAATCTCTCCAGGGGCATGAAGGCACCCTGTCAACCAGCTGCATAAGAGGCTTAATCTGCAATCTGCGTTTGAAACGTGCCACAAGGGTCAGAGATTACAGCACCCTGTGATGATCACCGCATAATACATACATTCTTATTCTGTCAGAGCTCAGTAAACATTAACTGACTAACTGAACGCAGGGAGGACAGAAAGGAGTGCTAATTCCCCAGCAGACAAAACTGCTGCAGGCAGAAGGGGACGAAGGCATCAGACAAGACTGAGGGTTTAAATTAGGAGCTCATCACCAACAAAATGTTTTGAAATGCTGTAAGACTGACTTAAAAATACAGTTTTTATTTTAATAATAAAAAAATGCGCCAGTAAAACTCCCCCATGAAATGTGTGTTTGTCATCATCAGAAGGAAATCAATACAAGGCTGTAGCTGAGTACACAATAACTGGGTTGCTATTTGTTCTTACACTGCTGCTCAAGCTCTGGACAGTAGATTTGTCCCAGATATCACAATGAAATAAGAGAAACACAGCCTAGCTAATGAACAATAAGATGCAAAAAGCTCCTTATAGCTGTATGCATACCAGGTGACGTTGCTCCCTGTAACATGCAGCCACCTCCTCCGTCCCTCATCCCCATCCCGACATTAACATTCATGGAGTCACTGGAGTGTGGTGAGCCGAGTACATCGAGCGCCAACGACGAGATGCAGGGATGGGGAGGGAGAGGGAGTATGGAGGGACACTCCCCACCCCCATCCCTGATAATGGCTGGTGAAAGAAGGGGAGGGGTGGAGTGTGGTGGTGGTGGTGGTGGTGGTGGTGGTGGTGGAGGTTGCCTAGTATGGGATTTAGGAAAAGGTCAGCAACCAAAGTGCTACATCTTTGGCCATATATCACAATTATTACTGTAGGTCATTGCCTGGCAGGAAGTTATAGGAGCATTGACAGGTTCACATGGCGAGAATGTTAGAGGTAAGGCACGCAAGACGCCGCCCTTGTTCGTCTTTCCCAGTAAAACTACAATTTTCAACAGTGTTTGCAGTCTAAATCTGAAATACCCGTGGGCCTCAGCTGGAATGGTCTCTTGCTGGCATGCTTACCTGATATGGTGAGCATTTAACACTAACTTCTAACCTACAGCCTGCTAGCACTGCTATTGTTAGCATGTAAGCATGCTGATTTTTAGCATTTAGCTCAAAGCATCATCGTGCCTAAGAGCCGACGCACAGAGCAGTGAGCATCTTATAGTCTTGTGTAAGCTAACAGTCTAGATGGAAGTGTGTTGTGTTCCTGTGACTTAGTATCACCTCTTACGATGATGAGATGTTGCACTCATAAGCACACTGTAATTTAAGTTTTATATATTGCAAATAAATCTGGTCCGTGTAGTTCAAAGTATAAACAGTACATGCATAAAATGACAAGCGCTCAGTACAGTTTCAAGTTTTTCTGACTTTTCCATCATAAATAGTAATAACTGAAGACTTCAAGACTTTGGCTACACCAAAGACCATACAATGTGCAAACACATGCACAGAATGCTCATTAGGATTTAAAGTTTGCACAGAGTTGCTGACATAAAGAGTTTAGCTGAATACAAACATTGGTCCAGTAGTGGCTCATTTTTTTTTAGAGGTGCACCACATTAAAATGCATGCATTACAGTCATATCAGTGGAGCGTGGAAAGCCAACTCCCTATGGAAATGTTGGTTTACTGTTTCTCATTGGGCCCGTGGACCGGTTTATTTGTGACCAATGTCCTCTGGCTCTGAAGGACAAATGCAGCCAAGCAGGGAAATCATTGTGCTTGACAACATAGCGTACAGTAGTGTCATCTGACAGCAATGGTTTTTTAACATTTATATCGGACTGATAAAGATGTTTATAAGGTTCACAGAGTCAGACCTCCAGAAGGGATGGCGTAGCACATACAGGCTGGACACAAAACAAAACAAAAGACTTTACATTCTAGATAAAGTGAAAATTTGCTCAGGAGATTGCAAAGTGTTTAGCATTAGCATGGCCATGTTCTCATTATGCAGCATCAGCCGCTTCTTTTTAATGTAGCCCACTGACTGACCTGTAAACACTATGGCTTAAGATCACTTTTATAGGCATTTAATGAAATGTATTCTCTTCATTAAGTGGTGTAAAAGCCTGCTGCTTACACAGCTAAAAGTGACTAAAATTATTTTGACACTAGTGTCAAAATATTTGTCCTGGTGTGCTCATTCTGATGGCTCGGGAAAAAGATTATTGGAGTACAAAGCAGCAGAGGTGTGGACCCGCCAGACGCTGATGAGCCCAACCCCCCCTACCCCGCTACCCCCTTCACGCCTCCAACTTGGTCGTCCACCCCATTACACACACATATGCACACGAACATTTTGCAGAGCAGAGCTTTTCCATACTTGAACATTACGCGCTTGATTGCAAATGAGAAAAGCTTTGTCTGTGTCATGTCTTTGTCTCTGGGTTCCTATAAACTACAATTACCACACACAAAGTGAAGTGAAGGAATACAGCGTGAAAAAAACGTCCAGCATTGTGTAAAGCTAATGGAGTTGCAAACACATCCTCATGCGTTGGCATTTCAGATCATTATTTAGCATGCTGGCTTTTGGATCCCTTTTGTCTGCTATGTAAAGCACTTTGCGACAAAATCTTTTGCCAAAGCAAGATCACAAATGTTTGATTTCTTATAAACATCTTATAATGATGTTAATATGCAATAATGCTATGGGCAATTTGGCAAAGTTTGGCAAAGTTTGGCAATTTGCATTGTGGTTGTAGAGTGTTATTTTCTTGTACATTATCAACATTTTTAAATGTATAAGAAATAATAATAATAATACCATGCTTTACCAGAGCAATTCAGGAAATAACAGAATTTTTTCCCATTTTAACACATTATGCCATCATCATCTTCTCTAAAAAATTAACAGCAAGTGAAACACTGATTAAAATCTTAACGAGCATATCCAACTTGGCTTTTTGCAAGTGAATGACTTGTCAATATCTATAACATGCTTAAATCCTCTCAGCACTTGGCCCTCACTGATTAAGCACTGCAGGAAAAGAAAGAAGGTGGGGAACACTCACAATTCTGTCCTCTTCAACTTTAATCAAAAGTACCCTGACGTGCTGCAGCCCCCTCCCTCTCTTTCATAATAATGGGCCGCTAAAAATTCAGGAGGCAGGCTCCACATCAATCACTCGCCAGATTTGAGTCCAATGCAATAAATATGTAAATGAGGAGAAGCCAATGTCTCGTAGCTTTGAGATCAGCGCAAGGAGAAAAAAAGAGAAAAACTGTATTAATTGCCCATGGCCAGAGGAATCCTATTACTGTGGGCATTGATTATAAAATTGTATATGTGAATGATTTTTCATGCAGAAAGTGGACTACCAAGCCTTGAGCTAAAAAAATGAAGAAAGAGTTAAATTAGTGAATTAGGCCAGATTGTGCAAGTGACTAAAAGTGTACAGTAATGACAGAAAGGCCAAATCTAAGTTCAAACAATAAAAAGGATTTCTATCTCAAATTACAATAAAGTATTATCAAGTCATAACATATTGTAATATTTTTATTTATGTCTATATGTACTCACATTATGGATTAACTCAGGTTAAAGGTCTTCGATCTCTTGATTTTTTTTGCTGATAAGGAAGCCTAAAGGAGAGCTGGACACAAGATTTTGTTCTTTTTTTATTCAGCTACAGTCTGTCGAAGTCCATTAGCGTGGTGGCCTAATGCAGTGGTTCTCAAAATGTTTCGCATCAAGGATCCCTAAACTGACACAAATTAATCCAAGCACCCCAATCAAAATTCTTAATTTCTTAATTTCATTCTTAAAATTAGATTAGATTTTTTTTCCAGGGTCCTACATTCGAGAGGAATGGTACTGTTAGATGTTTCATTAAAGAAAATTTATGACAAACATGACCAAAATATTTATACATTCTGCTGCTGTGTTACTTATCAATGGAATAATAGTGAAAATACATGTTTTCTCTCTGCCAGGGGACCCACTAGAACAACCTTGCAGACCCCTAGGAGTGCATGGACCACACTTTGAGAACCACTACCCAATGAACACTGTGGGACAGTTGTCATTTTTTCACACTGAGCCATGTTGGAGGAGTGACAAAAAGGTCCTAAATCATTAAAGAAAAATGTTTTCTAAATTACTTTAACTGTTCCTAACTAGCTGAGCAAAAATAATATTTTAACCTGAGTGTAAACAAATTAGTTTTTTATTTTGGTATCAGATCCAACAAATTAAGCTGCCTATACCTTAGAAGAACAATAAAAAACAATGAAGAGACTAACTGTGCTCATCTAACCAAGTAGCTATCAGCCTGCTCCAGTGTCAAGCCATACTAGCAGTCAGAATCCATGTATGCTCTTGTGATAGTCAGCTGATTAGCTTTTAACATGTTCATTTTTTTCTATTCAATTTGGAATGATCAACAGTCACTTGTCTGACAAAAATACTCATTTCTGAGTTTAAAAAATGTGAAAAATCAATGCACATTCTTTTAAAAACAGAACTATGCTTACAGTAAAAAGCCATGCTATGTACAGAGCACTCCTTAGAGGACAAATAACCATTATTGTGTATGGTTTTATCCAACAGTCACCATAATCACTGTCAGCTAGATGTAAATTGATTTACTGGCTTTGTGTTTGACTTTCAAATCTCTCTCTTAATCATGGCATTTTGTTCAGATAAACAGGGATTAGTTTGATTAGCAGCATAACATTATCTCCAAACATTCAAACACTGTAAGCTTTAACTTTGATTAATGGAAATGACAGTTTAAATCATTGAACATATTTAAATATATATATAAATATTCTTCTATGAAATGATGTTTAACCTAATTTAGCAGAACTAGTTTACCTTTAGCATCTATCAATATACTCTGAATAATATATGTGGTATGATTGCATTTCAATCATTTAATCATCATTTCCAAGACTCCCTTCACATGTTTTATTTTTTCCACCATTTTTTGCACCTTTCACTTAATTATATGGACAAGCAAGTGACAACTAAGTGTTTTATGTAGTGCAAATAAATCCACCCCAACCAGAAGCCATTTACAAGAAAAAAGCTATGATTATCAGGGTTACTCTGTAATATTTAGTTGTTTACATTAGGTTATACTAGATCATTGGAGCCAAACAGCCTCAATGGCAGTCCCTATATGCACTTATCTGATCTAAATAAAACCAGAAAAAACCCTTAGAGGAAATCTTAACCATAATTATCCAATAAGAGGAAAACAAGTATGACTATTCAGTTTGACATTTTGAATTTAGCGCTTAAAATTAGTTTTGTCAGAGTTTGCAATTCTGACAAAGCACTCTTCTTTGAAATGCATCTATCAAGGAAAAAGGAAGTTGGGTCTAATTACCTATGAGAGAAGTCCACTGGTCCTGTTGTCATTATACGCACTAATGCTACTAATTTACTGCTGAAAATGATCCCACCAAATGAACTATGTACTGCTGTTTGAGTACTGTTTGCTAAAAATCACAGCGCCCAGCTGTTTCAGGAAATACTTTAATACCTGTTCATAGGCATGTTTAGGTATATAGGGAAGTGTGCTAGATGTTAGCTTGCTTGTTATTAAATTCAACTGTAAAGACATTACACATGGGAACTTTTTGGAGGAATTAAAGATCTATATCTTGGTTTTCTTACCCTTACCCAAGCTGCTCCTCTGACCTGCTCCTTCAGCCTGCTTCCCTGCTCAGTGGGTTGATATTCAGTGTTTGTCCTGTCCTCCTTTAATCTGCTTTCTTGAAACCGTAACTCTGACGTAAATATTTATGTCATCAGCTTTTTCTTTGCTATTAAATAAGATGACTTAAAATATGACTTATTCAGATGATATGCACATGCAAATGGGCAATAACACTTCTTAACACTTCTTAAAATCCCAAAGAAATGGAAAGATTGATTAAACACCCCCTTTGTATTATGTAACACACATATGCAGAGACACACACCTCCATACAGTAAGCACTAATAATATTCAGATTGAACAACCAAAAATATCTTTTTTGCAAAAAAGGGTTGTTTTTGTTTGTTATTAGTGATTGAGGAACATTAGTGTAAACTCCTTTGGAAAGCCAGAAAACAACAGACATTAATTTCAAGCCAAAATCACAAATTTTGGGTCTAAATCTTGTGATGCTGTGTGTTCTTTCCACATAGTACTGAACAGACACTGGCCCCTTTTCTAAGCTCACAGCTCACTAACATTTGCAGAGTAATCCGAAAGAATGCTGACGAACTGTGCCTGGATTTGAAAGTGTATTGACTGCTTGTGAGATATTTTGTCTGGATTAGCAAACACTGCTAGTAATGAGTTTTGTTGACTGTGCTGCAGCAGATGGATAGCCAGCTCTTTTTTAAAAAAATGTGCAAATGTCTCCACAAAATTTTATTTAAGAGTGCTGAATCTCCTTGTCAAGATGTTTGCAGTATTAATGTTCTAGGGGGAAAAAGGCTATTGTTTAGCATTTTGTAGCAGTAAAAAATACTCAGTGTTACGATGACTTAACATAGGTCAAAAGGATGGAAACGTCAGTTGTGCTCAGGGACCTAAAAACCCAAAGAGACCTTAACATTTTGATAAATCAGCCCCAGATTAATGTTGAATTATTTTAAAACGATTGAGATAGACATTAGGCATGAAATTTTCTGTCTTCTGTGAGTTTTGAGAGGACGATGGCACATGAGAGTATTCATGAAAGTTATAACATTATTTTGCAAATTTGATTGTATCCTAGAAGGTACTTCATGTAAGATTTTAGCACTAATTACAGTACAATGTCTATATAGAGATCAAATTAGTTTTGTGTAGTGTAAGTACAGGATTGATGTCTAGTGTAAACTGAACGTAGACTGATGTTAATATATTTTACATATCACCTCTGAGGAATCCCTTTACATGATTATTTTATTTTGTAAAAAATGATTTCAGAAGATTAAGTGCCTTAATAAATTATATTTGTTATAGTTGCGCAAAATAAAAAAACACACACTTGAAAGAACTGGTAAAACATGTTTTTTCCCAAAGTGAAGCAAAAAACAGTGATCAATATGTGTTTTATCATACAGTGAATGGTCGTAAACATCAGTCTCGTGAATTTAATTGGAACAATCAAGAATGTCTTTGTGAAAAAAAAACAAAGCAAAATAAAACAAATATTGCTGCTGTTGCTGCTGCTCATTGTAAATAATTTAACATCTGAATCCATAAAAACAAAACCGATTTAATGTCCAACTGCTCAGCTGACTGAGCTGCAAATGACTGTTTTTACTACCCCAAAAAATTAAAAGAGGAAGTGAACACAAAAAAAATGCTGCATCTTAAAACTAAAGGTGCAAGATTTTGATGCACACTCATTTGGCAACAGTTTATTAGCAGTTTCTGTATTTTTAATGAGAACAAGCCAACACAGTAAGTGACCACGAGAAAAGAACAGCTACAAAAGTTTGGTTTGTTTGCATTTAACTGTCTGTCTGTTTGTTAGTTTTTTGTTTTGTCATTATTTTTACAGTGCTGACAATCAAACACCTGAATACTGGAGCTTTAAGTAAACAGTTGACTGTAAAGAACAGTTGTCCATTAGTCCATATATCTGTTGAATTTGTGTAATGATTAAGTCAAATCATCATATATAAAATGTCAGATTTAAAAAGATATCTTTTGAAGGCAAACACGTTGGCACAAAAATGACAAAAAAATAAATAAAAGCCTGAAAAACAAAAAACAATAACAAAACAGAAGCAACATTTCCATGGTCCTGAGAGAGGTTTTTGCTCGAATGTACTGAACATCACAATCATAATCTGTTATAAATGATAAAATTATTACACATGAACTCCTGGATGGGTGCTCCTTGTCAGTATGTTTAAAACCTGAAAAGAAATCTGATGAAAACTGCTATCATGTCACCTTAACATTAACATTTTAGGGACAGTCGTGTCGAATATGTGGCAGAAACAGCTTTGTAAACACTAAAAAAACACTTTCTGCAGCATATAAATGTGTTTGTTTATTGCTTGATCAATGAGGCCCCAGCACTGTGAATGTCGCCTATTTATGAGTCAAATTCACATGGACTGTTTAAAACAATCTATTGATTGGCTAGTCAATAAACAATTATACCAACGTACAAATATAGAGATCTATAAATAGTTAAATAGAGCTTAACAGAAATCCAGGCAAATAAATAAATAAATAAATATAATAATTAAATAAATAGTTAAATAGATGAAAAATAACAAAAGAGCACTGATTTGCCTTCAAAATCCATGTGGTCCTTGTATTTCAGTGTGTGCTGGATTACCACACAGTGCCTTCGCTCATTTCTGAGGAGGGTTGTGACAGCTGGTTGGTGTATCCGTTGTCACTGAGAGACACAGTGGTGTAGGGTGTGCCGGGGCCACACATTTCACCAGAGATGCTTTGCATTGAGCTGGGTATATTGGGTTCTGGACTGGGTGAGTCTGAAGGATGATGGGATACCGTGTCAGAGAAACACTGCAACTCTCCAGGACAGTGGCGCCCAGGATGGGGGTGGTCTATGACTCCTAGTGGGGTGCCGGCAGGGATGGAGGTGGGCACAAAACCTAAGTCTGCTGGAGTCTGAGCCTGGGATGGTGGTGGGCCTTGGAAGTACTCATAATTTCCTCCTGAGCCATAATATTCATCAGGATATTCTGCAGCATATAAATATCTGAATCAGTCCATTATATTTAAAGAAAAATATGTACATAAACACTGAAAGGTTTTTTTTTTTTGCTATTTCTTGAGGTTTTACTACAAATCAAAGGACCCTAAAACAAAGTCCACCCAAGTTGAATTGAATTACATATCAACTTGAAGAAGCACTTTTAACTGACCATTCTGGCAAGCCCCATTTATCAAAAAGACTTTCAACTTTAAAAATCTAAAATATCATTAATCCTACCTCCCCAAACCATAGCTCACCTCCATAATAGGAGAAATGTCCGAGCTCTTCATGTTCCAGTCTCTCTCCCAGCGATCTCATCCTTCTCTGGCCGCGGAAAAACATGTGTCTCCGGCCGCTCAGAGCGCTCAGCTGCTTCATGCGTCTCTCTTTGGACCTCCGATTTTGGAACCAAACCTTTTGGACAAAGCAAAGTGTGCGTTTGTGTTTGTGTGTGAGGTGGGGAGGTGTTGGGGGGCGGATGGGGGGAGTTATTATATGACAAGCAGCAGAGAAGAGCAGACATACCGTAAGAAAAGACGTCCTCTCACACCTGCCCATATTTCACATCATCATATCAAACAGTAAACATTTCTTTGGGTCCCCGCTGCTTGAAAATTGAAATCTTCGATTTCTTAGATTGAAATTATAAGTTTAAGTTCCCTGAAATAGACGAATACCTTGGATTTCATTTTATCTGTGTGCAAGGCTTACTAACTGTGACTGTTTTCTTTGTTGCTCAGCTTTTTGGAAATTTGTCACAAAACCTTGAATGCAGCTCGGGGCACAAATACCACTATTCCCAAGAATCGTAATGAGTTGACTGATTTAGAAATGTGTTCAAACAGTTTTGTAAGCATGCTTCCTTATTAATATCGAAAACAATGCGTAAATCTATCAGGACATTTCTGAGGATTTTTTTTTAAAGTCCATACATTTTAAAAAGGGGTTTCAGGGGCACAAATTGAATATGAAAAACTGGTTTGGAAGTACAGTCTGAGCAAAAAGAAAACAAATCAGTAGAACATTGAGGACAGATGTCCCATAAGAGTCTACAAGTCTTTTAATGTAGCCAACGAAGAGCCATCAGCCAAAAAAGAGGGGTTTTTTTCTGCGTAGGTCCATAAAGGCTTTTCGATGTGTTTTGAACACGTTAGCCAGGGTTCGGACTGTCCGACAACCTTTGTAATCTTAATTATTCGGTGCAGCAAATAAGATGAAACTTAAAAAAAAAAAAACAATTTAGTTTTTATTTTTTTGTGCCTTTTACCTGGATTACTCTCATGCTGAGGCCGGTCTCCCGTGACAGCTGCTCCCTGATGTGTCTCGTCGGTTTCGGCGTGGCCGCAAACGCCGCTTTCAGGGTCTCGAGCTGCTTGGCTTTTATAGTGGTCCGGGGCCCGCGTCGTTTCCCGACGGCACTCTGCTCGTCGTTCTCGTTGTTGCACACATCTTTATCAGACAAATGTCCCGTTTCTGAATCCTTCCCGTCATCTTGCGGGTCCTGGGAATCTGGAGATAGACTCGGATCGCTGCACGTCGTGACTGTCATGAGAATGGATCTTACATTAGCACATGATGGATCTGTGACTCAAAATCATGAGTGCAAAAACCAAGCAAATTTAAAAATACATATCCGCATGTGAAATGTATGTTAGATAAAATGAGATTAATATCAAGAATAGGCTACTTCTGAAATATCTTAAATAATTTTGTTAGAGAGAAGGTTAGAACTGAAAATCTGCTACTGCTAAAAACAAAAACGAGAACAAGCACAACAACAGCATCAACAACAAAATAATAATCATAATAATAACAATAATGATATTTTGTTGTTGTTGTTGTTGATACATATATTTAAAAACAATATGTAATCACCTGAAAGAAGAATAGTGTCTTTTCCATTGTTGTTTTGATAGTCCTCTTTACAGACAAACTTGAATTCGTCCAGGATGTAAAGTTCCTCTCCGGTGGACAGCTGTTTGTTACACATCACACAGGTGAAACAGTTCAGGTGAAATACTTTGCTCTTTGCCCTGCGGACCAGATCACTGGGTAAAATCCCCTGGGCGCATCCGTCACATTTGGTCCCAAATCTCCTGTTGAGGAGGAAGAGCAACAGTGAGGGGAAAGTTTGTTAGACTTACACTGACTTCAGTTCTGCTTTAAACAATATCCACAAAGAAACCAGGCGTTTACTGCAGGTAATTTTATACAGACAAATTCATATTAATTGTTTTGAGGTCCCTATAATATTATTTATTAATTATCAGTGTCTAATAATATAAAGCATATGGTACATAATATATATAAAAGCATGGGATATAATATAAAATAGCACAGGCCTAGGGTACAGTTGTAATATAATCACATTATGGGCGCAAGTCCATCATAACAATCACGTTCAGTAAGAGTTATTATAATGTTATAAAGAAAATTATGTCTACAGTCCTGCGTATTTTGTTGTTTCTTCAATAAATGAATTTTATATATTTTTTTTATCTTAATTTTCGAAATTTTTGATTCTGGAAAAAAAAAATCAAAACACAAAGGTAAAAAACTAACAAAAAAAACCAAAATTTAACAAAATGAATAAACTCAGTTTTAGGCCTCATCAGCGTTCTGTGAACAGTTGTTGAGCATTCACAGTTTTTTCTTTTTTTTTTCTTTTGAACGATCCTTCAACTTACCTTTCCTATTAACCTTTTTTTTCCCTAAAAAATCATTTGACAAAAATTCTGTGTTTTCTAAATAAATTTTCCACTACAAACACTTGGATGCTTACCTAAAGAAGTCATTCTTACAATACAGTTTCCCCTCTCGTGAGAAACACTTCTCTGTCAAAGTGCATTTGCATTCGCAGCACTGGACACATTTGGTGTGCCATGGTCTGTCCAAAACTTTGAGCAAGAACCTATCGAGAATAGGCTTTTCACAGCTGGCACAGTGTAGCATCGTCTTGAGTTCTCCCCTACCCTGTGTGTAGGGTTTATGTCCATATACTCTGCTTGTTTGGTTTTTGTCCAACGATTCGCGCTGACTTGCTTGGGTTTGACCCAGGAAATCCAACGTATCCAAATGATCAGAATTTTTATATCGCCATCCGTGAGGTCAAATGTAGCTCTTTTGTTCCATGGGACAACAATCCACATATGACCGACCGCCTCACACGGCAGGTAAACTGTTGAAAAAACAGCATTTTTTGAAACAAAATCATCGGCGTGAGATCATAGCGGCTCCATCAAGACGATCCCAAGTGGCGCAATTTTGGGAGAGCGCAGGAGAAAAAGGGGCAATTACATCAACTCACTGCTGTTCAACATATCCTGAGTGGTGTCTAAAGTAGAGAAACATGACCATGAAATGCTGTCAGCGCGCTCAGCCTTGTCATTTGTGCCCCATTTTTCCTCTGATGAGCTCTCAGTGTGAGAGAGAGGCTGTAATGAGCGCACCTCTTAAGGCTCAGCCTATTGCCTATTAAGAAACCTGTGACGTCAGCTCCAGGACAAACCTATGAGCAGCCTTTTTATTTCACTCTACTACATGTACTCGGTTTTATGTTAAGAAAAAAATGAAATACACGGTTATAACAACAAGACGAAACAACAAGATTGAACAACAAGTGAAATTTCACCAGGATGTAAGAATAGAACTCAATTGGTTTTAAACCCTCAAACCTGAAATATTTGTTTTTTAAAGTCTGGGAATTGCGCCATATAGAGAAACGGGCTATTTACTTTTAAATAAGAGGAAAATCACGCTTTACCAGTAATAATCGTGTAAAAGAAAATTTTAGGGAAAGACTTGGCATTATTGGTTCAAGCAGAAATAAATGTTGTAAAGGAAGATTTTGGTCACAGAGTATTCAAAAATAAAAGGACCGGACCAAGAAAAGTTCCCTCCATTATTTCTTGTGATAATTATATTAACGACCCCGATGAGGTATTTATTCTAATAAAACTGTGATTTAGAAATTACCAACAATAATGAAAATAATAGGGGTACCTCTCCACCCCCCGCCAACATTAACGATAATAATCATTTTCTCTCTCGTTTTCCTTTTTTTAAGCCAGCTTCCCTCTCAAGGATAGCCTGCTGTGGGTCAATGATGATATCACATGAATAAATTATTTCCTTTGGAAAAGGCTGGGTTGTGTGGGAGAATAAGACTGCATCAGTGGCAGATGACAAATTATCAGTATGGGCCTATCCTCGCAGTATGGGGAAAGGACAGATGAACATGCCGAGCACAAGCTTTTCACATAGATTAATGTTGTGCGCCATCATTATTCCTCATTTCGTCTGAAAGGACAAGGATCACTAATGGTTATAATCTGTGGCGATAGGCTGTCTCTTCGGGATGTTATCGCACCGTGTTGATGCACTGGGGACTGAGATAGCGCATTTCCCCGTACAGGCTCCCAGCTCTGGAAGTCCCTGATATTATAGAAACAGTATAAAAACTGTACGTCAGACCCCCTCCCCACCCACACTGATTTTTTTTTTGTTCATTTTTGGGAGACAACTTCACCAGCTCATTAATGCAAAATAAATCAGCAGGTCGCCTGGTAGTCACGTTCTTATTTGTTATGCAGTGGGTATAAATGCAATGGATATAAAAAGTGCACAGTACTTCGAACAGATATTTTTTTTTTATTAAATAGTTAACTTTTAGTTGTGAAACAGTTACTATAGACATTAATTAATAAATTAAACATAAATATGAGAGGTGGATAAGGGCATTTTTTTCAAATTACTGTACTTCATGTGTCCTATCTTAACATTTCCCAAAACTTTCCTGTATGAATATGGAAAACAACATTGTATAAGTTCCTAAAGTCATCTGGCAATCCAAAATATTCCTCCATCAATAGCTGGCAATGCATGGTGCTTCAAAATTGAGCATAGTGTGGTAAAAAAGAAAAAATCACACAGATTTCTTGATTTCTTAATTTTTACAATAAATATGAGGAGCCTCCCCTTTAAACACAGTGGACAGCACCTCTTGAATGTTAAAATGAATAAAAGGAGCAGCATGAAGAGAAAACAATCTGTGAAAAAAAATGTGTGACATCACAGTTTTTGGTGAATTATTCAGAGTTAAGTTAAAAATATTCGACTCATCAATATTACTAAACTAGAGTCATGCTTTGGTCAAATTGATCAAATTGCTTTGAAGTTAAGAAGCTAAATACTTTTGTTAATTTACACAATACCGTACTGAATACATCACTTTATATATAAACGCTTAATGACAGAAGATTGGAAGATGCTTGGAAGATTTGCAAAAAAGAATACCTCATATTAAAAATGCTGTTTCTAATATGTTTTGTCAGATGAGAGAAACTAGTAAGTAGTTAAGCAACTGAGACTTAGTGACACCTTAGGTTTTAAAATGTTCTGGTTTTCTTTGGTACAAAAAAAGAGAGAGATGAATTACAGAACAGTGACAGCAGTGTCAAGTTTAACAAAACTTTGCTCCAAGAATATCTTGTGCAGTTTTCTCATAGCTTTATCATCATTATTATTCTTATTGTAGTTTTTATCTTAGGAATCTTTACATACCTCTTACTGATAACCTTTCACTAATATGCGACTGTGAGACACACACACTTTTTTGCCATTAAAAAGTGTATTTGGAAGAGGGCAAAACCATGTATACAACCACAGCAACATGGATGCTAAATGGATACTACATTGTACAGAGGGCAATGCTAATAAATTGAGTTAATTCTTGAGATTTATTTTTTGTTTCTCAAAACTTGATCTCATGACCTGAATATGTGATGGCTGTGGTATCCTATGTGGGTGGTGTTGTGGTGCGGGTAAGTGTCTCCTTCAGGTTTGCATTTCTTCATTAGTGGTGTTGATTAGATGCTTAGCCCAGTGAGCTGGCCCCCTGCACCACTCCAACACACAAGAGGTCTCTCTGCAGCACTGGAATCTGGCAGGGTGCTCACTGTTTGTTTTGGAATGAAAAAAGCATGTCATTAGTGTTTGTTAATTGCAGCTAATTGGCCCTAACGAGATGAACAGGCCACCCACTGGGACCATTCATACAAATAATTTGTAGAAAACAAAATTAATTACTAGATGCTAATTAAAGTTAATTAAAGCTGATTAGACATTGTTGAAATGGGAAAGTTATAGAGGAAGAAGATACCTGGCAACACACAGTATGACGTGACAAATACATCTGGCAGCTCATGGATTTTTTATTTACACTATTATTCAATCAGTTTTATATTAAAGATGTAACTGACTTCCAGTCTTTACTTTATCAACTGATCTTCTCCACATCTTAGTTTGAGAGGTGATGATCTGGATTCAAATAGACCAGAAATGCCCCAAATTAATTTTGATTCCTTTTTTTTCCTAGGTGGGACAATTATAGGCTTAACTCACACAAACAGCCTAAAACTTTATACTAACCTGTTGTACTTGTGCTGTGATAACCTCAGAGATCTTTTTTTTATATAATATACAATTTCTTTTTTTGTTTGTTTTTTTTGTGACTCTCTGCCCAACTGTTGTTCATGCATGTACCACACTAGTGTCAAACACAACATTTATGTGCAGTAAAGGATTCACAGGAAGGAGGTTGGGTTGGATGGAAGTAATTCAAAGTGCAGGACTCTGATACCAGAGTCCAGGGTTCAAATTCAGATTGTGATTGAGTGTTTCAAGAATAAAAGAATTTTGGTACAGGTTGAGGAAATGGCTTTTATGGCCACAACATTTATAGCTCATCATTTGTTAAATAGTTATATTTTTATAGTATATATATATATATATTATAGTATATATCTATATATTTAGTTTGGAAAGGTTGGGAAAGGGGTATCTTACACAGTTAACACAGTTTAACACCCTTTATAGCCAAAGAACCACATGCATCTTTTCTGCTCTGAGCCAACTTCAGAGCTGAGAAGTGGAACAGCTTGGCATGACATTTGTCAAGCATACAACACAAAGCTACTGTGCTTTGAACAGCCTGAGTTGACAAAAAACCGAGAGTGTGAAGAAAGTCAAGGGAGGTACATTTCAAGCTTAAAGTAAGCAATTCCTGCTTTTAAATGACTGGTTATAACCAATTTGACCAAAGTAACACAATTGAATAATGTTGTGAAGTTTTGAGTGGAAAAAAGACAGTTTGGCAGAAATGTAACGCCTACACATAAAAATGACATTATTTAAGTAGGAAAACCAGTTAATTAATGACTGACACCCAAAGAGTGCAAGTTAATCCACGCTGACCATGTTAACACTAACCTGCAAAATCAAGGATATACCTCATTCACATAATGCAGTCAAACACCTATAAATTGATATCAATAATGATTTTCACTGACAGTGTTATTATTATAGTGTCACAGAGGGAGCAGGGATAATTCTCCCATAACATATCCCACGGTCTCTCAGAGACAGAAGTTTACATTAACCTAATGTAAATACTCCCGTGTGAACAATCAAGCAGCTACAGTGGAAATCAATCCAGAAATCAATCCATGCTGATCATGGATGGTCTCTGTTAAAATAATATTCTTGATAAGTCAGAGCTGTGCTGAAGCAGTGAGATGGACTTTTCATGCGCACTATTTGATTATTGATGGCCAGTAAAATGCATCAAGTGAAGCAAGTGCTGGGGTTTAAGCAGTATCACATCGTTATCATGAGTGAGTGCGGGTGTGAGAAAGGAGGAAGAGTTGGGGAGCAAGATGAGACGCACAGAAGGGGAAACCTACCTCAAATGAGGGAACAGAGGGTGATCTGCCTGAGGTTAGAGGGCCCAAGGGACTGAGTGCCCACGGCCCTGGTGATGATGGTGATTGATGCAGGCACAATTCAGACACCCCAGACGCCACAGCAAATTAAAAGGCTATTTTGTAAAGTTGTAAAGGAACAGAATGGCAAAGGGGAGTGATGAGCCCCCCCCTTCCACTCACCTCCTCTGCTCTGTCACACCATCAGCTTCCCTTTGGTTCCCTTGGTGTCATCAGTCCCTCAGGGAGGAGAGCTATTACAAGCCTTTCACTCTCACTCATACTGGATACACCAACAGTGCCGCTTGTGCACATATGGGAGTGTGTGTGAGTGCGTGGTTGGAAGGTAAATATGGATCCATGCTCAAGGGAGAGAAACTGTATGGCTATCTAATGAGTGAGTGGATGAAAGTCAACAAGCAAATATTGATGAAGCGTCCAGAGGAATCTTAGTATGGATATTTTCTAAGTTCTAAACTGAAATACAGGAGTGTTATCTCCACCTTCTGTGCATTAGCTCCTTATCTGTACATGATTTACAAATCATTTATTCTCAATTTGAATTTAATTGACCTAGCTGACCTAAGGATGCTGGGTGTTTGTCCCGCCTGGGAGCAATGTGTGTGTGTGTGTGTGCGTGGGTAGGGGAGATAGAGGGGCAGACTGTGTCAGGCTATAGGCAGAGCAGCCTTCGGGGAGGACGACTCACATGCCAGAGGTCAAACCAGTGTCAAGTGGGGAGTGAGGCCAGCTGAGCTGCCTTGGCTCATGCTTTGTGCTCATCAAGGCAGCTGCTGTCAGTTATCAGGAGTGTTTGCAAGGGACGGCACAGTGGGGCGGGGGTGGGGGTGCAGCCTGTGTTGATAGAAAGGAGCGTGCTCGTGTGCATGGGTGGGGTGGGGAGGGGATGGTGGTGTAGGGGGAGAAAGGGATGGGGGATTGTTGGAGGAGCTTGGGGGCATATGGTCCTTCTACTAGAGAAAAAGGGCTCTTTTCCACACAACACATGCCAAGTCTCTCACAAGCAGGTCACCTGCCTCACATCTCGAGGCTGCTCAGAGGAAATGTTTTATTCTTACTGTGGACAGACATATGTGGACATTTTAAAATAAAAGTTCTGAATGTATGGGTAGGCAAGTCAAAAACAACTCTAAATTTCTCATATTAAAACTGAAAATGTAAACCAAAAATAAAGGGGAAAAATACCAAAAAAAAGTATCTAATTCAGAAAAACTTTCAGTCCTTTTTTAAAAAAAATACAGAATGAAATTCTCATTGTGCATTAAAATTATGGATAACTTTTATCATTATATAGCTACAAATAAATAATAACACCAATAAGTTACAACAATAATAACAATAATAACAGTAATAATAACAATAATGTAAGCGCATACTAGGGAACAAGGAATAAAAGGCATTGGACCCGATTACAGGCCAAAAGCAGGCAGAGTTGAGGTTGTTCATTGATTCATTTCAACCCCAACAAGGATTAGGTGATTCAAAACCTGGTCAGGTCTTTTGTAAAGGCCATCCAACAGGAGTGAATGCAATAAACAAAAATCTAATGAATAAATTGATAGCAAGAAAACAAAGATCAAAATGATCTGTTGTAAATAGACCTGAGAAAAATAGCTAAACCACTAGATATACAGGCCTCAACACAGACATACTGGCAACCCAGAGAGGGATAATATCTGAACTAAATACACTAACTATAGAAACTAATTAACAAAAAATTAAGCTATTGAGCATGAGACACAGTGAACTGGGAGGGGTTATAATAAATAAACAAACAAATAAATAAATGCATGCATACATACATACATACATGTAACATGGACAAGATATTTAAAAAAACTGCAATATCTTCCTACTGTTTGCTTTTTGGTTATCATCATGTTCTCTGAAATCTTAGTCATGGATGATATATTTCAGGCTTGAGTGCAGAGGGTTAATTCTCAGACCTAGCTGCCCCAGGTGAGTTATAATCAGCTGTGCTGCAGTAGGGTCACGACTCTTGCAGGAATAGTTTGACTGGCCTATTGCAGCTTATCACTTGCTCCCACTCTGCCAAGCCCATCCACTGCACACTGACAGCAAGGAGGGGGAGCCCACTGTATGAATCGATCTACGCTCACACAGATATGTCACACCAAGAGGTCACCAAGGCTGGGTAATATGTACACTGGCGAGTCAATGGGAAAATATTAGCCAAACAGCTTATCAGAGAGCAATGGGAATTCAGACGCTGCATGCATGAAGGGATGGGTGGTGCATGTGTCAGACATCCTAGTCTGCTTCCCCTGGTGCATCTGTCTGTCTCTGATCTCTGAGTTGTATGCAAGCAGGGGACTCACACAAGCTGCATTAGAATAAGAGTGGACTGCAGGAGTGCCACAGACAGACTGTGTCCTGACGCTGCCACCCACCCTTGTCTTTTCAGCTGGGCCTTCTCATACTCATCCTTTCATTCCAGCAGCTCTTTGGGACTGGACTTGTCCCAATGCACTAAACAGATGGGAGTCTCACAAAGGGCCGTGCTTCTTGGCAAGCTGGTGTCCTACATGGCTGATTACACATAAATACCAAACCCCAGAATTGATACAGTGGCTCATGGTCACGATGGTGCAATGGGGTTACAGGGCAGATGGAAAAAACAAAGGATAATGTAAGTGGAAACCTGTTTGTAGTGTTGGCAAAAATTCATACACACTGCTGCTACCTCCACCTCAGACAAACAAAAAGTTTAAGAACTGCCAGAAGAAATACAGTATATGTGTCATTGAATAGAAAACACTGAAATCAAACAAGAGACACCGGGATTATTTTACTTGCTTCAGCATAGTTTTATGTTAATAAAATAATCTGTTTTTGAATAGACTTAGCTTTTAAGATACATTAGATCCATTTTCATTGTTGTATTAAACTATATATAGAGTGCTAGTGAAAGACCATGTGTTGGCTAAATACAGGGAAAATGACATTTTTTGGCTCTTTACAAAGCAACACTAGAGAGATACAGTTTGACACGCAGAGGAGAGATGAAAATATAGAGACAACAACCTAACTCAGTTGAATGCATCTAAATAAACTTAAACACACAAAATGAGATTTTTCCAGGTTTCCCAGTGAAAACAATGAAACAAAATCAAAGTTCAGTGACCTCATGAAGCAACAAGGATCATGATATTTGTTTAGTATACTATTGAAAAGCCATTACTGGTAATTAAAATGTCACTGTTAAGTTATTCCTGGACGGAAAGACAGCCACAAGAAAGGCTGATGCAGTGAAGTTGATTTAATCATTTACAGGCTTAGAGTTGATGGGTGGATAAACAGACAGGAGAGATGTGAGGCAAACCAGCAGGAACAAACTACAGGATACAAAACATTAAGGATCTGGAAATGTAATAGTCACATAAAACTTTAGCAGAAAACCTGACAAATAATAAAGATCGGAAACTGACACATATAGATGTGAGATGCAGGTCTGGAGAGCTCAGAGGACTGCAAAACTAGATGATCAGTGGAAATGGGGGGGAAAACAGGTGAATCGAGTATGAAGGTAGAGACATGGCTTGAGAGAAAAACAAGTTTGAGACATGAATAGAGGCAGAGGATCAGTTGAGGAAATCTATCTGACCGACCCAGGCAGAAATGTATACAGACAAAATATACATTAAACTTTTATTCCCGTTATTTTATTCACTTTCTTATTATTAATATTATTAATATTTGTTTATTTATTTTATTATTATTATTATTAGCATTTTATTTATTATTTTACCAACTTCCCTCTTCACTCTCGTGTTCAGACATTTTATATGGAATTGTTACACTGTACATTTGAAGTATTATAGCTCTTTAAGTTAACAGACTCCTTGATCAAATCGGCAGTTACTCAATCATAATAACACACTGTACATTAAGAAAATATAAATTAAACCACCATTGTCATAACCCTCCTCGTAATAAAGTCTTAACACAGCTCAGCTGTCCTTGATGTTATGCCTATCACAGTATTTCAAGAATTACAGGTCTTTAATAGGAAACCACACGTTGCATTGACTTACTTCTTCCTTTTACACAACAGTTTATACCGAATACACCTGTTGGTTTGTAACAGAGTTGTTTGTTATTGAATATATTCAGTATGTTATGTATAAACTTTGGATGCATAGGCACAAACATACACACAGGTTCCCTTTCCTGTGGATGTGAACAGTGTTTATTTCTCAAATCCAGTGTTTCTCTTCTTAATTTTATCCCTCTTCTCCCTGATAGGAGCCTTGTCGCTGTGTGTGTGCGTGTATGTTTCTTTCTGTGTGTATGTGTGCCCATTCTCATCTGAGGCTGTGTATGTTCACATAAGATAGAGAGGAACAGAAAGAGGAGAGTGCATACATGCCTGTAGCCAGACTATCCACATTTCCAATCAACATAAAAAAACAAACCAACAAACTGGGCTTCTTATCAGCAGCTGTGTCCTTTCCTTCCTCTCAGACTGCCCTCCCATCCCTGTCTGGCCTCCCAGATATGCTAATCGCTATGTAAGAATATCCAGTTGGATAATTACCATACATTACCCTATGCTCATCTCTGGATTAATTCTTCATGTGCATAATCGCATTTGGGCTTCTTTTCCAGCCTAGTGTTAAAGGTGAAACGTGGGCAAATACAATTTATATCAGTCGAACATTATAGTATGGAATGTGTTGGCAGCTCTTACCTCCAGGATATTGTGTGCAGACTGAGATGGCTGAATGAAGAGGATTATCTCTTGTCCAGACTGCTGGATCTTAGAGAGTTGTAATACCACCACCAGAGGCAGTTTTCAGTGGTGGATATCCTAGCATTATCCATTGTTACTTGATAGTTTTATATTCATTTGTGTATTTATGGTTTTGTATTGATCTCTTATAGTGTAACTGTCAATACAGATTACCAAATTACAACATAACCTGAGCTTTTTTTGTTCATTTAGTATTATTTTGTTTTTTACAAAAGGTTATTAAGATTGAACAAGAACACCTGATAATGAGCTACTTTAAACTGATTTAGCTGTTTTAACTTTCAGAGAATAATTTTGCATAAACAACATCAATATATTTAAAAGGCAGTATGAGACTGATACTGAAATTCACTCCACTTTTTAAAATCATTATAGAAATTATATTTGGTTTAAATATCAGAAAATAATTGCAGGGTCATGATAGAATACAGAGGTTAAGAATTTTTTTTCACTTGTTTTAAGACATTTAAATAGGTGCTAAAAATGTGTGGTAGACTGATGGATGTATTTTTCGTCACATGATGCTACAACTGGAACCATATTGATAGCCCCTCCCCTATTTTTATTTCTCATTTGAATGTATTGAATGAGCCATCTGTAAGCCATTTATCTACATCAAAAAGCCGTTAGAGTTTCCATCTCCACCCCCTGGAGCCTCCAGCCCAGTCAGTACATACAAATTAACACATGCATGCATGTGTTGCTGCATGCAAGCAAACACACTCATGCACACACAGACAAATAAATGCTCGATATGCCTCGAAAGCTTTGATGTATATCTTACCAGCATATTTTAAAATCCAGGGGTAGTTTTTTTTAAAACATGTTTACAGTTTGACCTCTTTCATCTAATCTTTAACTTCTACAACAGGACCTGTAGACGTCTGACTGACATTCAACATTCTTCATGGACATAGGAAACAGTTTTGATATGACCCCCCCCCCCACACACACACACACAGCTGATGCCTACATCTCTTTCTACAGCCCATTTTAACAGAGGCCTGCTGTGGCTGTTGCACACATGACCCTTGCGAACGAAACATAAAAGCACTATTCCAAGAGTAATGACCAAATTTAACACTTAGCCTCAGCACACCTGGGTTCCACACAAAGGACCATATATTTCCTCTGACAGTCCCAACATCTTTGCAGAGCGCAGCCAACCAGAACTTAACTGGCAGGGTCAATATCCCCGGAGAGAGAGGAAGAAAGAGGAGTACTCTAAAGATGTAGTGTGTTTGTATTCTCATTTATGGCTGCATATAGACCCAGAGGGCAGAGAGGAGGACGACTGACAGAGCTCGCTAATGATTCTTACAACTCTAAAAATCAGGCAATACACAGCATTATGGAAGTTTGCACTGTACAGGGAGTGTTTTATTTGAAATTGGCTTGGTAAGGTGAATTGGTGACACTCACAGCACTATTGCATGTTGCATTTCATAGCTCTGCATTAATGTGAATCAAACCAGATTGGGAGTGTTTGATAGTGAAACCTTAAGATCTCTTTTAGAAAATAAGAGGGTAGGATAATTATATGCCAATGTGAGTAAGCAGCAGTTGCTTTAACAGCCAGCAACACCTACGGCAAAGCCAGAAGTCTTCATTCAGCCCCTACAAGCTAATGTGCTAATCTCTTTTTCCTTCAGCTTGCCCTGGGGCTTTACAAAGCAATTGGCCACAAAAAAGTCTCTTTTTTAATAGAGTCTTTTGCAGTGAACTGTTAAAGGCTACTCTTGTAGTGAGGAGAGCTGTGCCTAACAGAGCAAACATGTTCAGGGAATGCAGGGAATGGCCTGGTAGTTGCTGTGCATGGCAACAGCCTCTGTTAGCGTGTGAAAGGGTTAAGGTAAAAAAAAACAAAAAAAACTGTGAGGGTCACACCATGAATTTTGACATGAAATGGGAGTCACACAGGTAAGTGTGATGTCACTACAGAAGTCAGACAATTAATTGTGATATCATAATGGATTTTAAACAAAAAGCTGTGAAGTCATTATTGACACCAAACAACAATAAATTCTGATTTCACAGTGGATGCCACACAAAATCTGTCAAAGTTGGATATAGACGGTCAGTTGTGACGTCACAAGTTCTCTATGAAAGGGCCGAGACATTAAGTCTGGTGCATTGAGCTACTTAAAGCCCCTTCCTCCTAGAAAAGAACAATCTGCTTTACAGGGCAAACCCTCTTTGTCAATCACCCTGTAACATCCTTGTAATGTAACGACAACAATTGTGACAAAATAAATTATGATCTCTGATAACTTTTTAATGTCACTGATGACATCACAGACACAAATCCAATCAAATCAAAATCACACCTTTGTGACATTAGTGACATCTAATGGTTTCCATTAGTGACATCAAAGGGCATCCATTGGTAACATCAATGACATCGAAGCTCATCCAGCAATGATATGTTATTGTTATTATTGGCATCAGTGACATCAAAGGGTTTCCATCTGTGACATCAGTGACATCAAAGTCATGCATTGGTGACATCAATGACATAAAAGGCTTTCATTGGTGACGTTAATGATGTCAAAGGCTTTCATTGCCGACGTTAATGACATCAAACGTTTTAAGTGGTCACCTCAATGATATTAAAGATAATCCATCTGTCACATCAGTGACATTAAATGTTTTCCATTGGTGACATCAATAACATCAAAGAGCATCCTACAATGCCATCAAAGACAGTCCATTGGTTGCGTCAATGACATCAAAGGCTCTTATTGGTGACATTAATGACATCAAATGCTTTTATTGCTGACATTTATGACATCAAAGATTTTCAGTGGTCACATCGATGACGTCAAAGGTTTTCATTGGTGACATCACTGACATTAAAGGCTCTCATTGGTGACATCCAAGGACATCCACTGGTGACATCAATGACATCAAAGGGCATCCATCAATGACATCAAAGGCTTTCATTGGTGGAATCAAAGTCAGCAAAGGCTTTTTAGTGGTGACATCAATGACATAAAAGCTCATCCAGCAATGACATCAAAGGCTTGTTATTGGTGACATCAGTGACATCAAAGGCGTTCCATCCGTGACATCAAATGTTTCCATGTATTAGTGACACCAGTGACATAAAAGGCTGTCATTGCTGACAATAATGACATCAAACGTTTTAAGTGGTCACATAAATGACATCAAAGATAATCCTTGGTCCACATCAATAACATCGAAGGCATCAAATTGTGACATCAATGACATCAAAGACAGTCTATTGGTTACATCAAAGACACCAAATAGTTTCCACTGGCAACATCAATGACATGAAAGGGCATCCATCAATGACACGAAAGGCTTTCATTGGTGACATTAGTGGCTTTAAAGGCTCTTATTGGTGACATCAATAACATCAAAGGCATCAAATGGTGACATCAATGACATCAAAAGTTTTCATTGCTGGGATCAAAGTCATAACATCAATAACATCAAAGGCATCAAATGATGACATCAATGACTTCAAAACTCATCCAGCTATTACATCAAAGGCTTTCACTGGTGACATCAGTAACATCAAAGGGAATCCTTAGGTGAAATCAAATACATCAAAGGGCATCAATTGGTGACATGAGTGACATCAAAGGCTTTCATTGGTGACATCAATGACATCAAAAGCTTTTATTGCTGGGATCAAAGTCAGCAAAGGAGTTTCATGATGACATCAAAGGGCATCAATCATCCAGCTATTACATCAAAGGCTTTCACTGGTGACATCAGTAACATCAAAGCCTTGTTATTGGTAACTCAAAGTCATCAAAGCCTTGTTATTGGTGACATCAATGACATCAAAGTCAATTATTTGGGACATCAATGACATCAGAGTCATGCATTGGTGACATCATTGACATCAAATGTTTCCATTGGTGACAATAAATGACATCAAAGGGCATCCATCAATGAAATCAAAGGGTTTTATTTGTGACAGTAATGACATCAAAGATTCTTATTTGTGACAATAATGACATCAAAGGGCATCCATCAATGACATTAAAAAGGCTTTTATTTGTGACAGTAATGACATCAAAGATTCTTATTTGTGACAATAATGACATCAAAGGCTTTCATTCCTGAAATTAATGACATCACAGGTGTTCATTAGTGACATTATTGACATCAAATGTTTTCCATTGGTGACATCAATGACATCAAAGGGCATCAATCAATGACATCAAAGGCTTTTATTTGTGACAGTAGTGACATAAAAGATTCTTATTTGTGACAATAATGACATCAAAGGTTTACATTGGTGACATCAATGACATCAAAGATTTTCATTGGTGAGATCAATGACATCAAAGGCTTTAATGCTGACATTCATGAAATGAAAGGCTTTGGTGACATCAATGACTTAAAAGGCTTTCATTGGTGACATCAAAGTCAGCAAAGGCTTTTAAATGGTGAAATCAATGACATCAAAGCCTTATTATTGGTGACATCAAAGTCATCAAAGTTTTCCACTGGTTACATCAATGACATCAAAGGCTCTTATTGGTGACATTTATGACATCAAAGATTTTCAGTGGTCACATCGATGACATTAAAGGTTTTCATTGGTGACATCACTGACATTAAAGACTCTCATTGGTGACATCCAAGGACATCCATTGGTGACATCAATGACATCAAAGGGCATCCATTACTGACGTCAAAGGCTTTCATTGGTGGAATCAAAGTCAGCAAAGGCTTTTTAGTGGTGACATCAATGACATAAAAGCTCATCCTGCAATGACATCAAAGTCTTGTTATTAGTGACATCAGTGACATCAAATGCGTTCCATCGGTGACATCAATAACATCAAATGTTTCCATGCATTAGTGACATCAATGACATCAAAGGCTTTAATTGCTGAAATTTTTGACATCAAAGGTTTTCAGTGGTCACATTGATGAGATCAAAGTCATGCATTGATGATATCATTTTTTCATTGGTGATATCAATGACAGTAAAGGCTCTTAATTGTGACATTAATGACATAAAAGGCTTTTATTGTTGACATCAATGACATCAAAGGCTTTTATTGTTGACATCAATAACATCAAAGGCATCAAATGGTGACATCAATGACATCAAAAGTTTTCATTGCTGGGATCAAAGTCATAACATCAATAACATCAAAGGCATCAAATGATGACATCAATGACTTCAAAACTCATCCAGCTATTACATCAAAGGCTTTCACTGGTGACATCAGTAACATCAAAGGGAATCCTTAGGTGAAATCAAATACATCAAAGGGCATCAATTGGTGACATGAGTGACATCAAAGGCTTTCATTGGTGACATCAATGACATCAAAAGCTTTTATTGCTGGGATCAAAGTCAGCAAAGGAGTTTCATGATGACATCAAAGGGCATCAATCATCCAGCTATTACATCAAAGGCTTTCACTGGTGACATCAGTAACATCAAAGCCTTGTTATTGGTAACTCAAAGTCATCAAAGCCTTGTTATTGGTGACATCAATGACATCAAAGTCAATTATTTGGGACATCAATGACATCAGAGTCATGCATTGGTGACATCATTGACATCAAATGTTTCCATTGGTGACAATAAATGACATCAAAGGGCATCCATCAATGAAATCAAAGGGTTTTATTTGTGACAGTAATGACATCAAAGATTCTTATTTGTGACAATAATGACATCAAAGGGCATCCATCAATGACATTAAAAAGGCTTTTATTTGTGACAGTAATGACATCAAAGATTCTTATTTGTGACAATAATGACATCAAAGGCTTTCATTCCTGAAATTAATGACATCACAGGTGTTCATTAGTGACATTATTGACATCAAATGTTTTCCATTGGTGACATCAATGACATCAAAGGGCATCAATCAATGACATCAAAGGCTTTTATTTGTGACAGTAGTGACATAAAAGATTCTTATTTGTGACAATAATGACATCAAAGGTTTACATTGGTGACATCAATGACATCAAAGATTTTCATTGGTGAGATCAATGACATCAAAGGCTTTAATGCTGACATTCATGAAATGAAAGGCTTTGGTGACATCAATGACTTAAAAGGCTTTCATTGGTGACATCAAAGTCAGCAAAGGCTTTTAAATGGTGAAATCAATGACATCAAAGCCTTATTATTGGTGACATCAAAGTCATCAAAGTTTTCCACTGGTTACATCAATGACATCAAAGGCTCTTATTGGTGACATTTATGACATCAAAGATTTTCAGTGGTCACATCGATGACATTAAAGGTTTTCATTGGTGACATCACTGACATTAAAGACTCTCATTGGTGACATCCAAGGACATCCATTGGTGACATCAATGACATCAAAGGGCATCCATTACTGACGTCAAAGGCTTTCATTGGTGGAATCAAAGTCAGCAAAGGCTTTTTAGTGGTGACATCAATGACATAAAAGCTCATCCTGCAATGACATCAAAGTCTTGTTATTAGTGACATCAGTGACATCAAATGCGTTCCATCGGTGACATCAATAACATCAAATGTTTCCATGCATTAGTGACATCAATGACATCAAAGGCTTTAATTGCTGAAATTTTTGACATCAAAGGTTTTCAGTGGTCACATTGATGAGATCAAAGTCATGCATTGATGATATCATTTTTTCATTGGTGATATCAATGACAGTAAAGGCTCTTAATTGTGACATTAATGACATAAAAGGCTTTTATTGTTGACATCAATGACATCAAAGGCTTTTATTGT
The DNA here is from genome assembly GCA_029783725.1 of Acanthurus tractus. Taxonomy (NCBI): domain Eukaryota; kingdom Metazoa; phylum Chordata; class Actinopteri; order Acanthuriformes; family Acanthuridae; genus Acanthurus; species Acanthurus tractus. Next base: position 7,313,706 of record JAQNCA010000006.1, read on the forward strand.
TGACATCAATGACATCAAAGGTTTTCAGTGGTCACACCAGCGAGATCAAAGATAATCCATGGGTCACATCAATAGCTGGGTTTACATGGAGCCTAATATTCCAATTAGAATCGGGTTAGAATCCCAAACCAAATAAAAATGTTCCATATAAACACCTCAATCAGAATAAACAGGCCTAAACCGAATGGAATAACACTCGGTTTCACAGGGATAGAATATTCCTTTTCCCAAACTGATCAAAAGTAAAATTTTATCATGTAAACGGTGAAACGGAAAGTTGTCAGGCTGTGTACATTCTGCACATGCTGTCTTGACGTAAATGCGCAGTGACGTTTCCTCACTTGAAAATATTATTTTTTTTATTTCCAAAAAATAAAAAATAAAATAGAAACAAAAAAAATTTAAAAATGGCGGCTTCCAAGCAGTACACACAGAACTGGTCTGTGGCAGAGACTTTATTTTTAATCCAAACTCTCAAAGATCTGAACATTATTGCACGCTTAGACGGTAGGAAAACAAGAAATTGTGTCAAAACAATCGCAACTGCTGTGCCGATCAGACGATAGACCTCTTTGATCAATCACGTGATGTTTTCATTGATCTGCGCGTGACACACAGCTGTAAAATGGCTGTTCTGATTAAATGTAGTGGCACATGTAAACACCAGATCGGAATAGATCACGTCACATGTATACAGTTGACCTGAACCCTTCAATCAGAATGATTTCAATCAGAATGAAAAAAAGTCTGCATGTAAACCTGGCTAATGACATCAAAGGGTTTCCATGACCAAAATAATAACATCATAGGCTTTCATTACTAAAATTAATGACATCAAATGGTTTCCATTACTAAAATTAATGACTTCAAAGGCTTTCATTGATGGAATTAATGACATCAGAGGCTCTTATTAGTGACATCAGTGGCATTCAAGGCTCTCATTGGTGACATCGGTTACATCAAAGGCATCAAATTGTGACATCAGTGACATTCAAGGTTTCAATTGGTAACATCACTGACATCAAAGGGTTTCATTGGTGAAATCAAAATCATCAAAGGCTTTTTATTGGTGAAATAAATGACATCAAAGGCTTTTATTTGTGACATTAATGTCATCAAAGGCTTTTATTGATCGAATCAATGGCATCAAAGGTTTTCATTGGTGACATCAAAGGCTTTCAATGGTGACATCAGTGGCTTTAAAGGCTCTCATTGGTAACATCAATGACATCAATGGTTTTCATTGGTGACATAAGTGACATCAAAATCTTTCAATGGTGAACTCAGTGGCTTTAAAGGCTCTCATTGGTGACATCAGTGACATCAAAGGTTTCCATTGGTTACATCAATGACATCAAAGGCATCAAATTGTGACATCAATGACATTAAAAGTTACCATTGGTTACATCACTGACATCAAAGGTTTTCATTGGTGAAATCAATGACATCAAAGGCTTTTTATTGGTGAAATAAATGGCATCAAAGGCTCTTATTCTTGACATTAAAGTCATCAAAGGCTTTTATTGCTAACATTAGTGACACTAAAGGTTTTCAGTGGTCACATCAATGGCCTGTGATGCCATTAATGTGAGCACTGAATACATTGGTCACATAAAATGGTTTCCATTACTGAAAATAATGACATCAAAAGCTTTCATTGGTGATATCAATGACATCAAAGGTTTCAATTTGTGACATTAATAACATGAAAGGCATCAAATGATGACATCAATGATTTTAAAGAAAGTCCATTGTTTACATCAATGACATCAAAGGCATCAAATGGTGACATCAATGATGTCACTTTTTGATGCTTTCATTGGTGACATCAATTACATCAAAGGTTTTCATTGGTGACATAAGTGACATCAAAGGCTTTCAATGGTGACACCAGTGGCTTTAAAAGCTCTCATTGGTGACATCAGTGACATCAAAGGTTTCCATTGGTTACATAGATGACATCAAAGGCATCAAATGGTGATTTCAATGACATCAAAGGCATCAAATGGTGACATCAATGACATCAGAGGGCATCCACTATTGACATCCCTCATAGCAAATTTCCTTTGGCTTGGAAGTGGCTCAGATGAACAGCAAAGATTTGGTGGGCGGCCCACATCTGGCCCAAGTGCATGAAAGCTGTTTTGAACCATAACATAGCCAGACCTCTACCATAGCTGTACCAACTGCAAAGGAGTTCATATGGCTTATAGCTGGGCATGCCTGTAAAGCTGAGCTCTGGTAAAGCCCAACAGCTCTTACACTGCAAAAAAGGAAGTTCAAAAAAGTTAAAAAACCTTGTATCAAGGAAATAAGTCGTATTTTTTGTCCAAAAAGAAAATTAATCTTGTCAAGCATGTTTTGCATTAGAGGAATTATCTAATTAAAAGAGAGTATGGCTATTTTCTCTCAATAAGTTATTCCAGCTAATTTTGAGCTGAATGAACCAGTAACAGGGTGTAAAAATGTTTTACAATAAAACCCGGTGGAGCAACAAGATTATTTGCCTTATTTTAAGAGCAAGGCCACTTGTACAACTTCTCAATTTAAGAATGCCAAGAAATAAGAACAATTAAAGGTTGTTTAATTTAATTTGTTATGTGCTCTCAGGCCATCTGAACCTGGCAGAACCTGCTGCTTCATATCCAACATATTAATATGACAGCAGGCTGGTCTATACAACATACAGCATGATACAAATAACCATGCTAGACAAAAGCTGCACGGCTCACAAACAAAACAAAATGACCAAAAATAAATTATCCTTCACTCAACTGCATTCTGAACCACAATTTAGCAATGAATGTGGTGTATGCAATAGGATCCTGCAAGCATCAGCGTAAAGACTGCTATTAATTAATTGATTGATTGCTGATCTGCTGTTCTATCATTTAGATTAAAGACATTCTGACACATGAAAAAATGAAACAATCATGAAACAACAAAAAAGGGAGTTTGTCTATGAGAGGCCAACACATTAAACAGTGTGCCTTTTGCAGTTCTGCAGATGAGGCTCTATGTAGCCCAAGCTTATCTCCCAGATAATATTTCGTCGGAACATATGTCACATCCTTGTGAGTATGACTGTAATATGGAGTGAAATCTACCAGACTATCAGCTTATTAGTTTAGTTGCTTGTGCATGTTTGGAATCTCTATTGTATATGCCATGTAACCTATCGTAACAAACGGTATTATGCTGCTGGAACTCAAAACAATATTAAGATGAGTTCATTACATAGATATTGCTCACAAGTCCAAATTCAGGTAAATCATTGGAATTCACAGCAGTCACAAGTAATGTCTTCTCCCCTATATATTTATTACCATTTAGATTAATCCATTTAAAAGATACTGCATTGTTTATGCCATCATTTCCAAGGAAAGCTCTTATTATTTCTTTTAAATATGACATGTTGCATATTTCTGATAAAGTCCCAATACACACTCATTACGAAAAATACTAACATTTTGACAACATTTTTCTTATGTTTTAAATGCTGTTCAATTAGTGTTTTCAACTTGCTAATTGACTGTGGAACAATGACAGGAGCAAACAAAATTTGAACAATTTCTATGAGTTCAAGAATTATTTTGTAGTATTCATTGTCTTTAACTGTATCAATAAGAAATGGCAATATTTTCAGTAGAGCAATCATTTGGCCTGACAACTGCTTCAACATATTATCACTTGAAGATAATGTGATGTAAGCAATAGGACTTGGTTTGTCTCTGTCATCAAGTGGAGAGTAGGAAAATCCAGTTAAATAAACAAAGAAAATAAATAAATAGCTAAATACATTAGCTAGCTACCGTGTACCGCTTTGGCCTCTGAACCCAAGATGACCTGTGACACGTCATTTGATACCAAGGGTTTGTACCATAATTCCGTGCCTATAATGACAGGAACGTCTTGCCATTTATTAATGATGACGTTGATGTGACCCGATTTTAATAACTATAAACCAACATGAACTTATTTAGATAAATATACTTTGTATAAATGCAAAATAAACTTATTTATGCTGACCCACCCCGCTCTCTCTGTGCAGATGGTACAATCCACTGGTTTGCGCTCTTTTTTTCCCACATAAAGTCTGTTGCATTTTGGAAAAAAAAAACGCGCACACTTAGATGTCATATGTGGATATCAGTAGAGTCGAATTATGGATAAACTGGATGTTGTTTAAATTGCTACACTCGGAGGTATGCTACAGGGTTACTGATGTTATATTTTACATAGCTAACCTAGCTTAGCGAGTTGTGGATTCTCGGCGTCAGAGAGGCTAATGGACTAAATGACACAAAAACAAACTAGTACTTGGTAGGGCTTGGTGCATGATGATTCTCATCTAAAAATAGATTAACTCTGGTTAGGCTTTGGGACTTTCATTGTATTTTCTTATTGCTAAGGGCTGTAAGTGCTGAAAATACAGTAACACCTGGTCGTTTGTAAAATGTTAGCTGTTAAGATATTGGCCTAAAGCACATCACTCTGACCTTATCCAGGGAGCTCTTCTGCCGATCCATAAGAAACACCATAACTAAAATGAATTCTATTGCAAGAGTCACAGAGGACTGCAGATACCCCACTAAACATGAGGTGAATGCAATGGCAAAGCGATTGGTGGAGTACTATCCAATGATAAAAGACAGGTCTTCAAACAGTGATTGGGTGAGTAGAGTTTTGTCCCTTGTGCTTGTTGATGGTGTGATGTTAACTGTAAGATTTTGCTAAATTCTACTCATACAGTGCTACACCATAACAGAAGGTTCAGATGTGGCTAGACTTTTCTGAAAACTATAATTACAGTATAAGAAAGCTTGGGTCTCGTTTTTTAATGTTTACTATGTATCCCTCTCAGGAGCATGTTGCTAAAAAGCCCATAAAGAGACTCTCAAATGTCAGAAGTCCAAGGAAGGCCACAGTTCTTTCTTCAAAGAAACCACAACAAAATGTGGAAGTCAGTTCAGAAGTTTCAGTCACTAACTATGATGGAGATTCCAGTGAATCCACCACTGTTCTGCAACGGTCACATGTTAGTCCCATGCTAGATCCATCACCGAGAGCGAGCTTGAATTTGAGTCTCTAAGACGCTTCATCACCTCTGATGTCTTGAGGGAGCAAGTCAGACCAGCAAAGATTCTAGAGGCTTACCTTGTTTCTGAGAACTGGATCAGGTAAGTAATATTGGTCCTATTCAGTCCACATTTTCAGCTCTTCCAAGGACTTATTTTAGCATGACATAATTGGCATAATGTTCATATACCTTAGACATTATAGATCTTTTTTGAAGAACGTTAATCATAAGAATGTTTGACAAGGACTAGCAGTGAACATTTTTTTTCAGCAAATTTTCTTTCTGTATCTGAACCTATTTTTCAGGTGCTGGATGAGCTTCAGCAAGTCATCCAACCCACCAACTCCCAGTACACCTCTGAGATGAAGAGCAGATGGGAAACCTACAATTCAAAGGTTCAGTTCTATGGGGTGATGAAGAAAACCATGGAGCCTCCTAAAACTTTGAATGTGGGTGAAGTCACAATACATTGACTTGTTCATTTTGTAAAATAATATGTCATGTCATGTCAAGTTATTTATGGTACCACCTTGTATTGTGCCTTTTCCATTAAAACAGTGGAGCATGTGACACCTGTGTTCAGAGCCCTGCCACTGCTCTTCCCGTCCAGCACTATGCCACCTGAGAAGCTGGGCTTAAGCAGCGAGGCTCTTTTCCATGTTCTCACGGTGAGATTTATAGACTTACTGCAATATTTCACACTAGGCCTGCACAATATAGGAGATGATACGAATCTCGATTTTTTAGCTTTGAATTGAAATCACAATTTTCTACCACGATTTTCTTTCCACATTGGACTGACTTTTGTCGTCTTGTCTAAATCCAAAGTAGTTCCACACCACCGAAGTACCACCTATTTTCGGAACAAGGTCAGTTTGGGTGGTGGACTGATTCTCGTCACTACAACCTGGGTTTTTAGCAACATCCTTTTTTTGCGTTCATTTGTTCATTGAGTTTTCCTTGCGATTAACGTTATTTCGGCAACGCCGCAGTCCCTCCTCAGAAACTTTCAACTGAACTATTTGATTCTGCGTGCTGTGGATAAGGGAGAATCCTTGGAGCAGTTGTTTACAACTCTGACACATGCCGCCGACTCTTAGAAAAAAAATCTACATCTATATGAATTTGCATATTCATATATCATTTTCATTTATATTACCATTATAAAAAAATATAATGGAGAAGCAGTGAAACAACTGACTTAAAAAATTCGCCCAGGTATTTTGACCCCTTCTGTATCGGACTGAATGTCAGAGAACAATTCAGCCTCAGGGAGTTTTTTTCTGGCATCATCGTACTTTTCTGGAAAAACCAAATTACAAAAGCATATAACTGAGCCTAAAAGTAGAAAATTGGAACATAGTGGGTAAACCTTTATACAACTCCTACCTGCTGTGTAGAGAATTCTGATCCTATATTTTTTCCACTCCTTCTGTGGTTGCAGTTTTGTTTTCACAGCCTCGGTAAGATGCTCGCCTCTTAGTTTAGGCCAAGCACATTGCTCCCCATTGAGCCAGACGTCAGGCACCACCGCTACTTCATTTGTTTGAAGAAATGAGACCAAATAGAACATCTTACAAAAAACAAAAATAACAGCATGACTTTATAACAACTGAAGGAGACATATTGGTAACAATGTTAGTAAAAGGCAGCTTCATTGTAGCTTATGGCAGCCTTCAACTTTCATTACAACAACGCTCTATCAAGAATCTGTGGGTAACATTGGTGTCCCTTTGCCACTGCGAGAGATGGACACAGCTGAAAACGTGACAGATCACACTGTAACACCAGAATTATTGTAAAACGGGAGTATCTGTACTGTTTGGTGGCCAAGTGAGTAGGTTTTGCAGTGGTATTCATGCACATTGTTAGGTGTATTGTAAGATGACTGACGAAGTGGCACGAACAAAGTGTCTGTCACCAATAGACTGTATTTGAGTGTCTGTGTGTGCATGCGTGCTTGTGTGACTGCGACACACCTGTAGCTTGTAAATTAAGTTAGCTGCCGGCTAACCACACACAGTGTGCTGCTTGAGGAGGAAAGTATTAGGGCTGCAACAAATGTTTATTTTTATTATCGATGAATCAGATTATTTAAACGATAAATCAGTTAGTTGTTTGGTCAATTTAATGTTAAAAAATGTTGAAAAATATCAACCAGTGTTTCCCAGACCACAAGATGACATCCTCAAATGTCTTGTTTTGTCCACAAACCAAAGAGATATTCGGTTTATTGTCGTAACGACACAAAGAAACTAGAAATATTCACACTCGAGAAGCTGGAATCAGAGAACTTGGACTTTTTTTCTTAAAAAACTCAAACAGATTATTTGATTATCAAAATAGTTGATGATTAATTTAGTAATCGATTATTGTTCAACTAATCAATTAATTGTTGCAGCTCTCAAAAAATATGTCAGGCTTTTTATTTCTGTGTCTTATGTAACCCCTGGTTACCAGAGCAAAATAGGTATCCAATAAGGGAAATACTATTTTAGAATAAACAGTGATAATAAAGTTACCACTTAACTCAAAGAAAAAATAGGTTAATTGTGATGATATAAGTGTTTGGGAATGTAATAAGGTTATTGGAAAATAATATAAATTTGAAATAATTAAAAGTGTTAGTTAACTTTATTGACATCCCCAACGTCCATCCAACGGTTAACCCCCTCTTGTTGTTGAGATCGTACCGCACCGCACGTTCCATTTGCTACGTGACCAGCAACAGAAACAGACGTGTGTGTCGGAGCAGGAAATTAAGTAGACGTGAGTAAGTAAAATACGTGTTTATAGGATTCATTGTAGCTGTATAAATGTTTGATACTAAGTATAAAGAAAAATATTTCCCCCCAACCAGATCGATCGACCCTTAAAGAGCTACCTGCACCATCCTGCTGCTAACTGCTGAGGAAAAGTCTTGGTGAGTTGACTGAGATGCTAATGTGTCAATTGTTGCTTGCTATCTAAGTAATAGGAAGCTTATGAATAGTTAAATGAGATGAAGTATTGTGGAAACATATTTAAAGCTGGCGGTGGCTGACGTTAGTTGTAGTCATGTCTGTCGTGCTAGCGTTGTCAGCTGTTAGCATTAGCCGCAAATCACTAGCAACATCGCGTTAGCCGTTAACAGCCATTAACTGCCGTTAACAGGTGTTAAACTGAGAGTGTGTTCGGTTGCTGCAGGTCTGTTGCAGTGTACGGTGTGGGTAGGAGTGACAATTTTATTTTGTTGAATTAACAGGTTACCATGAATGTTACATGGTATTATACTGTTTGTGACATATAGAAAAAACAAACAAACAAAAAAACAACAATGCTGTAGTGATGTGTTGTAACAATTTTTCTGTTTGTTTGTGGGTAAAAGGCCAGGTCTGCCTCTTCTCCTCCTTTTTCTACTTCATCTGGCAAGAGTGTGAGCCCCCCAAGAATCTTGATTCTTCAGCCAGCTAGCTTCTATTGGAAAGAGGTGCAGTTGGTCCTGGAGTGGCGAGCCAACCCACGAGAGGAATCAAAAGATAGAGTGATGTTTGGATTTTTGAAGTTCAGTAAAGAGTGGTAGGACAATAGCATTCAGTTGCCCCACACAGCAAAATATGAGGAACTTCATGGAGTGAGAAGACACTAATACTGCATTTAAAGGGTCAAAGGATGATACAGTCTGAGTTGAACTGATGGATGGACTTGCCAGTAACTCATTGAACTGAATATTTGATCCACTGATTTATTGACACAACAGCATGCAACAGATTTGTTTTGAATTGTTAATATTGAAAGTTGCTATTGTTTTGTTTTGTTCTTTATTTTTGTTTTGGAATAACCTGCTTTGGGTTGTCAAGTTCCATTAAGGGAACTAATTGGTATTTTGAGTTCAGAAAATAAATGTAAAAAATATATATTAAAGGAATCACCTGTTAAAATAGAGATACTATAAATAGGGTATAAAACTATTAAGAACTACTAAATTAAAAAAAACCCAAAACTTAGCAAGTGCCAGACTATGAACCATGAACTAAAAAAGCAATTCTTCAAAAAGAAAACCTAAAGTTAATAAAAAGCAAACAAAGCAATTATACTTACCTAATGGGTGTATTCCTGGTTTAGTCAAAAAAGAAAAAAAACTGTTAAAGAGGAGAGAGTTTCTTTTTTTTTGGTTTCGATTACATGATTATTAGAGGGGTTTTTTTTTGCTACTTCGAATGTCATTTTAAGGTTAAAGAATACACAATTGAAAAAAAAGGAAGATAATTGAAAGATGAAAAAGTAAATATTTATTTTACCTTTCAAACGCAACTCCTTAGTGTGTGTTTTGTGTCACCTTTGCTGTCCGCTACCCATTTCTCCTGAGCGATCTAGAATCTTCTGATACTCTGGTCCATATTAATTGTTTATTACATTTTATTTGTTTGTAAAAGAGTTACACAAGTATCACTTCTGGTTGTTACACTTACTTTCTTTTGTTATTATTTATAATAAAAAAACAATAATAACTTCGGTAAAATCACTGTAATTTTCTCACCCTTTCCATTAGAGATCAAGACTTTTATCATAGCACCTGCCCCTCCAAAGGTCTCTGCACAGACCTGACATACAATGTACCTACCTTTTGATCTCTTTTCTCCTGTCCTCCCCTGATAGATCGGAAGAGCACA
>JAQNCA010000006.1:7329639-7405000 GCA_029783725.1 Acanthurus tractus
GCTTTCATTGGTGACATCAATGACATCAAAGGCTTTCATTGGTGATATCAATGACATTAGAGGTTTCCATTGGTGACATCAATGACATCAAAGGCTTTCATTGGTAACATCCATTACATCAAAGGACATCCATTGGTGACATCATTGACATCAAAGGTTTTCATTGGCGACATCAATGGCATTAAAGGTACTCATTGGTGACATCAATAACATCAAAGACAATCCATTGGTTACATCAATGACATTAAAGGCTCTTATTGATGACATCAGTTGCATTAGGATCTGTCATTGGTGACATCAGTAACATCAAAGGCATCCAATTGTGTCACCAATGACATTAAAGGGTTCCATTCGTTACATCACTGGCATTAAAGGCTCTCATTGGTGACATCAATAACATCAAAGGAATCAATTGGTGACATCAGTGACATCAAAGGGTTCCATTGGTTACATCACTTGACATCAAAGGCTTTCATTGGTAACATCAGTGGCATTAAAGTCTCTCATTGGTGACATCAAAGGCATCAAATGGGGATATCATTTACATCAAAGGCATCAAATGGTGACATCAGTGACATCAAAGGGCATCCACAGGTGACATCCCTAACAGCAAATGTCCTTTGGCTTGAACGTGGTCCAGATGAACAGCAAAGATGTGGTCCATTTACTTTCTATTGGTGAAATCAATGACATCAAATGGCATCCATCAATGACATAAAATGCTTTCACTGGTGAAATCCATGACATCAAAGGCATTAATTGGTGACATCAATGACAACAAAGGCTTTCAGTGGTGACATTAATGGCATGAAAGGTTTCCATTGGCGACATCAAAAACATCAATGGCATTCAATTGTGTCATCACTGACATCAAAGGTTTTTATCGGTGAGATAAATGACATCAAAGGCTTTCCATTGGTTACATCACTGACATCAAAGGTTTTTATCGGTGAGATAAATGACATCAAAGGCTTTCATTGGTGAAATCCATGACATTGACGGCTCTCATTGGTGACATCAATAATATCAAAGGCATCAAATGGTGACATCAATGACATCAAAGGTTTCTGTTTGTGAGATCAAAGTCATCAAAGGCTTTTTATTGGTGAAATAAATGACATGAAAGGGCACCCATCAATGACCTCAATGGCTTTTATGGGTGAATCAATTACATCAATGGCTTTTATTGCTGACATCAATGACATCAAAGGGCATCTATTGGTGCTTTAAATGACAACAAAGTTTTCAATTGGTGACATCAATGACATAAAAGGCTTTCGTTGCTGGGATCAAAGTCAGCAAAGGCTTTTTAGTAGTGACTTCAATGACATCAAAGCTCTTCCAGCAATGACATCAAAGGCTTTCCATTGGTGATATCAATGTCATCAAAGTTTTTCATTGGTGACATCAACGGCATTAAAGGTTTTAATTTGTGATTTCAATGATATCAAAGGCTTTTACTGACATTCATGACATCAAATACTTTAATTGGTGATATCAATAACATCAAAGGCTTTCAGTGGTGACATTAATGGCAAGAAAAGTTTTCCACTGGCGACATAAATGACATCAAAGGCTTTCCATCAATGACATCAAAGGCTTCCATTGGTGATATCAATGATATCAAAGGTTTCCATTGGTGACATCAATGACATCAAAGGCTTTCATTGCTGGGATCAAAGTCAGCAAAAGCTTTTTAATGGTGACATCAATGACATTAGAGGGCATCTATTGGTGACATCAGTGACATGAAAGGGCATCCCCTTGCGTCATCAGTGTCATCAAAGGTTATCACTGGTGACAATAGTGACATCAAAGGCTCTTCTTGGTGACATTTATGACATCAAAGAGTTTTATTGTGACATCAATGTCATCAAAGCCTTTCATAGGTGACATCAAAGGGCTTCCATTGTAACATCAATGACATCCTCTGGATTTCATCAGAGACATCAAAGTCATAAAAGGCATTTTATTGGTGAATTCAATTATATCAAAGGGCATCCATTGGTGACATCAATGACATCAAAGGCTTTCATTGGTGTTATCAGTGATATCAAAGGCACTTATGGGTGACATCAATAACATCAAAGGCTTTCATTGGTGACATCAATGACATCAAAGGTTTTCAGTGGTGATATCAATAACATCAAAGGCTTTCATTGGTGACATCAATGACATCAAAAGCATTTATTGGTGACATCAATAACATCAATGACATTAAAGGCTCTCATGGGTGACATTATTGACATCAAATGCTTTCACAGGTGAAATCAGTGACATCAAAGGATGTCTATTGGTGACATCAATGTCATCAAATTGCTTTATTGGTGAAATAAATGTCATCAAAAACATTCATTGATGACAACAGTGTCATCAAAGGGCATCCATTGGTGAAATCAATGACATCAAAGTGCATCCCCTTGTGACATCAATGACATTAGAGGTTTTCATTGGTGACATCAATAACATCAAAGGCTTTCATTGGTGACATCAAAGACAATAATGAGATCAACGACAACAAGGGTTTCCATTGATGACATCAATGACATGAAAAAGGCTCTCATTGGTTATAGCAATGACATCAAAGGCTTTCATTGGTTACTTCAATGGCATCACAGGATTTCATTGGAGGAGTCAAAGTCATCAAAGGCTTTTTATTGGTGACATCAATGACATTAAAGGGAATCCATCAAAGCTATCAAAGTCTTTCATCAGTGACATCATCAGGGCATCCTTTGATGCCACTGATGTCACGATGACAATTTTGATGTCATAAGTAACATCACCAATGATGACACCGTAACATTGTTGACATCAAAGGACTTTGTGATGTCATCAGTGTCAACTGTTTGATGTTACTCTGACAACACAAATTACCCTAACACCTTTGATGTCAATAGTGAAATCAGTGACATCAAAGGTGTCATTAGTGACATCCTCTAAACACACAATTGATTTGGTGATGTCACTGAATTGAAAAAAAAAACTGTAATTGGTGACATCAATGACATCAGGGGTGCCATTGGCGACACCAATTACAGCCTTGATGCCATTCGTGACATCAATGATGTCCTGTCAATTGACATCACAATTGATCGTTTGATGCTTCCATGACAACACATTGATTACACACTTGTATTTGTGATGTCACCATTTATATCACAAAGTCAAATGTGATGTCACAGTTGATGTTACAGATTAGATTGTTTCATTATTATTGTCATGATGGATTAAATGCAATTGTGATGTTATGGCTGATGTCACACACGGAACTGTTTTGTCACCACTGACATCACACAAATAATTGTTATGTCAACATATAAATCAGTTACTTTGGACATAACAGTTGATTTCACAGAATTAACCCTGATATCATAAATGATGTCATGCAACCAATTGTGATGTTATGGCTGATATAACCCTCTGGAACTCTGTTGTCTCCGAAATCACAAAATTAATTGTCACTATTGATATGTGATGTCACAATCAAAATTAACTGTGATTTTACAATATATTATTTTATTTTTTATTTTTTTAATTATATTTTTATGCCTTTATTAATAGGACAGCAAAAGATTAGACAGGATGTGGGGCGAAGAGAGGGGGGAGCGACATGCAGCACAAGGTCGGAGCCAGAGTCAAACTTGTGACCACTGCATGGAGGACAATTGTACATTGGCTGCCCGTGCTACCAATCGTCCCAATGGACATCACACAAAGACAGCAAATAGTACATTCTTGTAATCACTTGAGATCATAACATGTGACTTTCTTTAGCCAGAGACACGGTGTGAATCTGAAATAATCTACATCATAATATATCCTTCAATTCACATTTGGTCACCCTATGAACTGCCAGAAAGCCAGAGTCAGCAGGGCACTGGGTGATGAGAGTCAGGGGAAAGCACAGAGAAAAGTGCTAATGGACTGACACAGTAAAAGAGCTGATCACAGCCCTGAGTGTCTGCCAACCTCAATGCTCTTATGCCTTTTGACTAAGACATATGTTCATGATACAACACTTCTGAAACACAGCTCTGGCACCCTCATTGCAAATAATTCATACCCCCTTACAGTCTTATAGCTCCCCTTACATGCATCTTACCTGCCAGTTCAACACTTAAAGAAGAAGGCAGGGGGAAAGACTTGCAGCGAATACTTTGTCCCTGTCACCATCAGGATCAAATAACACCATATAGATCTCACCTTCTTGGCAAAAACTACATTTACATTTTACATTAACAAATGAAAAATAGAGGAATCTAAAACATTCTTTAACAGTTTATTTACTGTAATTTGGGTCAGCTTCCAAGACAACAACTTATCAAAGTAACAATTCTTCTTAAGACCTTTCTTTCTTACAAGCTGAATTGTGTGAGCATTAATCAATACTACCTTAAAAACTACAATTTAACTAAACCAATGACTTCCTGAAGTCACTAAGTGGCTTGTTAAACATAATTAGGCATATTTTTTCTTGTGTCAAATAAAAAAAAAAAAAAAAAGTAAATACATGATCTCATAGCCTGATTTTTAATCCCTATTAGTCATATGTTGTATGTGATACCTCTTCAAACAGCCATGTCCACAAATTGCTCAAACAGTCTGGTCAATGCAGATACTTCATCTGTCATGCCAATAAAGCTATTTGCAAGCAGTTGATCAGTTGCAACCTTACTACTCCCACAAGGGCTGAGTGAGAATTAAAAAAAGATAGCCCAGTAGAAGGTGTGAAAATCAATGACTGCTCACATTTGACCCCTGATAATATCGCAGGACAAGTGATCAGCTCTTTCTGGTAGATGCTCACCTGCTGGCTGCTCTCTCTCTCTGACAGATGAAATAAGCCTCAACACTGTATTCTCCCATCAGGAATTGTCAGAGATCAGACTCAAAACCCTGGGGAAGGGGAAAGGTCTCTGTACAGAGACCAGTCTCTGAATATCACAGGGCTGATAACAAGGTTGGTCCACTCTGTGACTTTTTCTCTGCAAACAAAAGTAATTGGGACTATACCTCTTTCATTTCCACTCAAGCATGAGGTAGGTGATCAAGCACAAAACTACATTCCTGTTTACCCAGAAAGCTTTTGGGTATGCCAAGCTTAGGAGAAAAGGAAGATGTATCTGCCAGTGCCAAATTGTCCCTGTTTTTTGAAAAGAAGAGGTAAAATCAATGACTATCTCCAGATTGTGAAGATGCAATCAATTCTGTGTGGGTCCTATCCTCTCTTGGGAGATGAGGGAACAATAACTAAATATGGTCATTTCAGGGTCAAAGCAGACTTTAGGGGATGACCTTTGGTTGAGGTGCTTTGTGTTGGGTTCTGAGTGTTGTGTTGTGTATCGATTTCTCTCATCCTCTGCATCTTCAAGAACTTGTGCTCCTTCAGACAGAAAGTAGTCAATCACACTTTCATGGCTGCTTAATTTTTTGTCTCTATGGTACTCTGAAGAGGCTTTCACCTGCTGCATTCTCTCTATGTTTTTAATATTACAACGGCCACAGCATATGAACACTTCAAAGCATACAACATTTACTTTTGCTTTCCTAATAAATTGCATTACAAAATCTGAGAGGATTTAAAATCAATACTACCCATTGTTTTAAACATAATCAAAAATGACAAAATTGACTTATTAACTAACTAATAACTAACTAATTTCATATTTTTACTCTAATATTACGAAAATGGAGAACTTTTAACTTTCTTTTACTATAACAAAATAACTGAAACCTAAGTGATAAATAGTCTTCTGTTAGTAATTTTTTTCCTACAATTTTCAAGCGTAAATGAAAGTACCTTTAATATTCTTATGAAGAGTGCACAGTATGAAAAAGTCCCTGCATAGCAAGTATCATGAAAAAATATACTAATAATACTTCATAAAGCACAATAACAGATTAATAATCATATAAACAAAGAATATTAAGATTATCACAAGGAATAACTATTTTCTTACCAACACAGGAATAATATATTCATCTAGATGGAGTTTGAATGATGTAAGATTTCCATTTTAATTTCCATTAATCCTCTAAAATAATCCTTAGTTCTATTGCTCATTCAGAGGATTAGGCTGCTTGATCCTGCTGCATCTGTTGTGTACCGTGTGTGATATCAAACACGTCTTTCCTGTTGGCAACCAAAAACTGTTAACACCCATCAGTCAAATTCTTCCTTTTTGAACCCTGAATAATCCATGATTGGCATGGTATGATCCTCCAAAGTGTTACATTGTGTGAACAAAATGATTGTTTTTGTGTATATTAGTCATGTAAATTGCATCTTTGTTGCAGTGAATTGAATAATACAATTAATAAAAATTCTGATGTTGGCTTGGTGGTCAAATTACTCTAGTTGGTGTAAATACATGCATATCATGTGCAAGCGATGTATCACATTGCACAGGGTGAATCACATTGCTTTTATGTCAGAGACCATCATCTACTGTGAGACCGGGGATGACTACTGGTCCAGAATCAGATTTAACCAATAATAGACACATTATCCTCACAGAAGTGTAGCAGATATGAGCCCATAAAATTTTTTTTGTGTTTAATAATAAGACATTTTCATGATTGTAGTAAACAGCAAAGTCCGATCAAAACAACAAACCAGCCTTTTGCACCACAGCTAATACAACAAATGTGAAATAACTTACACCATCATTAACTGTGCATTATTTGGTCCATATCTTACCGTTTAAATCTCATTATTTAAAGCCAACAGATTGTAAATCATAAAAAATTTTCACTTATAAATGTGCAGAGTTTTTTCTCAAGTAGTGGTTAGCATCAGTTTCAAGTAGCAGATAAATCAAACTTTGGAGAATGTAGCACTACATTGTTGCATTAATGAGCTGACGGACCTCTAGAAAGATGGAAAATGAGAACTGGGAGCATCTGTCAGCACTTGTGATGAATGGAAATGGACTTCTTGTCTCCTTCCACAGCACTCAAGTATTCTCCACCACCTTGGATGACATTTCTCTGATCAGTCATGTTTTTTAACATTCGTGGCAAATTACTCCATCAGACATTGCAAGCGCCTGTCTGTCAGACAAAGAAAAAGCCTGATGTCTCACAGACAGGTGAGTGACAAGGGCAAAGCTTGGAATGAAAACCAACCAGAGGTAGTGTTTCAAAAGAAAAGAGGAGAGAAGAAAAGTCAGAGACTCCTTTGAACATGAATTCCCAGTGGTGAAGCAGTATCAGTCAATCTTGGGCTAATTCAGGTCAGAGTGTGTGTGCCACCTCTATGATAGGCCAGCAGAGGGCTGACAAAATTTAAACAGAAATAAAGTTTATTGCACAAATGGCCCAAATTAATGAACAAGACAGAGAGAACAAAAAAGGACGCTGATGATATGCTTTTACTTGATATCCCTCTTATCTTGGTCCATATCGTTATATTTCTAATATAAAGGAAGTTATATTTCTAACTTCCTATATGTCTTATAGATCCAATCAGGCTAAATTTTGTAAAAGTTTGTAGCCTACCTTTTCTACAAACTCCTTATATTCAGTTCTGACAAGAAAAGGATTTGGGGTGTATGAAAGTAATGGGATATACATTCTAAAATTGCCCCATTAAGAAATAAATACCTTAAGGTTAAGTTTTTTATGTAAGCAGGCCTAGCCCAGTCTGACAAGCACGAACTGATGAAGCCCCTTGGATTAGAGGCGAAACGTCTTCACAGACAAATACCTAAGTCCAGTTGACTTCGATTTATTTGTCTAGAATCTTAGTGAAATACTAAAAACATCAAGTGCAGGGGGAAAAATGTATAGAGATCATGAGAAAACTGAGTTGAGCCAGGGTGCACTGGGGTGTCAATCAGAGGCAGGTTAGAGGCAGATGGTGAGGTTAGGCCTTCATGTTCAGTGCATAATGTGCTCTTGGGCCTGGGGAAGCAATGTCTAAATTAATATGATTTGTCCACCTTTGATATTTAAGAGGATTATACCTTATGTTCAAACACAGTTTTTTGAATAGCCTTGGATGAAAAGTGACACAGAGCAGAATAGAATTAGCAGCTCCTGAAGGACTTCTTCATTCATTGTTAACTTCTTGCCTAATCCTTATTAGGATATACAGGTCCGAGGGAGCTGGTCATGGCTATGGGGACATGTGCCCCTATTGTGCGCCTGATGGTTAATCATGCTGTCATGGCAGGGGGAGGGGAAAGCAAATGGGAAGAGAGTGAGGGATCAAGAAAGTGCATAAAGACCCCCTGCTCTGCATGGGTGTAACCCAGTCTGGCTGAGCTCTGATCCCCCTTCTATGGCGTTAAGTATGACATGCAGGACACAGGCACTGTCTCCCAGCATGGGCTTATGAAGTATATCTCATATGTCTGCACACACACACACGTAAGCCTGCAAATCACATGCAGGCTGAAGAAAAAAAGCAAGTGCCTTTGGAACATCAGCTAAATGTTTATGATAAAAACACTGATTTATTTACTCAAAAACATTTCAAATCTTTTGCTGTCAGGCCCTTGCTGTAAAACAGATAAGGCTGCCACTATAGCAGATGTAGGAATCAGCCCCTTTTTTTAGGTTCGGACTGGTAATGCATGTCAACTATACAACCAGTTATTCGCATTATTTTAATATTGTTTCTTAGCTGGTCCAGATGAATAGCTACAGTAGCTTCAAAGCTTTCATGCAGTTCATATGGATCAGTGTGTTGTGGAAGCTTTGACTGATTTGACAGATATACTGGATGCTTTTGTGTACGACCCCATTATTCAAGATTCTGTCTGTCCGCCCTCTGCCCGTCTAGTGGCCCCTTTCAGTCCATCAGTATTTCTGATGAAAGGAAGCCCTTTTTTTTTACATATGCCATTAATCTTGAGAGTATAATTCAGATGAAAGAGGCAAATTAACGCTGAGTGGGAAGTGGGACAGAACTTTGATTCTGTGCTTGATGACAGAGTGTTGGCATTGTCATACTTTAGTAGGTGGAGGTGAGAATAAACATTTCAAGAATGCCAACTGTCCTCAATGAAAAGACCCAATAAAGCCATATTAAAGAGAGAAATAGAATGAACTTCAAGAAGTGAGTTTTTGCATGTGTGTTAATGAGGCATGACTGCACAATGTGCCTTCTAAAAGTTATCAACTTTGGAGCCAGTGGACACTTTGACTACTTGATTTATCTCTATGGACACAATGTGAATAAAGTCAACACAAAACTGAAAAAATAATTTCATGATTCCCTCTCAAAAAAGATGTCCAGGGAAATCAATCCACTTGTGATTATTTTCTGTGCAGTGTCTTACAAAAATAACAGAAAAATAGGTTTGCATTAATAAAAGCTTTAATTAGTCCAGTCACAACTCTCAAAATGTTTTTACCCAGTAAAATGTCCAAATACAACTATATATTTTGTGCTGTGCACTATATTATCCAAAATGTGTCAGCTAAATTTTAACATAAAAAATGAGACTAAACATAACATAAAAATGACTTATGATACATTTTTTTTGTTTGTGAATATTGTCTGATTTTTTATCTGATGGTGACTGCTGGCTGCTTCACAGGTTATCAACTACATCTTTCGTTTTCATGTTTTGATTAAGAGAGCAATGGCACCAGACATTCCATACTGTTATGGGCAGAGACTCTTAAATCAAGGACACAAGTTTCATTCTCTGGGCTCAGGGATCAGAGACTATTGGATTCACCTGAGATGTTTCCCTCAACTGATGGTAATCAGCCTGGGAGAGAGCTTATATGAGGAGGTTGGGCTTTCACTGCTTAGTTGGTTGATTGTATCCAGACAGTTAATACCTTCAGATGGCTGTCTGTGTTTCTGTTTGTATGTTTGTCTGAAGTGTGTGTTGAAAATGTGTCTGTCCTTTTTTAAAAACTTTTAAGAGTGATTCTTTTCTCTGCTAACCTCTTAGCAGAGAAAACCTCGTTCCCAATGACTTCCCAACTTTGTTTTGGTTTGAGTCAAATTTCTGTTGGTCTGTCAGTGATTTACTGTGGGGAATCACATTCTTTCGAGCACCTTGTGGAGCCCAAGGTGCTCGTTTCTGCTTGAACACTGTCACATTTCCTCATCAGCAGTGTTCTTTGTTAGGTTTCCAACAGTAACCCAAGTCTACTAAGCTTTTATGTTTGGGAAAATGTAACAATATTGTATGTTTAAAGCCTAAATACAGTTGTAAATCTTCCTTCAATGAAGAGTATATACTTGTAGAACAAAATAATCTTCAATCATGTTTGTTCACGCAAAAGATCTGCCAAATAATTTAATTGGTTTCAAGCAATGCAATCTTTCTAAAATAGTGTCTTTAGACTGTTAAGCCGTGTCTTTTTTCCATCACAGTGCAACATGTCTACTCTTCTCAGATGAGAAGAGTAGACATGCTTTATACGCTATATAACAGGAATGTCGTACTTACATTCTCAGGCTGTGTAACTTCACCTCAGCCCTCCATTCCTGCTCGCCCAAACACCAATGTCCTTCCATAATGTCACAGCGCACTGATCTGACCCCAGCATGCTCACGCAGACACTTTGGCAATACTATCATGTAAATGAAGTCAGGGTCATTTTAAGGGCCTTTGGGAGATTGCTGGTTTATCAGAAACATGCCTGCCAGAGCAGCTTATCATTGTCCGTTCAAACCAGTGCACGCTGAGTGTGTGGAAGTCGTATTCACATCCAAAAGGTCAACACTAATGCAAACAGAGCCGCATACATAAACAGCAATATAGGCTGTTGCTACCTTTTTGTTGTTGTCATGCTCAAAAGGTCTACTTTCTTATACAAGAGGGCATAATTTACATATCAGATTGTTTTAAAGAGTAATTTAGTAACTCTTTCATATCCTCTTGGTCACATTTAACAATTCTTGACCAAAAAATACAAAATTTCACAAGGTTAGTATAAGCAGTAGCGCTGCAATGGAAACAAAATAGCTTTGAAAACAAAATCAGCACTGATTATTTGTGGAAATGAGAGTAGCTCAATTTCTTCACAATCCTAGTATACCGAACAGTGCATGACATTGACAACAACACACCCGCTTGGTTATTCTTATGCCTGCAGGGCTCTCCATCGCAATGTAATTAAATTATGAACTGATACACATCGGGCTGGCCACGCTTGTTTGTTTATCCATTATTAGAGGCAGAGAGCTTTCATCCTGTGAATAAGAAACAGGGCTGACTCGAGTGCTATATGAACCATACAAGGGCAGACAAATGAATTGGTCTGGTTGGAAATATACAAATAATAGGAAAAGTGTGGTTTTTGCATCGAGCGGGTTGTGTAACGGTGCACCTTCAGCCAGTCTGTAGTGATGAATTGTTAACATACACAGAATTTGGAGTAATTCTAAGGGAATTTTATAAAACTTTAGCCCATTTCCATTTAGATAAAACAGTTGTTTCTTTGCTTGATTTCATTTCATAACATTAAGTGCTCGAAAATGTTTCCTTAAATAGAGATGCATGCAAATAACCAACTCGAACCTATTCCAAACAACTGACACTGTACTCTTAAGTTGCTTAAAAACAACCTGTTTGAAGACTATTGACATGACTCTTGTAACAATCCATTTGCTGTTGCCAGCTTTTGTTCACCCTCTTGTCAACTTCTTTTGTCCAGAGAAAAACACTTGCCCTACTTTCAGTGTACACTCACAAAATTGTAGACACCTTTATGCTTTATGGCTGAAATTTTATGCTTTTTGGGTGACAATCCAGCCACATCCTTTCCTCAGAAACCACAACAAGTTATGATGAGAGATGCTGACAGTCCCATTTAACATACTGTCTAAAAAATAAATGGTATAATTATGGTTGTTAGAGCAAATTATGACTCTTGTGGGTAAACGTTCCGTAAACTGCCATTAGAGGTGAGCAGGTGGAGAGGCAACAGGCTTTAGCCACCACAATCTGCAATAATAACCCTCCCATTTACTAACACCTCCTATCTTCCATTCTTCTGTGTGACTGAAGTACTTTGACAGTTTCAGTACTTATATGGCCCACTTATGTTCTAATCTATATTTGGAGCATTGTTTGTATTTAAACTTTGCAGTATTATGAATGCTTTTGCCATCACTTGATTATTGCTATAATGAATTTTATTTTGCTGTATTATGCTTTATTGACCACATAAGGTGACTTGTGAGTATTTGACATAAAATGTTCCACTTGGTACTCCTTTCTATTATGGCCAGTTGAATGAAAAAAGAGTGAGATAATTGATTTTTTTAATATGAATAAACAAAACCTGAAGGGAAAGTCATATTTTGTAAAATACCAAATTTTGCCTTCTGAGAAAATGGTTAAAACACTGTCCAACATTATTTTAAATACAAAGCCACAGCTAGCTGTGACGAACTTGTAGTGTTTTTACAGGAAGTGATGTTCTGTAGCCCCTAACTCCCCCTGAAAACAATGATTTGTCTTTTAACCTAAATTAGACATAACCCATTAACTATCTAAGGTATCCAACTAGTAGAGCTGGCCCTTGTCAGTCTTTGTGCTAAAACTAAGTTTGCCTCTTGCTAGCTATAGCTCCATATTGAACACAACCGCTACAGACGTGTGTATGATATAAATCCTATCTCTCTCTTAGCAAGCAAATATGTGTTTTCTCAAAACTACCCATTTAGTGGACATTTACTGTGCACATGTAGGCCTACTGCACAAAATTAATGGGTCTAATGCTGTTAAATTTCTCCTTAACAGTAAGAGCACTTCATTTAGAGAGTCCTTCATTTCTGTGGTCACTCCTGTGGTACAATTACACAAGCAAGTGGTACTCTGTCCTCCATGAGACAAAGTGTTTCAGGTGACCCTCTGGGTGATTACTGTCTACTTCACTCTGCAGTCTTAATGAGAGTGGAGTGTGTGGCTTGCTGAGGTTACGATCTCTAACTGAACTTCTGATACACTGGTATTCATTACTCTGTTGATGCTCTCTGAGATAATAATCCTCTCATGTCTGCCATAGAAGCCCCTCTTCTTAATCGTCATAAAAAAATAAAGGTGCATAATTCCTTCTGCCTTTCCTGGTGATGAAATTTGAATCATAATACTAAAACTATATAATTTATTTGTTTTGATTGACTCTTCTGAAGTTGCTGTGTACACCTGTGACCGTGGAAGCTAAGTTGAGGCTTCTACTATCCAAAGATCATGCATTTCCTGCTTTGAATTAGTGATTTTCAAGCAGAGAATGCTGATTTTGTGTCATGTCTTTATCTATCATGTTCTGGCAGAGACAGTGTATTATAGCCCTACACATAACATTATTCAGAAAACATGACAATTCAATAAGTCGCAGCAAGAGAATAGAAAAGACAACTAACAACAAAACCTTGGATTTTCTGATCTATTATTTTTCCCACCCTTAATGTTAATGAGAGTACATGTCCTTACCTCTTTATATTAATCAGTAAATCTTTTTAAAACTGTGTTGCAGTAGCTGACAACCTTGTGCAAAGGAAATTTCAGGCATTGAGACAAAAGCTCTGATTTCTTTTCTCTATGGCCCTTTTCACTGCTTCACTGAGCGACTTTCATTCATTATCATTCAAATGTGAGACACAAGGCAGCTGACAAAATTTTGTGCTTTTGCACTTAAAGAGTGTGTTTCTGAGCCGTTCAGTAGCTCGGAGAGCACATTGGCAAAATAGAACACAATGCTGATATGTGAATGTATGTACATTTTGCAGAGGTGGTGAAAAACTTAATGCTGTCATAATGCTATTGCTGTTATGTTCTTTAACAATGAATTTAAACACATTTCATATATTTAAATTAATGCTGTGCTGTGTTTATCAGAAGTGTATAAAAGTGCATTTTGGCAGTTCATGGTGTATTTTTGTAAGTTTGGGTTCTGATAATAAAGATAAATCCTGATAAAAGACAAATTTCCTTTATGGTTCTCAAGCTGAAAAAACACTGAGATCCCCTAGTTTAGACTGATTATATCTACAGTACTTCACATCAATCATAATGGCAAGAGTCTTAATAAGCCCCTATGATGCTACAAATGATAACATTCACGGGATTGTTTTCCTGGAAAAGACAATTCACAATTCAGATTGAATTAATATGCAAATTTCATTGATTACTTTGGACTTTGACAGGTTCATATGTGCTGCTTTGCTCTGTTGATGTCTGGTCATTAGAAAATAAATTTCCATCACTGGAGATGCAAACGTCTTTATGCTTTAGAAATTAGGTTGCGTGCATGTTCAAGAAAACACATCATGCTAGTCTCCTTTCCCTTTTCCCTTCCCTTTACCTTTTCCTTTTCCCCATCTTACTCTTGCTACACTTGAGACACAGTATACATCATAATGGACTCCTTGTAGCACCCATATAGTCCCACAACAGGAATCTGGTTGCCTAAAGTATCCACTCTTCCATTATGACAATTTTCATAGCAAGATCTTGGTCAATTATATCAAACAAATGCGTCTTTGTCTTCTAATTAGGACACCTTGGGAAGAGCTGTAGCAGTTAGAGTGTGGAGATCTGGGCTTTTAAATCTGAAGGCCAAAATGGCTCTTCCAGTGAAGGATCTTTAGGAGACACTCATGTTTTATCATTAGGGTAATACAGTCCATCATCACAAGCCTTGAACACTGCAATTAACCCTCCAATCATTTATTTAGGCTCTCTGTATGGGCCTCATGCAGTACTTAATCCCCATGTATGTAGTTAAACCAGGGCGTCATTAACCAGACATGTCAGGAATCTACCCCAGCTCATCATATTCACAGGCTTTTCTCCTTGCCAGCTATAGTTTGTCATCACATGTTAGATTAATCAACTTTGAGTTAAATAGTTATACCAGTGTGATCATGAACCAGCAATCTATTCAGGACTCCATGAAACCATCCATCTGTTATCTGTACCATCTTATTCGGTGCCGTGTGGTGGAGAGCTGGAGCCGATGCAGCTCGTTGCCCAGGAGACATTCATCCAATAACTGTAGAAACAGACAAGCAAGTTAAAGTAAAAAAAAACTTTATGAGGGAAAAAACTGTGAAAAAAAGAGAACCAAAAAGTGAGATACTCCATTTTAATCATTGTTGGTCACAGAATTTCATGGTATAAAAACATAGCTTTTGAGGCAGTCTTAAGGGTTTCATGAACATCTTTAGCTACATATCTAAATGCAACAACAACAATTATGTATTTACATGATTTTTGTAATGTTTATAATATGTGTGGAAAAAATACTGTAAAAGTAAAAACTGCAGCAAAGCAGAAAAATAATCATGGAAAAGAAGAGAATTCACCGGCCAACATAAAAACAGTCATTTTGGAAGTAAAGAAGAGTAAATCACCAAAATCAATTAATATTTAGAAATTGCTTTCTAAATGGAGGCTAGTTACTTATCTTATATGGCTAATACATAGCCTAACACACTCTTATAACACTGGTGATTTACTACCGACTTTACCGAATTGTACGTACAATGTGAAAGCTGGTGTAAAGAGTAACTGGGTATTCACAAGTTAAGCCCCGTTTAAGGGATTAAGAGTGTTTCTTTGCGTAAAAACTTTAAATGTGAGGCGTTTAGCACTCAGCTGTTATGACCAACTGAAATTGTTTTTACAAATAGAGACAGAAGAGCTCAATCACCCTTACAGAGCACAAATATCAGGATATATCAACTCCTTGGCAGAAGACTGTAGAGATAAATATAAAATTTTTGTTCAATAAAGAATCACATTCCCCCCGTGGATTTTTTCTTCAGCTTTTCCTCATCTACCTTCAGCCACAATTGAAACAAAGAATGACTAATTATAGTATTCTTCAAAAAAGCATTCGCTGGTAAGTGATTAATCAAGACACTTGTAAAATATAGTCCTTTAGTGCCTCCTGGTTAACATATTAAAGAACATATTAAATTTTAATGTTTAATTATAAAAGGATCTCAATTTAAATATTTATGAGTTTTAATGATTCAGGTAGAGATATTGATTCTTATTTGTAATATATGTGTATGTGGCTCCACAGTGTCCTTTGAACAACAAATGTCCAAGTTTGTGATAACTATTGAAACTGCAAACTGTTTTTATGTATTTAACTCGTGAATCATTTACAGTAACTCAACTATCCTATAAATTTAATTTTCCTTTGTTACTATTAGTTGGTCCTCACCTCAGATTATCCTCAGAACAGGTGCAGAGTGGTGTGCACTGTATGCTAATGGTTAAAATGTAGAGTACTTGACGAATGAACCTGAATTTCAAACAATGAGATTATTAATGTTTTATACTTAGCTCAGAGTGAAAGTGATCTGTCTCCTCAGGCTCACTGCTTATCAACTGTAAGGTTTATGAGAGCATTTTGTTGAAGTCTGAAATTTTATTCCATGATAAACAATATAGCCACTTTCTTATGGGGCTGTAATCTGCGTGTCTATACTTGAAGCAGGGGTTAAGCACATTCCTTTGGTCCTGTTGGCTCACAAAAACACCTGCTGGAAAAAAAACTTTCTTCTTTTTTTTTCTAATGGTTATTTGTTACTTACAGGCTCCAACAAAAATGAAGAAAATATCTGTGCAAACGCAGTATGATTTACTCACCTTTTGTCTATCATGCATTCAAATTAAGCCATATTCAAACAAACTTTACCTGGCATCCTACAAATTCCAAATCAGTGATGTCTGATAATGATTATGCATCACTGTACTGAGCCGAAGTGTGGGAACGAGGAGCGAGGAGAGACTCAAATCGATAATACAGCACCGTCCTCCCCTCCCTGGCGGAAAGAGGATCTATTATGGAGAAATTATGATTTATGTCAACGGTAGGATAGATGTCAGGCTGAGCAAGGGATGGAGGTATGAGCCAATAATGATAAATGCGCCCCATTCACGTTGCTGCCCAGCCCCCAGTACATTCCTCTCTGACCAGAGGTGAAGCTCTTCAGCACTTTGCTCCACTGTGTTGGTTCTCTTCAGCTTTTGCACCACCACACCTTCATCCTGTCTTATGATATCCCACTTTCTTTTTTTCTGATACAGTCAGATACATTTCTTCTTATATGTTGTTTCTTTCCATCTGTTGTCCATTCCATGTGATCTGTCAATGTGGAGACCAGCGCTGCTGCTCATGATGGATTCCAATGATCCAGTGCTTTAGGGAACTAGGAGGGAGGCAGTCACCTTTTAAGCTGTGGCTAAGCAATCCGTCTCTGTCAGACATCCCCCATACATGAAGCACAGGCCAGACAGTAAGGCAGAGGAAGAGGAGGGGATGAAGAAGAGAAATGGTCAAGATGGTTTACTGGCGAAGATCAAATAAACTCGAAGGTGATAAAACAAAAAGGACTGAAGTGAAGGAGAACAAATTCATTCATCTGGTTCCAACATGTTCACATAATTCTATTTTTTTTTATTCTAAAAAATCATGTTTTGATTCTTTCACATAGCCTAAAATTGACAGCACATACAGCTGGATGTACTTTATGCAATGAGGAATACCTAAATAACTGTGCAGTGGTAAGTGAAAACATGACAGTGAGCGGTCAGCAACATTTTGAATCTGATAAATCAGCAAGCTTGACATTTCTGGACGTAACAATCATTTTAGTTTAGTTTATTTAAAACGGAGATCCTCACTAAAATCTAACACACATTATGGCTTTATTCATGACAGAAGTGCATTGAATTGGTTATCGATAAGAATTAGCATTAAACTAAGCACACATTTATCACTTATTAACACACATCATTAATAGTTGCGATAGAATGACCTCCTAAATGAGAGCTGATATGTATTGAAATGATGCTCAGTCTGATTACGATGGCCACCCTGATCTGTGTGTGCGTGTTCTTTCTATTTGTGGTTCCTCAATGTTTATTCCCACCTAAACTCCAAAGCAGACCAGGTAAGCTGATAACAGTAGGACTGACTGTAAGTGTGAGTGAATGACCTACTGAGACAGACCCACCTCTCTTCCGAGTCCCCCCACCAATGCAACTCAATAGGAATAAGCAGGTTAAGTTAATAAAAAAAACAGATGCATAAACAAAACCATTACATTTATAGCCAACAGTGCTTTTGCTCCACCAAAATAACTTCTCTGCACACATTCAGCAGGTGTCTTTTGAAGATATGCACTAGGATCTTTTACACTGCATGGTAGCAGAAGGACAAGAGGCACATAGTGTGTAATTGACAGTGACAGATAGCAGTCAGATGTGATTAGTTCCGGCTAGGTAAGCAGTCCATCAGTGGCCTGGCTGGCAGAAGAAAACAAAGAAGTGCAAAAGCAGCAGTGGAATGGAACTAGCTGTTTGGACACAGGGCAAACATTTCGAAACAGATCACGTTCAGCAGAGATTGTCTAACCAAACATTACCCAGGTGATTAAAAATCTTAATTTTTTCCTCTACATGTCTGACTACGTTTCGGCTACAGTAGGTCACCAAAAAGACCACAATTTACGTCAAGTAAGACGAATACCTGCTAAATAATTCATATTGACTTCAGCAGTTTTGCTTCTAGGTCTCTAATATGCATATAGTTTAATTTATATATTAAGATAACCACATTTTTACTTTTCATAACTACAAAATCAGATTTAAAATGCCCCAGTTGATTGGCAAATAAGTGGAACAAAATCTACTTAACATGCTAAGGGCCAAAAGCAAATAACACCCATCCCTTGACTGCATAATTGCTGGATACCTCCATGTTTTTAAGCTACTGGTAAACGTGATTATCTGCTGCAAAATTACATATAGGATGGACGAACTATGACAGCTTGAATATCTTTATTCAGAAATGAGTTAGCTATTACTTTCATAATATTAAAAAGAAAAGGTTGAAAAGAAAAAAAAATACTCATATTTTTATTTATTGTAATTGCAGAACATAGCATTAAATGTTCAATCTTATATTTTGCTGCATAGTACATTTTGAAAAGTTGCAATAAAATGTTTTAGCTAAAAGACCTCAAGTAACCACTGTTCCTTTTACTCAGTACTCAACAACATACAGAATCAAACTTTTTAAAGGTATTAGTGTTGCAAGTAGCATGGTGCTAAAATTTATTTACATCAATAAAGTCAAAGCATATTCAGCCACAGTTTAAGAATGAAGCTAAACAATTCATCTTTTTAGATTAGACATAGTAATTAGCATCAATAAACAGTAGAGATTAGAGTTGTAAGTTTGATGTAGACTGGTGTCGACTGAACAATAGCAGATGTACTGAAGCACAAATAGCTGACAAAATGTCTCTGCCGAGCAGGAACATGATCTAAATACAAATCAAACATCATTTACAGCTGGCTTTATTTGAGGCTCCTGAGAGACTGTCCCATCTTGCTTCTTCGCCATGGTAACCAGGGATTCATTTCAGAGGTGTCATGCTGCATTATCATCTCACCAGCTCATCCACTCCCCTCCGCCCTCTGGCTCGCTCGCTTTTGTCCCTTCTCTGTTCAGACCCTTCAATCTCAAACCTGCATCCTGGAAGGAAAACATCTCCTATCTTGCTCTGGCTCAGATAATACACTGGTGTGATCTTTCTGCCTTGTGCACACACACACACACACTCACAGACACACAGAGACACACACACACATTTCCCGACACATAATTTATAAAGAGTATACAGTAGACTTTTAAGTTATTTTCACATTAAGACACACTTGCTTGAGCAGCTACGCATATGCAGCTATCATGACATTTTATCAAACAAAAAACTTTAACGTTTCCAGCATGTTGAAGTAATAAGAGCCATTACTGATACATACTTATGCATGTTGTGCTGGTCTTTTGAAAACCTGCTTATCATGTCTAATCATGTAGAGCAAATGCCACACTTTTCTTTGCACTTCACTAAAGCCACGAATTAAGGGCTGTCAGTGTTTGTTGTTGGATTATAATTCAAATAAAAAATATGAAAAATTTATTTGTAGAGGTTGTTGTGCACAAGCAGGGTGATTTTATTCACCCACATTAAAGACTTTTCACCAAAGACACTGTGAAACTCTCCTAACCAGATGCTGCATTGAGATATATGAAGTTGATACTGGTTCAGGAGCAAAATTCATACCTCAAGTACATTAGTAAACGTCTCAATTTATTAAGAACATTTTTCACAGGTGCTTTGCAATCCAACTCTTGCTCAGTGGCCTGTGAGCACATGCAAGATGGTGGCAGTCAGATCAGTATTTGGTCCAAAAGCATGAAGGTGCTGGAAATCCAGCACACTTAGAAGACAACCTGCTCTTCTCCCAGAGCCACTCTATACACAATTAGAAAGCCCACTGAGTGGCTAACCTCTCTATGTTGTTTGTTGCAGCTTCTCACTTCCCTTCCAGCTCCATTAACAACATTCATCCCTTTACCCAGCCGTCTTCATATCCATTCATCTTCTCATACATCCTCTCCTGCATTCTGTATATACCTCACATATCTTTCCTCCATTCTTCGGGTAAAACACCTGGGGCTACACCAAGGTTAAAGAGTGAGAGACAGATTCCCAACACTGAGTCATTTTCTGTCTGAGGTTCCACATGACCAGCCATGTCCAGCGACGTCCTGCCTTATTCATCTTTATCCATCTTCCTACATCCATCCATCCTCAACACATAAATGCTACCTTCACATCATTTGACTCTTAATCACTGAATAGCACGTCTTTGCTCATAAACAGAGCTCTTAACTCTACAAGTGCCATAAGAGCTCTGTTGTATCATGGGTCAAAACGCCTGGACGTGTTGAAGGTAAACACGTAAAGAGGAAGCAGGACAAAACAAAGATCTGTGCATATATTTGTCAACAATAGGTAGAGAAAACTTCAAGAAGTCTACACTAGCATCCTGACCTGATGAGTGGAAGTGTAAGAGGCTTAACATGCCTTAAAGCACAAACAGTATGCAAAGTAAGTTGGTTAAACGCAGTAATTTTCTTGATCTATGGCAAAAAACTTCACTCGTCCGTTTAAGACAAATTATACAATTGAGATGTCCTCTGAAGCAGTGTATTTTCAGGACTTCTTTAACAAGAGATTTTTTCAGAATAGATATAATATTAAATAATTTGATGTCCTATTCAAATAAATGCATGCAATGAAAATGCATTTCCCGCTCTGCCTGAGATCAGCAATACCAGTCAGGGTCTAGAGGTTAGAGATTGGAGGCTTATTTGAGTACCTCTTTGTTTACTTGCATCTCAGTGATCTGAGGGCATTAAAAAAAACTCTGACCTCCCTACATATACTGGAAAGTGAGACTTGGCATCTTGCCACATCAAGCAACAGCAGAGGTGTGCAGTTGGTTTACCCTTTGTTTTGTGCAAAATGGCTTCCCGAGGCTGCACTTTGTAATAACAAAGACAGTGAGCTCTGTCTGTGAGATAGGACATGGCTGCCTGCTTCATCAGCTATTTCTCCCTGGGGACTGTAACAAATACAGTATATTAGCACACTGAAGAATTTCCTTACATGAAAACTAGACATAAAGGAATAAAGAAGAGAAATATGTTGCTTCATATGTAAAAGATAGAGGCAAGGAAATCACTTACAGTCTCGTCTGTCGTCCTTGAACAAAGTAGGCCGTTGCTCTTAATTCCAGTGATTCAGTGGTGAAATTAGTTGGACCAAACTATATAAACACTTAACAAATTTCAATTGTTCACGTTTAACTTAATATCTGTCTTGAATGTCTGTCAGTAATTTCCTAAGCCTATCTGTATGATGGCATTGTACTTGCAACACTTGCAATGAAAATTGTTACACAAACCATCATGCAAAGCACTCAAGGATTTTATACGTAAAAACAAGAGGAAATCACTGTAAAATATATAACACAAGTACTTTATTTCTACATATGTTATGGTAAGCCTGTTTATTATAAAAACACATGGTGAACAATACAGCAGTAGGTCTAGTAGGTATGTGAGCAAAGGTCATGTTTTTGAGGTCATAGCCTCAGTAGAGCATCCAACCCTGCCACAAACCATTATTTTTCCTTCACCAGGTGCTACCTTTAGGTAAAGGCACTTTTAACCTGTTCAGGTTCTATTAATGAGTTTATCTCTCCTGCTATTCTGTCTTAATGGCAGATTAATCAGATTAATAGAATCATGCTTTAGGGAGGGAGAGCTGTCTGTCAATCATGGCTAAAAACACAGAAGTGGAAAATGAAAGAGGCCTCAGGTTGAACCATCAAAGCCCTGATAAATCCTGATTAAACTTCAAATGTACGATATAACAGATGGAAAATAAATATTTACATTTTCCTCAAACTAAAAAAGGATAAGAAAATAAAGAAAATAAAGTCACTAATCTGTTGTATGGTGAGCCTAGTGGTATGAAATAGCTCAGAAATCAAACACTTAATTCTAACAATATCTGTGTCAGTTTATCTAGATCATCCTGCAAAATTTCTGCACAGCAAGTAAAAAGTTCCAACATGTAACATTTATCAAATTTAAAAAAGAAATTCTTTGTTAATTTGTCCTGTTTTTATAAATTTGTCCACCCATGTGTTTTGAACTGCTCCAGCTCAGTGCACACAGTGCTCTAGAACTCTATGAATGGGTCATTACATTAAACTATCTCTATTAATATGTATCCCACAGCCCCATGGTGAGTGTACTGTATGCCCTGGGGCTGCTGACACACACTGAGGGAGGTCTAATGGTCTGCTGTATTAGTGGGTTAATTGCCATGTCTTGGTCTCCATTGGATTGTGAGTAGGGCATTTTATTTTAATTGTGAGCCATCCTGTCCTGTAAACCCCCACACCAAGCAGCCCGGGCACTAGTGAATGGTGGGAGCATTAAGTGTTGGTAATGGTTTTTATGGACAGCTGACCCTTGTGGTAGTAGACTGCCACCTGCTGGTGCGTTATGAGAACTTACTGGTCATTGATATCAATAGATCTTGTCGAAAACAGTCTTTCTGGAGATCCATAAAGCAGTTCTTAAATATGTTTGTTTACAGGAAATTGATCAGCAACACCTTTCATTTTGTTTTTTCCCTTGATGTCATGTCCAGAATCTTCACTTTTTTGGACTTTGTCTTGCTCCATCTAAACTTTAAGCCACAGTTACACAACAAAACTATAAATCCAACTTGTTTTTATTAAGGAGCTGCATAAAGAATGAGGCATCTTGGTAACAAATCATCTTAGTAAAATTTAAAGCATATTTAATTTACTTTTGTGGTTTCAGGCACCACTACATTATTAATAGCTGGTGCCAGCTGACATGTGGAATCCAACTATTTGGAATATTAAGTCCAGTAATGTTAATCCAAAATTCGATTTAGTTTCTTAATATGATTCATAGCTTGATCACTTCTTGAATCTCAAACATAATACATAAAGTTTAAACGGCAGTAACAAGTCAACTGTGAGATTGTCAGTGTTCTGTTTCTCTATTTGCACACCATTGTATATTTCTATACAGTGGCAGACTGACTATCAGTGTCAGTTTAGTAGTATTTTTAAAAAAAGAGAAAGAGCTGACACATTAGATAAACTTCAGTTGTGGTCCTTCTCTCACCAAACTGCACTAACTGCACAGGAAATTTACATTTTAATGGCTCCAACCATCAGTGGACCCTCACTCGACAGTGAAAGCTCAGCTGGAATCGAAAGTGACTGCCCTGAAAAGATCCACTAGGACAAACCACTTCCATAATAAAAAACAAACTGTAACATGATCGTAAAATTTGTTGGTTTCACATAATATTATATGTTATTTTACTAGATGTAATTTCATAGAGTGTAAGCTAAACCCCAGAGTCTGGTAGAGAATAATTTGCAAGCACTGTTTAACCCCTCTTATGTCAACAGAGTCACTATGACCTGCCACCATTCATCTAACAGAAATTGTGGTATTAACTATTAATTTAGATCCTCATTAACTGCATATTCGACTAAGCATTTGATTTGAATTAAGGACTGACTTGGTGTATTTGTCTTTGGGACCACAAAGTGTCTACAGAGTGATTGGTCATTGCAGTACAAATTTAGTCCCACTACAACAACTGTGTCCTTTGCCATGTTTAGTTTAGGTTTGGTTATGAGTTAATCAGATGACATAAAACAAAAAAGAGCAGAACCTGAATACGCAGTGTGATATAATGCAGAAATAAGAGAGCTACAGTATGAGCATAAGCATTAACATAAGCATAATAAAGGCTTGAATATGAACTTTCCCTTAAATGCACACCTTGTTCTACTGTTGACATCACTGCCATCTAGAGGTAAACAACTGTATGATGAATTAATTTCTCCTTTTGTTCCTGTCTTATTTGCAAGGTTTATTTACTTGAATATTTGTATGCTTCGATTTAACAGGAATAATCAGTCTCAGCAACTCATTATGGAAACTCTTAATCGTCCTAGGAAGTATCTATCCAATCACCCTACTGCACCTGGGATAAGAATCTGGGATAGAAATGTTTTTTTTTTTTGTAGCAGATATGTTGTATAGTAATTATAGGGGAAGCACAGCTGTCTTTTACAACATAAACAATTATGATGTTCTATTCAGGTGTTCCAAAAATCTTTTTCTAGCAAACACAATAGTACCACATCAGGCAACTGTATGGAAATTATACATCATTAATTAGACCATTTAAGCCTGTGGTTTTCCAGCTGCTACAGATGTGAATATTAATCAAACACTTACCTGTAAAGCTTATAATGCAAAATAATTACTATCTGTATTTAAGTTTACCTTATTAACTCATCTAAGGCTTGTTCAAATTTAAGTGTTTCACCATGAACAACGCTCAACACTTAACAATTGTAGCATGGATTAATTTACTAATTGACGAGTCAGTGACAATACTTCAAACAACAATTTATTTAATTATTATCCAGGGGATTATAGATATTTGAAGGTGATTTGGTTTTCCTGGATGTGGTCTCACCAGCTGTGATGCTGAAAGAAAGATTTGTTAGAGTATAAAGGATATGCACAAAGGATATGAGGCCTATCTACAAATTTAACACAAGCAGATGCACCACAACAACAATGCGACCCAGAGTATAAACCCAAAAATAAAAACCCATCTGTTACATGTTTTATAGACTGTATAGCATTTTTAAGCATTGATGTGCAATTCAGGAACCAATTTTATGTTTAAATGCATCACAAAGTTGGTTAAAACGTGTGGTTATTGTGTGTCATCAATGGGCTTTAGCTGAGGGTGTGCTAATGCTGAGTTGCAACCACATTTTGAAACATACACAAATGAACAAATTGCTACATAACCTTTTGAGGCTGACTTTACAGTGTGACAAAAAAGAGAAATTATGCATAGCTGATGGTTCCCACGTGAAAAGAGAAATCCTCTGAGGCTATATATGCAGTTGGACCCACACATCAGCTCGTAGGAAAATATGTGGTTATCATTTGTTTTAAAGAAACAGTTCGATGGAAACGACTGAACACAGTTTGGAGTGCTAAGAATGTCAGGCCTGCAAGAAAAAAACAACTTGTAATTCAAACAAAAGTTCAGTTTTACAAACATTTTCACATGTGATTTCTCAGGTTATAGTCAGTTGTGAGGCACTCATATTGGACAGGCAGTTTATTTACAAAGAGCAGACCCATACAGACAAAGAAAAGAAAATACTGATGGGAAGTTTCCAAAGAGTTGGGTGATGGGGAACTTGTATCCAACAGATCTGAACAATCAAAGCATCAGTTCCTTCAGTCTCCAACTACTGCTGCCTTGGGGCATCAAAAAGTACTCAAAAACATACAATCACCAACGGTCATCAGCAATTTACTTTATAAAAATATCACCATGGTGATCCACAGATTCACAGATTTGACCGTGGAAAGACATATTTACAGAAATCCACACAAAGGGTAAATGGAAAGAAATCATTTAGGATCAAAAAGGTTGGAGGAAAAGATGAGCAGTGCAGAGAGGGTCCCAAAAGGCAAAGCTTGAGCAATTCTTGCTTTAAGGTCTCTAAATGGACACCTCTTAATCTTTTTCATTTGTCCTGCAAAGACCAGACAAATACATCAATTAAAAGGGAGTCATTATGACTGAAGAGAGTGCAATTTGAGTTGTGTAAAAGAAAAAATGAAAATACAATAAAATTCACCACTAAATATTTAAACATCACAGGAAACAGTGCGATACCAACAGTTCAGTATGAATATGACACAAACAGAAACACGTGGAAAAAGAGACGAGATGGTGATGGATATAATACTTTTTGGTGGGCAGCTATAAGTCGTCATCATCATTTATAACCAAAAGTCCCATTTTTAAAATGATGGTTACACCACATGAACTAAAGACTAATACTTAAAAAAAAGGGAAAAAAAATTCAACAGCATTATCCACAGTCACAAGTATTTAAAAAGGGTACCTCAGGAATAACAGTCTGAGATCTCTTTTCCCACCATTTCTTGTTTTTCTCCAATAGTTTGTCTTTTAATAACTTGTTTTTGCATCATTTTTTTTCTTCAGAAACAAAATATAAATTATGAGTTATATACCTTAAAGTGCTACTTCTATGCTATAATACTTTAAAGGCAGTAATATCAAAATAGTATCAGTATTCATGTATCATAGATGTACAATGATACACTTATCAAAATTATTATACAAGACATTAAAACATTACCAGCTTTACTGACATGTCCCAAACTGTGGCAGGCTGGGACAAGAAATCAAAACTGTGTGACAGAAGGTCAAGTGACAGCAAGTGAAAGATGCTCTCAGCATCAGAAGATCTCACCTCATAGTTCTTCAGCAGTTCAGCCAAGGTGGACTGACTGATAGGGTTTAGTATCTAGAGTGAGACTGCCAGTACTGAGGGAGCAGGAAAAAACAGATGAGAGGATGCTCCAGTCACAATTTAGACCAGTATATGAAATAAGAACAAAAGCAGATGGCTTGCATCTGTATTTTAACACAGAAACAGATGACTGTAAGGTAGTTGGCTCTGCATAAAATGTTTATCTTTGTAATTAATCAATTAGTCAGAACAATTAGCAACGGTAGCAAAGATACATCCTTTGTTAAATAGGATGGGTCGATCACAGTAACTTTTCTAAAAAGTGGAGCCTGCTTTGATCCTACAATCATGTTTTGCCATACATGTGGAATCTGTTTATTCCCATGAACAACATATGTAATTTATTTATTTGTTATCATTATTTTTAAGAAAAAAATTGTTCAGGGCAATTTCCAAAATTAAATA
Source organism: Acanthurus tractus (assembly GCA_029783725.1). Lineage (NCBI taxonomy): Eukaryota > Metazoa > Chordata > Actinopteri > Acanthuriformes > Acanthuridae > Acanthurus > Acanthurus tractus. Next base: position 7,356,846 of record JAQNCA010000006.1, read on the forward strand.
ATGCATTTTCATACCTATTGTGATTGTAGCATTCAAAATGATACAAATCTGACATGGGCAGTAGATGACAAACAACAATGTGAATGATCTACTGCAAGTCTGACATGTCACACTCACTCCTTCAGGTGGATAATATACAGAAACTTAGGATGAAAAATGACCTCTAAGCTCACAGTGAGGTGAAGAAGAGTGTCCCATCTTTATATTCTTATGGGCAACATGATCAGCTGACACCAGTGGCTCTTACTGATGATTGATGTGGTGATGAAAAATGAGGTGGGGGACGCCCTCTGCTGGTGAAACATGAGATGACGACAGGATGACAGCCAGATGGGAATGGATCAGGACAGCACACTGGTGTTCTGTGAATCCACGTCTTGCATGCTCATGACATCTGTACTTACTCCGCTCTCGTACACAGGGTTGTCGAAAGCCGACTCTTCTGTCATGTTGTCATATGGTGGCGAGGATGATGGCATTCTGATAGACTTCCCTTGGAGTCTGAGCAAAGAGTAGAAAAACAGGGGAAATCCTGTAAAGGCCTATTTGATTTCCAATGAAATAAATGAACTTCGAGATTATTACTTACTTTGCGAAATAGACATAAATTCCAAGGACAATCACCAGTACGATTGCAGTTGGAATAAAAATTGCAAGAGCAATGTTGGTTCCCTCCATGCCATAATCAACATTAACAACTACAAGGAGAAAACACACAAAAAGTCATTATTTCTTTGAAAAATCCAAAAAAGGCGAATTACTAATACTGTAATTCTAGAATGTTACAAAATATGACTCACCATCTAGCCTGCGTTCATTCACATATTGGGTTGAGGACGCTACAAAGACACAGTTGCTGTTTAGTCAATATTTGGGCCCGAGTGTAACACACAAAACAAAATGCATATATTTCACATGGTTCAAAAATAAGCTCTAAGTCTTTGCATTTACAAAGAGCAAAAAATCAATAACACATAATATGGTCGAGGCTGCACTGTATTTTTAAATATTGTGAGAAATTTTAAGTTTGCTGCAGGGTGTAGGCATGGTTTACCTCTGCAGGCAGGGGGAGTGCCATTCCACTGTGATGGGTGTCCAGGGATACAGTAGATGGTGGCCTCACCCTGTAGCTCGTAGCCTGAGTGACAGGAGAAGGTCAGCATCTCTCCTGCTTGGTAAAAGGCCTTTTCAGAGCTCTGCACACTGGTGGAGGCAGCGCCAGGGTTCCTGCATGGCTCGTACTTTTCAGCTAAGAGGCAAGACAACATCACATGTCAAAAAAAATATTACTGTTATATTAGTTAAAGGTTGAAACCATATATTCAAAGCATTAGTTCATGCATATGTGTGTGTTTCTAACTTCTGTAACTTACGGACACACTTGGGGAGCCTCTCGCTCCACTTGGGTGTTGCTGAATCTCTGTTGTAGCAGGTGAGGATGCTGCTGCCAGACAGGATGTAGCCTTTATTACAGAAAAACTGCACTTTGGATCCAACGGCGAAGCGACTGCCTGTTAGCACCTTATGACTGTGCTCCACATTTCCAGGGTCTTGACATGACATAACTAACAAGCAAAAAACAAATGGTGACAGTGATTTGGCTACTGCTGCAATTGGTTGTGGTAGCAGTAGCATAATGAAAAAAGCCTTTAGAAACAAAAGAATCATTCTACACATAACTGTCATAAAGGTACTTTTTAGGGATAAATGACAGATAATACAATAAAAGGCTCATTCTTAGAGGCAGAGTGTGGTTTCTCTTCTATTTTTTAGATACAAAAGGGATATCAAAATTATAAGAGTAACTGGTTGAAATTTATCATTACCAAATCCATGTTAAAAAATATTTTTCTCCATCCCTTGAGAAATATCCATTTTTGAAATGCAAAAGCAGGCTTTCCTGGATCACTGTTGAATTACACTGTAGCTAGCACAAAAAGTTTATATAATTTTTCACGTGTGTAAGTTTAATGTTACCCAAGACCTGTAAACACACTTTGTGGTGTAAAACTGGTTCCCCTTTAAATTCAATGCAGTCATAGACATACTGCCTGATGGTGGAGGACAGCTAAAAAGGGCTCTGCTTTAATAAGAGGCCCAGTTTGTCAGACACTGCAAATCTACAGATGCTCCAAAATGGCTTCTTATTTGCTTCCAATCGAATCACTCTTATGATCATCTGTTATTAGAGCCTTTAACATCATTTAATCAACAAAATTTGACTTTAGTATTCCTTTAAATATTTTTAATAGTCATTTTTAGATGTTACATCTGTCATGAAGTGATTAGATATTGCATTTTCCTTAAGTTTTCCTCAGTCTTCCACTTTCTTGTGTGTGGGTCTATCTCTGTGTTTGTATTTTGCATCCGTGTCTGTTTTCAACCCTCTCCAATCATCACTCCTGCACGGAGTCATGCATTCAACTTCAAAAATCAAACAAACCTGCAGCTTAAAGTCACAAGTTCTTTCAGCAATACTTTTCCAGATTGATGAGTCTGACAGGTGGTTTATTCCCAAATATGTAACATTGCTTGCCACATTTAGCCTATTCCTTGTTGTCTGTTTCTGTTTTGCTCTTTTCACCGATCACCTGAATCTGCCTGACTCTGTTAAAAACCCCACTCACCTACCTGCTCAGTCTGCCACTCAGCCTTCCATCTGCATCCTCGACCCATTCTTGCCCTGGTCCTTAAGACTCAGGTGAATACATCAAATTATCTAAATAAAGTACCCCAAAATGCATCAACCTGAATCCATGTCTTGCATTTTGGGTCCAACTATGAGTATTTATAACAGAACAATCTGTCCATCATGGACCCAGCGGACACAATTTGACAAACAATCTGTTTCAAACCAAGATGCTCTACAAGAGAGCAAAATTAGCATTTTTATTGAGTCTTTTTAAAATAATCAGGATATGACTAATGAGATTGCCAGTCTTGCTCAGCAAGTTTCTGTTAACCTCCTCAGTTATTCCTATAGCCTCTAGCTTGCTCCTTCAGCTCTTGGGTCAGCATCTCCGAGATCCATGGAATGCTACACCACAGATCAACAGCCATCATTTTTAGAGTTGGACCAGTGCATAGCTTTCCTTCTCCAGTTTGAAAATTTGTTTTTACAGTGATCCCACATGTTTCCATCTGATAAATCTAAGACACTACATCATGAGATTGAAAGAAGGAGCTTTGATTGGGGTGAGGTGGTTTTTGGTAATGATCCTATCATCACTTCTTCCTTGGGAAATCTTGTTGCCAGATTCAAGGCAATGTTTTGATCATCCAGATTTTTGAAGAAATCCTTCCAATCATTTGAGCTTCCAGCAGAGAAATCTGAGTGTGGCAGATTTCTCAGTGGGTATTTGGACCAACTCAGATAATGGCCAGTAAAATGAAGAGATATTACCTGGTTAAGTGTTTAGGTTTTAAATGAACAGATTCAAAGATGAGCTGGCTTTATGGGACGAGCCATCTAAACTGAATTCTTTTGCTTCCTTTGCTATCAGGCTGGAAAATTGCCAGTGGGAAATGATTTTTCTTCCTGCCTGCCCTAAACAGCTAAAACACAGGGTTATTAGTAGAAGTGAGGGCACTGGTTGGTCAGACCAATCCTTCAATGCCGTCTCAGTTCAGATTTTATGTTGGGTCAACTTTATGCACCAGCTAGCTGTTGCTTCCTTAGCTAGCTCTCATTGATAATGGTACAATTCAAAAAAATGATAATGGTAGCTATTTTTCCTTGATCATGAAAAAGCAATTCACCCTGGCCTAATCTTATAGCCCTTACAAACTCACTACACAGCCAATGTGCTTTGTTTGGAAATGTTTTGGCCACATCACACATCTCAGTCCCTGTGCACTGATGACCTCTGGCAACCATCGAGAATGCATCAGATTTAATGTAATCTCAGTTTCCAATACTATGCTGGTGCTAGGACATCCTTGATTAAAGCAACATAACCTAATCCACAAACAGATTGGTTGGTTGGGAAAATTCTTGATTGGAGTCCATTCTGTCATCCTGTTTGTTTGCAGTCTGCTTTATGCCCAGCAGAGAGTACTGCTGAGCCACAAAGAGCCTCCAGATCTGTCGTACTTCTCTGCTGAGTATCATGATTTGGATGAGGTGTTCAGTAAAGATTGTGCTTTGTCTCTGCCACCCCATAGACCTTATGATTGTGCCATTGACCTTCTTCCTGGAGCTCACTCACCATCTAGACATCATTACAATCTGTCTCATCAGGAGGGAGAGGCTATAGAAAGGTAGATTAAGGGCTCCTAAGCAGCTGGCAAATTTCTGCCCTGCTCATCCTCTCTAAGTACTAGGAAATACTATAGTTTTTTTTTGTGCTTTCTCTCACCTTCCTCACATTTCGGCACATCACCGCTCCAAGTTAGATCCCACTGGCACATCAGGATCTCAGAGCCTACCAGGTGATATCCAGGGTAACACTGGTAGGTGACGACTGTGCCATGGATGAGGTCAGGGTGGGATGTGCTCTTCCATCCATTGGTGATCTCTGGCAACTCAGAGCAGGTGTCGTTCCTTGGCACCTCTGTTGGCATTAGAAGGGTTGTTGTAGCATTGTGTTGGAAGGTGAGAGGAGAGACAGAATGGGAAATTAAGAATCAAGAATTACATACATCCAACCTCTTCATGTTGACACAATGAGGTAACAAACTCGTAATGGGAATATAGTAGTACTTAAATTATGCTAGATTTTCTTGTCTGATGAGCATCAAGTTTTGATATTTTATTTAAGGGATTGAAATTGTGAAGATACACATGGTAGAATTCCTCAAGGAAATCAGGGCATCAGAAGGCAATATGCAGGGGATACCATCCCCTCTGCAACTAAAAGGATCAAAATATATTCCCAGTGGGGCTGTCTTGTTGAATATTTTAGTCCAGTCTGCCAAATTATTGATCCTTCATCTTACTGAGGTTTGTGCAAGTTAAAATCTTTCCCCTGGCCACAGCTTTGAAATATAAATAGCTTAACTGTGTGTATCGATAAGTTCAAGGCCAGGCTATGACGCAAACGGATTACGATCCTGGCTTTTCACTCAGTTCCTCCCTTCTCTTAGTTTCGTCTGGAATTTAGAATAATCCCTAAACTATAAATACTCATTTCTACTCTATTTTGGACCCTATATACTTAATGGAGTCGTGTCACCTTCATGATTTGTGCAAAGTAGCAACATGAGGTTGCTGTAGAGTGAAAGGATCATATAGACACACTTGTGCCAGTATTATTTGTATGATATATTATGCGGGGGAGACATGTCTGCAGATTTGGGTAGGGTTAATATTAAGTTGGGTTTGGGTTTGAGTTATCCTCCCTGTTTAAAATGAGCAAATCACAGACTTCCTGGCATTTTTATATAACAATTTCCTCTGCATTCAATGGATACAACTACAAAATTGTTCGTTCTGTGTGCACTAAACAACAGCAATTGGGTGCAGAATAGAGGCTTATAATGTTTGCTGGGAGGACCACAGCATGTGGTTTGGCACCAGTCAATCTGTGCCTCTCTAACTGCAGCATACATGGCCAAGAACACAAAGCATTGGGCAAAACTAACAGATGTTTAAGTGTACCCTATTATTGCGTTTCTGTGTTTGCTCTTATCAAATCCTGTGCACCTGGGATAAGCCAGAAGACAGACAAAGGCACAGCAAGTGAAAGAGGCAAAGAGAGGAAGAGAGACAGAGGAATAAATAGACATTTTTCAACTAATTGGCAACCTGCTGGGTTTTAGGTAAAAATAACATTTCAAATTCCACATTTGTCACCATTCTTTGCTTTCTTTTCCTGTCTTGCAAAAGGAGTTTCCCACTAAAAGTTGTGGATTACAGTTAACCAGAGAAGAAAAGTAAGTTATTCAAAAAAATGACAATTTATTTATATCTCAACACATCAAAAATATGAAAACCATAATCTTACCAAAGAAATGGACCACAAAACCATTGTTGTAGCCGTAAATGTTGGTGGCAGGATCTGACTGAAACTGAATGGTAACATCAGCCATGGACGTATAGAGCTTGAAGTGTGGCCGTGTGCCGCTGTATTGGCCCAGGATGTTTGCTGTCAGGTCATCTCCATCATAGAAGGTCAGCAAGTCATTGTTGCCAATGTGGAGCCTAGAACACACATTGAAAGAGGTTACATTTCTTCCTAAAGATACATGTTTAATATTTCTGAAGTAGAGCTATATAGAATGTCTGTAGTTATATTTGTTTTTTTCAATTTGCACTGAGAGTTAAAGCTTCAAGAGATTCAAGTATTTTAAAATGTGGACCCTGTTTTTTAAATATTCTGGCATGTAAATCCATTGCATTTATGAAAAGTTTTGTTTGAATTGCACCAGACTATATTCACAGACACAGTCATTTATTGTTGTTTATCACACTTAATTCAAACAGGTCATAAACAATGTTAGGTTAATCAAAACCAACCCTGCCTGTCGTTCCACCTGTCCAACAATCACAAACTCTGGTCTAGTGGAAATAAATAAACGGTTAATACACCAAGCAGAATAATAGGAGAGAAGGAAGCACTGGGTTGGACATTACTGAGGAAAAACATAATGTGAAGCGTGAATATTTTCACATTTACTTGGTGCAATAAGGTGTTTTTTTACTTTGTTGGTGATTGTTAGGAATAGCATTAAGTCAAGCTGAGGTGCGTTTGGTTAGTTTCATTTTGTTTCTTTCGCATTTGAATAAAACGTGTTTAATGGTGATAAAACTATTGTTTGTTTGTAATAGAGTTTGGTTGATTTGGAGAGTGTGACATAGCAGCTGTTTCTGGTTAAACAAAAAGGTTCTAATTATTTAACAAAAGGTCTCTCTCTGCAGGGATTCTTTCAATATTGTTGCGATACATTTAGAATAACAATGTCTGCCTGTGAGCGACAAAAACATGCGCTTTTAATGATGTAGTGAAAGCAGTCGGAGTTGCCTGAAAGGATTAAATTGCAGCCATTTCAGTCATGTCGTTTTCCCACCAGAGATGATCTTGATCAGTTGCAAAACTATTGTAAATGATTGTCTTTTTAACACAAAAACATGCAAAAGAGGGGTCCAGGTTAAAAAAAAAAAAAAAAAGCCAAAAATCTCTTAAGTCACTGATATATTCCTTGATTGGGGAAAGCAAATGCCAATGGCATGAGGCGATGTCAGCAGTGCTTGGGAAATAACTTGAAAATTAATTCTGTTTATATTGGATGATCAGATGTGAAGTAAACACTAAATAATTCATGATGTAGGCCTCTTTACTCCCCTTGACATTGCTCTCCTGAATATCAAGCGTACATTTGCAAATATTTGAGCATGAAAAAATATTATCCTTAAGGTCTCTACACCTATACGAAGACACCTCCATGCCAGGATTAAAGAAAAATAATGAGGACTAAAGAAAATTAAGTCAATAAGCGTCCAATAAATAATCTAACCATCTAAATGTTGCCCAGTTGCCTGTAGTACACATAAAAAATTAAGTATGAGGCAGCTTAGTTGCTTCTTTACAAAAACTCTGCTGTCATTGATTAACTTAAGAATGCATTAACATTTTCCATTTGGTGATTCATATGTCCTTCCCCTTTTTACAGAACATCAGTGAAGCTTGACATTTATTCACACACAAGGGATGGAAAATGGTTATGAAAAAAAAAGAAAGAAAAGATGACCCAGAAGTTGTAGTTTTCCACTGGGGAAACTATTTGCTCTACATGTGCCTTAAACACAAGGTGTAAAACAGCAGATCAGATTGGCTGAATGCTTGTTTTGTGTTAATATTCACAAGTTCTACAGAACAGAACTCGACAGTAATAATAGAACGATGTCATTCATCAAGCACGTCAGTCGTAGGAGCATTGCTTTTATAGCTATGAATCACCTGTTCCCCTGCAGAAGCTCTCTAACACCATTTACCGCAGCACGAATGAGGAATCAATCAAGTGCACAAACTATTTTTAGCAGAACAATTGTTTTCCCAAAATGGTAGCAGATAATAAACCTCCCAGCGTTTCTCAGTTCCTTTATACAATCTGCATTAATGCAAATTTTAAGTTACAATGCCTGAACATCAGACTTTCAGCTCTTCTCTCCACTACAGATGTGATCACACCTCGTTGTCAAAGGCCATGATATGTCATTGTCTCCCCCCTGTGTTTATCTATCTTTGTCACTGATTTACTTTGACTCTGAAAAAAATATCTGTGCTGTCATGTCATCTAGAATTGAGATGTGACAAGTGAAGAACTGTGTAATTAGTTTAGCTCAAATTTAATAACAGGCGAAAATGTTAAATAAATGTGGGTTCTGAACCACATGGAATCACTGCTTGTAAATGCACTTCTGGCAAGGCTGCAGGAAAGGAAGAGAGACCTGCACATTCACAACACTGGTGCAGTTTTATTCTTCAGTTATGTCAATCAAAATCTTATCTCCTATTCCCTTGTTTGGGATTTAAAAAAAGTCACTTAACACCTGAGAGACATATGGTCAGGTGATTCTGTTAAGTGAATATAGAATTAGACTTCACAGAGTGGTTAAACTGTGTAGAGGAAACATCACAACATCCATTCTTTCTCAATCAAGGACACAATAACCTCAAAAAATCAATCATCCTAAAGTAAAATGCACCAAGTAAATAAACATGCATGCAACTGCACATTTAAATCAAACAGTAAGTGTGCAGGTAAACACAAAATGCCCTTGTCATGCATACAGTGAAAAAAATCAAATATGATTAACAAGGTGACAATTTGTTTTATACATATGAATTAAGGTATGTGTGAAATTATAAATAAAGATGTAAAATTCACAGCAAACCTGCAAAGCAACAACATCTGTGCTCACATGAATGTTATAAAAAAATGTGAAGTATACAATATAATATGAAGCATCCCCAAACTCAGATGCATTTTTTTAAAGTATAAAAAAAGAAAAAAAAGACACAACAAAACTATCTATTTATGTCTGATTCTACCTGCTTTAAATTTTTGTGTGATTTTTTTGATTATCTGTGATTTTTGCTCATTGATTATTGAGTTTGTTTTTGTCAACTCCTACAGAACAGACACATGGATGTGGATGGCTCTTCTTGCCTAATGAATGACCTTTCTAAGAACTCTATTTCTATGTTCATACTGTTTGCCCTGTGAGCCCACTGATTTTAGTCGCCTGTCTGAACCCACTCTATATGTCACTGAGATAGCTTAGGGTTCCTTCTTTTTTAACTTAAAGACAGTGATTTTGCCCCGAAACTTTTGTGCTCTGACTTGGAAATGAGAAGTTTGCATTGAAATTGCGACCACAGCTTCTTTCTCTTTCTTCTTCTACTTCTATTCTCAGATTGACAATCAAAGACCAAAAGGCTGTGCACCACTGCATGTTACATCCTAAACATGCACATTTTTGCTTTGTTGGAACAAACACAGCAGTAGGAGTCTGTTATTAGGCTGCTCTGTTATTAAGAGTTTTATGATGATAGAGGGAAGCAAATGACGCAAGACTCTTTACTTCTGCTAAATCTCTTGCTCATGACCTCCACCATAGCATTTCCTCACCACTTGTCTCTGAGTAGAAACAAGTAGCAGTTAAAATCAATGAATGTGTAATGTTTTCATCCTTGTGCAACACAAGGTTGCAACAGAAAATACGTTTATAGTCCTACATACAATTCAGTACAACTGATGGGATAAAAAGAGCAGTATATATAGTTGTTAATTTACATATACACCCAGGACTAATGCTATTCCTTTTTTGAATTTGCCTCAGGTAGAATGTGAATGACAGCAACAGATAGTGATGATAACATGATCAACCTCTTCAAATCAAGTCAGGCATCTGAGAAAAAAAAAATCTGATCAACTTTGAGACATTTGAGCAACAAGCAGCTCTGCTGTAATGGAGTCTGCCTCCCCTCGTCCTCTTGGACTAGTTTGACTGGCTGGGTGGCCAGTGACTGTCTCCACTGCTCTCAACCCAAACCACAAGGTCAGGTGTGTTTCCGTCAGAGGTTGATGTTTCAGCAATCAAGCTGAAAAAATAACAGATTAAATTAAAAAAATGTAGAAAGCATAAAGCAGCAACCAGCCAAAACTGCATATGTTGCCATTGAAATAGCCATGCTATTCAGCCAGATCGGAAAAAATCCTCAATTGACTGTCAGCATTCACCAGTTATTTATATAATTGGACCCACAAGGGGTATAATCTCGGACGATGAATTAAAATAGTCCCAAAAGACACACAGAAAAAGACATGACCTAGAATGACTGACTGGATTTTATCATTACTGCTTGTGCAATGTGCTGTTGCTGAAAATTTTGACAAACAAAATTTTCCAGCTTCTGCTAATCGACACACATAATAGATGCCAGCTGCATGAATGGGAGTAAAATGAGGTGCTGAGTGGCGAGGTAACTCCCTCTGGTTAGTTGGACAATTTACACCTCCATGTTCTCTAACAATCAGCGGCTGTGAATGGAAGTGACGGGAATGACAATGCCAGTTTCCATTTCCAAAATGCCATGAGAACGCTTCATGCATATATGGAAATGGTGCCTCTTTAAAATGACATTTGTCCAAGTGTGCAAAAAAACAAGAGGAGGGAATCAACAGAATAAACCAAGGAAGCTTTCACACTATAGGCTCCTACATTCTTTGCTATATATGTCTTATTAGATTCATACCTCAATGGATAATATGCATCCTGCATACACTAATTAACTGTACTGGCTGACAGACACTGGGGATTTTTATTAGTGCTGAAACTTGTAGTGTAGTAAAATGCAAGTGTCCAGTGGTCTACAGAGGAAGATCCCAACCAAAAGTGTTTGCATCTTTTTCTATTTCCACATCTCACACTTCACTTTGCTTTCATTCAAGCTTTATCCTCCACTTGCTGTTCATGTCAACAAGGCTATCTACCTCACTGTTGCAGTGTATTTCACCTTATCTTCTCCCGAAGGCCTCACTGCATTCAGATTATCCTTGCAAGAGGATGTGGTACTGTCAGCTGGCAATCTTGCCACATGATTATCTCTAGTCTCTGTATTTCATCAAATTCAACACACATCGACTTTACCCTTATATCGACAAGACATCTGATGTATATTTGACAGCATTTGCAAATCACATCCTTTAACACTTGACATACTCCAACCTCTCCTCCCATCTATGTTCCCAAATAGTCTCCCCTGTCACTCTAACTCATCCAAAATGCTGCTTTCAACCTTGGTTTTAAGTTTTTCAGCTGACCTCATCCATTCAGTCCACACTCAGCTTGAAGTGTTTCAAAATCTTGGTCACAAAATAGATGAATGCCAAACGCACAGTGCCTTCGGTCCAGACTTGCGCAGTGCTCACCACGGGTCACTCAGCTGCCTTCACTGTTGTAACCTGGCAATCATTCCGTCCAAATGTCACCCCACCTGTCTTCTTTAAATGTTTCCCCTCCAGACAGGAAAGAAGTCACCCCCTTCCTGAGTTGAAAACTGATTACTAATCTTCTAAAGAAATATGCACAACTTGCCTTATACACATCTTACTTTCCCTTTAATTAGGTGTTACATTATTGTTTATCAGACAAAAATCGAGGTGCTGATTCAATTAATTCCTATAAATTTTCCTATGTCCTTAGATTAGAGAGAGTCTGGATGACTTGGAACTACTAAAAACCATGATGACAACAAAAAGGTGATGCATGAAGTGTGAGATTGGCTGTAGCATGCTTGATGCTGACAGGGATGCAAATACACAAAACCTATTTCCAGAAATTTAAAGGCAATACTTGTTCCAGGTTGTCTTTTTGTTTGATAATATCTCCTCATCCGACGTGGTTTGGGTGTTTGCAGAGGTCTGTCTGAAAAAAGGACTTTCCAGAAAACTCCTCTGCATACCAATTGGACCAGCTCAATTCTGCAGATGACGGGATGACAGCTGTGTTTTGCAAAAGCCTCTAGGCATTTTGTCACCTTCACTGACCTGTCAAGGCAAGTCTGAGGAACTCAGCAAATCCCCGGTAACTCTAATGGAAATTGCTTTCAGCGTCGAGCCTTGTGAAAGGCAACCTGTTACATCTTCATAGACAAATTTCACATTTGAATTGCTCTGGTTAGGGAAAAAATGTTCTTTCTAAATACAATGACTATTTATTTTTCAGGCACAGCGGAAGTAGAATCACGGATGGCATGTAATGCTCAGAGCCTCCACAAGAGGACTCTATTAACCTAGAATGCCGCATATGAAATTTTACAGAGCAGCAGAGACTTAACAAGCATTATAATGACTGTAAAACAGACCCCCCCACTGTGTCTCCATGTGAAACACCCTCCAAGATACTGTTTATGCTAAAATTCACAGGTGAACCATATACCTGTTGTGTTCCACAGGTGCAACTATCAGCTGTAACCTCTCGTCTCCTGCTCTTGCTCAAGCCATGCTCCATGCTAATTAGCAAAGAGCCAGCCCTCCTGTTTGGCCTAAATTAATTAATCAGTCCTCATTATGCACACTGCTTCTCTGTAATTGCCAGCACAGGCACAGTGATGAATGATAATACAGAAAACATTCTCATTAATGTGGAAAAGTGTTCGCCCACCCTTATGAGACAGTTCTCCTCAACGAGCGCCTTTTGTCACTTTCTCATGCATGACACGCGCACACAAACACACTTTCACACGAATTATGTGTTGACCGGGGCCTTTAGGAATGCCATTCTTAAGATGAGCGGGGCCAGACAGGAGGATAATGGTGGGGTCAGCAGGGATCAGACAAGCTGTGGGTTTTTAACTGCCATCAAGGCAATGCATGACCAACCTCGAGATAAACTAGAGTCGGCTACAGCACTGTTAATTTACAGCAACCCGCCTCATGTGGCTTGGATTTAAAAAAAACAAAACAAAACAAAAACATAAAACTGGTAAAAGTTATATTCAAAAAGTTCTCTGAATAAAATCAGTTCCACTCAAATCAAGCTTGTTTACTTTTGCCTAAAGGCTGGTTGACTTGCACCATCAGACATTAATCACTGAGTCTTAATCTCCAGCTAAAGAACGGGGAGGTAAGCAGGGTCACACACACTCCTGTGTGGTATTTCAGACTTTGTGTTTTATTGGTAAACTCTGACATTATTATTTTTTCCTTTGGTCTCTGAGACATATTTGAGTGATGGCTCATATCTCGGTTGCTGTGAGCCAGGGCACATACAGAACTGAGTCCAGGCAGACACCTAACCCTCTGTTTGCCACCAGATGTGGAGAAATTCATGGAGTTATTTTGATCAGAATCAATTCAGTGTAATTTAAAATATGTCTGAATATTGCCATGAAAAGTCTTGATTATAATCTGTTACTATGATAACTCCACTGTTATTCCAAGTTAAAGTGTTATATCTATGACTCTAAATGTGTTTTTGTTTTTATGAAAATCCAGTTGCTTATTTATGTAAATGTAGACTGATAACACTGGTAATGAGTCAAACTTCAGTACAGCATTGAAGACTGCAGACTCTGCAGATTCTACTCAAATTATCTTCAGATTAAAAGTGACTAGAAATTACTGAGTTTTTTCAGCTTTGACTTTTATCTCTGACTCATGAAGTGTTTTACACATTTCTCAAAAGGATATGTGTAATTACAAAACCTTTTCATTGAAACGGGAAAACAGTTTTATGCATAATATTGAAGGTGTTTTCAATGCCTGAAGGAAATACAAAACAAAACAAACAAACAAAAAACAAAGAAAAGTTTATTAGAGGATGGAGAGCATGATGATTTCATGAGATGGTGGTGTAGTCTGGATTGCATCAGTGCGGTATCGGATCTCAAGTTTTCAACCTTTAAATCTTGTAATTCTATCACATATTTATTCTTACAGAAAAAAATGAATGATGAATGTGAATATTTTTGTGAGCATAAAAGCTGAAAGGTGCGAATGCCTGCATACATAAATGACCACGGTGACCAGCAGCATGGACCAGCCTCTCTCTGAGATTTGTCAGTGACTCTTTTTTTTCCCCTCTAACCCCAGGCACTATTCCAGCTGGTTTAATTTGAACTTCTCTGCACCTGCTTGTGTGCAATTGCTCCTGGCAGTAATGCAAATCACTTATGCTTCAGTGTTTGAGCTTCCTACAGGATTTACTGTTGATGGAAATATTGTGGGAATCACTCAAACCAGTTATAGAGATGAATCAGTGAAGATAAGCAGGCAGAGATGCAGATTCTCATGCATACACACAAATTGGTTTTTTTTTAAGGAAAATTTAGTGTCACGTGAATAAACAAATCAACATGATCATGTTCACTTTGTAGAAGAATTGATGTGGATGAGGAATCAGGGAAGTGTGTGTGTGTGTGTGTGTGGTGCTGCAGGGGACTTTCCTGTACAGTAAGAGTGATGGGTGAAGGGGAAACAGCGCGCCTTTATTTGTGTGTGCATCTGTCTTTTGTGACATCTGTGTGCATGTGTGCGGAATTACAGTTGGGAAGGCTGGATAAGTGGCTCAGAGTAGTTCACTGCCAGAGCATATTCATTTCAAAGCCAACTCTGAGACACACACCAGGGAAGTGGGAGCAGGGAGGCTTACTGGCTAATCTGGTCGGAGAGCGAGCTGGAAGCTACACAGAATTCTTAATGTAGCGGATGAGAAAAAAAAATCTAATTAGTGACTGCGACCACAGAAACACTTCCCCATGTGCATGTTGTAGTGTGTCTGTGTGAGTTAGAGAGACGATTAGAGGGGAACTGTGTGTGTTTGTGCGTGTGTTTGCGTCTGGAGATGGAGTGTTTACCATCTCGAGGTTGATCTAACCTCCTCTCTGACCCCTGTGTGTGATTCCTCAGTCTTACACCTGAGTGCGGTCTCTTACACTTGGATGTCGAGCATGATCCTCTTGTCCTCTTCCACATGGATACCCCAGATGCAGTCCTGCCCCTTGTCGTAGGCCTCAGGCCAATTAGGAGACAGCACCACACCGGCAGAATCTGTGATCTCCCCACTGCACACAGCTGCAACACATACAAATACCTCTAGGTTAACACTGAAACGCAGATAACTGCATTTTAAAGACTTAACACACAGGAAATGAAGACTGCAACGGATTTAACAAGCAAAGTGAATATCAAATCATCCAATTTGTAATGAGCAGGTAACAAATTAAAGAAACTGAAAATGCACATAACAACTATGCCAATTTATAGGATGGAACCATGGGCTTAATGCCTAATAAAACACAGCTGAAATCGAGTGTGCAGGCCTCTCAACATGAACCTTGTAAAACTGCACGCTAGCACTGAACTGCTTGGTGGCCGTGACCCACAGGAGCAGAAATAAAATTTTCTTATATCCAGCTTTACTAGAGAGCTTTTCAATTTCACTGTGTGGCAGGATGACAATGCAGGCAACTAAGAGTGGGGGTGAGGTCAGTGTGTGTGTGTGTGTGTGTGTGTGTGTGTGTGTGTGTGTGTGTGCATGTGTGTTGGAGATGAGAGACAGAGAGAAAGAAGAGAGGGGAAGGGCTGAGGGGTTAGCTCCGGTATTTAGTGTGATGCCTAGTCTGTGCAGCGTGGCAATGTTCTTCTAAGGCCAACTATTGTACGCCTTTTAATCTTAAGCACTTCTAAAATCTGCCCTGCAAGCACACATGTCAAAGTAAATCATTGTTATAATTTTCAGAGAATTTATCGCGGATCAGAGGAAAAGCAGCTTAGAAAGATATAGTTAACTGCCAGTGTGGTCTTTTAATATTTGAGTAAAAAGACTCCTGCAGTCATCAAGCAGACAATGTAAGCCTCGGGGTCCTTAGGTCAGTCGTATCTGCCTCCGCGTTCTGCCCCAGTGGAAGCAAATTTTTTTAAAAGATTTAACGTCGCACAGTTACTCGAGCGGCTAAAATCTGCTCACTCACCCCTACAGGCCGGCTCAGTCTCATTCCACTGTGGGTTTTGTGCATCCACGCACTCAATCACTACAGAGCCTTGCTCCAGTGTGTAGCCAGGGTCACATGAGAATTCGACCACTGCACCCACACCGTAGGTGGAGTCACTGCTGCTGAAGTTGCCGTACTTCACAAAGGGCTCATAGCACATACCTTTTGCAAAAGCTGTGGATGCAAAGAAAACATGGCATCAGACATAAATAGCAAGGTACCGAGGTACAGTATGCTTTTAGCAAACTCTGCAAACTGCATTATCAACCTGCCTTCATATCTGATTGCTGCACCAGTGGAGGTCATTGTCCCGTCTGTGGTGAACTCTATAAACAAGTACCGTCCAGTACTGAGCACACCCTCATTGGGCAAATACTCTACCTCATAGGAGTCATACATAGGGGGAGAGTCTATGTTGTTGCCATTCTTAATCAGCAGCCTGAAAAACAAAGACACACACAGAAATAAGACAGATTAAAATAGCTGTAAGTGAGCTTTGAAGGTAAGAGAAGCACTAAAAAAAGAAGTTACAAGCTATCAGAGAGCTGTGCTCTCTTCCAGATGTGACTGTAATAACTTTGCGCTAACATATTCCACCTCTCAGTAATGAGGTGAATTGCCATGTATTGCATTTGCCATGTGGATCAGTAATTACTGAAAAATGTAATGCAATTGCTGTTTCCTACCTCTCAAAACCCTCTGTAGTCCCTTCTATTCATTCGCCCGATTGAACACTGTTAGAGGATTATAATGATAAAAGGTCCTTTCAAATTCATCTGCCACTCCCTGAAGATTGTGGTTATTTATAGCCTTTGGGTTTTTAATGGGTTTGGTTTTAAGGGTTTTAATAGTAACAGTGATATTCAGAAAATGAGCTGTGTGCTACCTTAGCTGGAGACAGGCACACACCACAAATTCATACATTCTAACTGAACTTTCACTTTTAATATGTCTTTTTTGTGGTTTTGTTAGGCTTTTTTAAATTTATTTATTTATTTCTTTGTGGACAAGTGAGCATACACCACCTGTCATCGTCCTCTGCCAGAGCCACTTTCTCGAAGTGAATGTGAAGCCGGTGGCCTTCAGGGGCCTCCAGGACCCAGTGGCATGTCAGATTGTTGCTGTAGTTTCCAGGGAAACCGGGAGAGATGATGCGACCATACGTGGCATTTTTTATCATTCCCCCACATGATGCTATGTGAGACAAAAGACAGAGAAAGAAAAGAGAAGAAGATGAAGAAGAAGAAAAAGTTGAAGAAAGTATGAAGAAGTAAAGATGGTGGTGAGGGGGTTTTAGAAAAAAGTCTGTCTTAGCACTGATTGCATCAGAATCCACTGGACTGTGGCTGGACTACTCTAGATGGCTCACCTGGGTCTAAGGGTGTGTGACTGTGTGTGATGGACTTGTAAAGAGAGCAGCACAACAGAAGCAGTAACACTATCAGTTCAGAGCAGCTGCAGGCAAGCACGGAGAAATGCTGGAACTGGCAGATGAGCCTTCACCAGCAGGAGAAGGATACTCATGTGGCCCAGTTCTAATTAAAGCAGCCAGGTCCAGTGGCCTTGTTTTGCCTCGTCTCCAAAGAACAGATCCCTGTGCTACTAATAGCATGCAAACACGCTTGTTTGGCCTTGGAGTGTAACGAATCAACTCAGAGGCAGACAACACAGTGAGAGCCTTCGTTAATCAAAATCATTTGCATTCTTGAAGAAACCTGAGAGAACAGAACTTACAATGTGCCTGCAGTTGCAAAGTTTTTGAATCTCTTCTCAAGTTATTTTATCATCTATTTTAGTTGTAAGAATGCCTCTTTTTTATTTTAAATATTGCTCAACAGTAATAATAATCCATGGAAAATGTGTTGCATATTTAAGTTTACTTTAGTAGTCTTCCCCCCACTAGCTGTTACAACAAAAAGTGGCTCAGTAGTTCAAAAAGATAAATCCAAGAAAAGGCTTAAAAACCAATATCCCAATTATCCTGAAGGTATAAGGACCCACACTTTTACAGAGACTCCTCTCTGTAATTACATTTTGAGCTGTTTTGTTGTTGCAGTTCAGTGAGCAGCCTCCTCCTTGCCCTGAACTTCTCCCAGTGACAGTCAGCATGTGTCTGGGAAAGAAGAAGGGTATTGACCTACCAACACATCGGGGCTCTTTTCCACTCCAGTAAGGTGTGGTAGCATTGCGGCAGGTGAGCATTTTGGGACCTTGCAACTTGTAGCCGCTGAAGCAGCGGAAGAAGGCTTCACCGCCTGCATGGAGGTGAGTCACGGAAACTTCTCCACCGGCAGGCTCTTTGGGGAATGCACAGCTCAGCACAAATGCTGGAGAGAAAAGAGAAGAAGCAGAAAAAAGAGGGAAAAAAAGTGAAGAAGACTGTTAATTAGAGTATAAGCAATTTGTTTTTTCTCGTGATCTTCTCGGTGGCCTGTGATGGAGCTAAAATCTGAAATGCTAAATATGAAATGCATCATTTGATTAGCACTGCATAAACAACTTTGACGGACTGTGACTGTTTCTGTGACTGTCCAAAGTGTAGCCTGTTATGCCAGAGATGGCACAGCATAATGATTAAAAACTAACACTTAAATACAAATGCAGTTTAATTATACTGAAGCTAATTATTGGTTCTCTAATGAGAGTTCAAAAACTAGTATGACCTGATAAACACTTTATCAAGAGACCTGTTTGGAACCTTAATTATAATCTCACTTTTGAATATTCTTTCAGCGTCACCCGATGGAGATTATTTGTTTTTTTATTTGTCCATTTTAATTTGACATTAACACACAGCAACGTTGGATCTGCAACATATAAATATGCACAGGCGTCAGATGCAATTCATTAAGGTTTCAGTGCAAAACACCAATTTACAAAATATTAGACAGGAGGCATTTATTTTTATCAAGCTTAAGATTAAAGGAAAAAAGAAGACAAACAAAAGTAAACTAAGAATATGATAAAGGTGTAATAACACAATGGAATAAAAAATAGATCCGTGCCTCTCGAAAACGTCCAACATTTGTTTTTGGAAACAAATTGCCAAGAACAAAATATTTCATCTGAACAAAAGTTGAATTTTTGCCCAAACAAACAGCCAAAAATGTTAACTGGCTTCACAACATAATCCTCCATGTTCTGCATTGTGTATAACCCATGCTGTTGTGTTGCATTGTTGACCATGTTGACTCTCTTCCAAACCACCGCTGAGCACCCACAGACATTATATACAAAGAAGGGGGGGAAACACGACTGCTGCTCTATTATTTGTGCAAATAAATTCAGGTGCAATGTCTAAACCTTCTGGCTCTGCCTTCCTGTTTCTCTCTTTCTCTCTCTCTCTCTCACACGCACACACAATTAAAAATGCTTTATAACCAGCCTTCAACTTTGTTTATAAACACTCCATTTCTTAATTAATTGCAGTTTACCCTTTCACGCAGTATGCAAATGTACAGAGACATGTCTGCAGCAGCGGTAATTACTATCACTGTGTGGTGCAGAGTGGACTGCAAGTACTTTGACGAATGGAAATGTTGCAGATCAGTTAAACATCATAGTGGGCCTGTAACGTGATAGCTGGAAGAGGAATTGCCTCTGTAGAGGTTGTCAAAGAGTCGTGATGCCAGCAGGGTAAGATCAATGTTCCTGGACTTGCTTTGCATTGTTGTTCTGTCCCTGTTTTTAAATAAATGGTGTAGGATGGGATGGAGTTCACATGGATAATGGAGTGAACTAACCAAGTCTGTAATGGAAGCTATTAAACAACCTTCTCTTCCTGTCTAATAACCACACTGTTCTACCTCATTAGTGTAGGCACTTTAATGACCAAACTAAAACTTTAAAACTTCTCAAAACACGTTCACAACAACACAAGCATCATAAGCGAACCCGCCTTGCCTGGTGTTACAATAACTGTCTGATTGTGCACAATTATGGGAACCTTTGAAACATTTTGCATTTCATGTTTTAGCTTTAATGGAGTGTGTGCAAAGCCTAAATAACAGCTGCTGAAAATAACAAGGAAAAGGGGATTCTGGGGGATCGGTCTGCACTGGAATTGTTATGCAGCCTGGTTGCTACAAAAGAGGTTGTAAGCGATGTAAGCTGCTGCCAAACAGCGGACAAGTGTTTAAGTCAGCATCAAAGTTGGTGATTTTAGCCATTACCAAGACAAGCAACAGTCATTTTTTAGTGACCCAAACCAGGTGTCTTTAATTAGAAGCCATCGGGACATCAGGTGGCCGTGTTTCTAGTGACAGAATGTAAAGATTATACATATCAGTGGTTTGCAGGAATGTAAAATGGCCAAATTAATTTCTACCTTGTATCTGCAGCCTTAAAAGCAATTATGATAATTGCGCACAGGGCTACGTTATGTAAACACATTAATCTGCTCTTGTTAATATAATTCAGGTTATTTGGTGTTTACAGAATTAAGAAGTAGACTACAATTTTCAGGTGCATAGTTGGGGGGTTTAAATGTTTGCTGTTTCTGTTTTTTCTTGCTTAGTCTCTCACTATAAATATACTGCTCTTTTGAAAAATAAATAAAAATGGCCTATCAGCCCATCGTTACTTAAAGTAGATGTTAATAGATACAAAACATTTTATTTTATTTTTAGATGTTTTAAAATATGCAAGTCCCATGATAAAACAGGCAACAAAAGGCTTTGCCTTCATGTAAAAAACAAAACTGACACTTGATAGACACGCTCATTGGTCCGCACATCAATAATATATTTGGTTTTCTGAGGTGTTTTTCATTCACAGATGCTGATCAAGTTGAGGTTAAACATCCCCACAAAGACAAACAACCAGGATGGATCATTCTAGTGAGCCATTTGCAGATGAAAAACAACACATTAGTGATGTTTCCGGCATTACCTTGAAAATAAATTGGATATTCAGAAATGTTATCCTATCTTTGAACTCCAGGGAAAACAACTCTAACTGCAAAATGGCCATAAAGACTTGTAAAAGTGCCCATATCTAACATGTTTTAATCTACTGGCTGCCTTTTCTTTTACACAAACCGCTGATTTCCACCATAATGTAACAGACCTTTCTTTGGCAGTAAATCAGTGAGCCACAGGGACGAGGTACGCTGCCCCTGGGTCATCCATTCAATTCATAGTTTATCACTGGCTCCAATGAACCTAGTTATTGCCATTATCATAGCAGCATTTACATCCCTATTGAGCATGCAGTGGGAGAGCCAGAGGCAAAAATTGTAGAGCCAATTCCTGGAGTATTAAATTACTTGCTGCCTCCATTCCAGTAGATGTGGTGCTGGGTCATAAAGTCTGATTGTTTTGCCATTACAAATAATAGATCCATGGTGCAGACAGCCAGGAAGATTAGCTGATGGTACTACAGGACCACGGAAAACAGATGTGGAGCTTATGTCCTTAGTTAGTGTTACCTTGTAGAGCAGAGACAGCGGACATTTTGGCAACACACAGGTAAACCTTTGGTTTTCGTGTGGGTTATAGCCTTGCAGACTGAGTTTAAAATTTTACATGGATATAAAAGTTGAAAGATGTTCAATACAGACAGGAGGCTGCAGTCTGAACAAGTAAAATATGCATGGTTTCTGTATCACTAAAAACTGATTTCAACAAAATGCTACTTTGGTTTTGGCCATCCTGATAATTCATGAAGTAAATAAGTAATAATAGACATCAATATTCACAGTCAAGTACTGTTTACTGTTAAATAGGTGATAGGTTGTTGTACTAATGGAGCTTGGCATTGAAATGATGCACGATCACACAGCCTTCCCATATTTCTTTTAAAATCAAGGAACGAGTAGGAAAAAGGAGAGAATCACAGGTCAAGACGCGGAGAAAATAACTGATTTAAATGCTAGTTGGTGTCAAAATATCATTTATATGGATCAGTATTTTGTTTAATATTTTTTTAAAAATGGGTGTCTATAAAAATATAATAAAAGATAAGATAAAAGCTTCCTGGCATAGTTTTTAGCTAAAAAAATACTCTTTTGTGTTGTCTGTCATAAAAAAAATGGCATCTGAACATAGGTTAAATGTTTTCTTTTTTTAATAATTTTGTCAATTCACAGCGCTCGTTCAAAAGAGTTCAAGAAGAACACATCCTGCCGTGATGTCTTCCGCTTTCGCTCTCTTATCTGTGCAACAGCAATAGATGTGTTCTCCCCTTTTTAAATATAAAGTCTGTGTGTTGATATTGCTTCGTGCCCTTTCTCACCTCTCTGAAATTTAAGCACTTTGCGTCAACAAATATGAGACCATGAACCTGAATTTTGGATCCAGTAATAAGTTTCTGTTTCTTCAGTCTTCTGTCAAAAAGTTGCCAAAGATCAACTTTTAGGAGTCATGTGAAAGAAAACAGCTTTACCTGAAAGAGCCCTTATGCACACACTCCTCCCATTAATGAGCCTTATTCTGCTGTTTGCACATTTTTCATTTGCTGGAATACCTGAAATTCAGAATGCTGCTCTCCAACCAGTAATGGACAAACGTTGTTTACTTGGGCAAAATGGATGAGGTGATGAAGCTGATAATACTTGGTTAACCACTGTGTTTGGACAAACAAACAAAATGCATTTAAAATTAAACTGCTGCTCTGTGTGTATCCTTGGTATTGAATGATTCCCTTCAGGCAGAAATCTAGAATGAGATCAAACCTGGCAAGTTGAGGGCAGGACATAATGAAATAGGGTGAAAGTAAACAACAGAACACAAATAAATGGTGTAGAATCAATTGTTATTCTTGTATTAAATCATGGAATATTAAACACTTGTGCTAAATTTAAAGTTTAAACAAAAATATGTTTCTAAGGACCGAAACTCCTGTGCTGATGACTTTTTATCACCAGTAAGAATTTATCTCAGTGCACCAGGATGACAGCAGTCGTGCAGTTTGCAGCATTACAGCGTCACTGTTACTGTATCCAAGCCTTATGTCCTGGCTGTGCACCAAAGCATTACCTTTTACACAAAGATCAATAGTGTTGTCTCTGGGAAAGTGATTCAGTTGTAGAAAGCCAGACCATAGTTCTGCCATGATTTGCCCTATCGATATTTATGTGGTTGGGTAAAGAACTCGATTTTAATGGTCATTTACTCAATAAAGACTATTAAAGAGAAATAACTTTTGGCTAGAGGCGGCATCTCATCAATGCTACTGAGAAGTTGTGGCAAATGGTGGATCGCTAGCAGTGACAGAGGTCCTCCGGCCACCTCACTTGTCAACCAAGCTTATTAGTTACAGCCAATCAATAATTCCTGTAAAACATTACTGCCGTTGGCAATGCCATTGATTATGCTCCTTATACTTCATAAAACCCTGAAATGACAATTAAGGCTAACATACAGACGTTTAGGAGGTCAGGAATTATGACAATCATGTTATCAAATAACAAGACTGTAGAGGCCGAATTCCATCATGAATTATTTTGTGTTAAAAATTACGAAATTTCCTTATTAAAGATAAAATAGGTCTTGGATTTTCCATATTTGAACTGTGCAGTGTTAAGTTTAATTATCGGTACCAGCAGTGCTCATGCATGCAAATGATTTTCCTTTTTAAATGAAATGACAGCTTTCTTTGACCCCTCCGCTAAAAAGTTAGAACATATCTTTTGGTGTTAGAATTATTCTTCTTGTTAAAACTCTTTTGTATGCTACTGCTGTGATAAAAGTGATGATGTAAGAAAAATGACAAATTTCTTTTCCCCATTCTGCATTTACTTAGCTCATTTGTTCCTCTTCAAGATCAACCCAGCTAAGTTTTTAAGGTTAAAATTACAGCAAAAAATAATTTTAAACATAAGTTTTTTTATAACATTTTTTCACATAGTGTAATTTTAAATCACACATGGAATATTCATGTCAGCTGTGCAAATGCTGTCATCATAGTGTGATTGATTGTGTGCACATACGGTTGTTTACACTGGATACATTCATTTGGGTTCTCTGTTTGTGTATCATTAGTTACCATGCATGTATTTTTCATATACCATTCTATACATATCAATGGTAAAACACTTGTGCAATCATGTTCCAGGGGTTAGGCACACTGCTGATGTTATAGAGGCATCCATCAGTCTGCCATCGCATCACGGAGCAGATATTAATTACCCCGAGCTGAGATCCATCTCTCCACAGTTCTGTCTCCTTCTCCACGCTTGTCCAATCACATTTCTCATTGCCCATTATAAAGGACAAGGTGATACTCTGCTTACCAAGGAGAGGAACACAAATTGAAATATCTTCTGTGTATCCAATATGTCTAGTCTCCTTGAAATCTGCTTCTAGCATTTTTATTCATTAGTGTGACCAAATTTGTCCCATCTTCTAGGTTGTTTGGTGGACAAGCAACTCCGCACATCTGGCACTAACAGTTTTACTATAGCTGGCAGCAATTACAGACAGCTGTCTATGAATGTGTTTCTATTTTTAAGGGCTTCATAGGGTTGTAAAAATTAATATCATAAAGTGGTCAGAAACATTTACTGCAGCGTCAGTCACAACAGAATGTTATTCTGAGTTGATGCTAAGATGAAATGGTCTTTGTATCAAGTAAGACACTGAGCATCGCAGGCCTATTTTTGGCCTTTTTAATGCCATACAAAGGGCAGAGAAACCTTGATGAAAGGATTGAAAAAAGTTTAATGAAATTGGAGTTTAATTGTTTTCAGTTTTTTCCTCAAACTCTGGTCAGGGCTGGCCCCATCATTGTCTTTGTCCAATAAACGACAGGTTCTTTTCTGCCTATGCCAAAGTGCAAGTATTACCAGTGTCTGATTTTTCCTTTTCCTTTTCTTAAATTCTGCAATAAACCAGCAGACAATAAAGAACTTAACGAAAATATGTTTATTTGCTTCTTTTTTTGTTTTGATTTTTTGATTTGTGGGTCTGTGGTTTACTTTTTTGTTTATTTAAAACAAATATTCAAATATGCATATTCAAAGTCATCTTTTCCTGTAACATTCCATGAGCAACCCTCTGCCCTTAGAGTCAAGACATATGTTAATCTATATTAACCATGGATGCAGTTCTTTTAATTTTACCATGCTATTTTTTTCTTTGGCTGCCTAAAAAGGACATAGCTGATGCAGACGGTGCACCTGAACACTTACATGCATCCTGGCTATGAGTCTCATCCAGTTATTGAACTTACTCAGGATATGATGTTTGCATGGAACAAAGACACTGCTTGGTTATTAATGTTCATTATGAGGCGGCATGAGCAAATGTCATGCAGGTCATGAAATAAGCAGCAGCTATTTCATCAGAGGTTATACAGTGTCCCCACTAAACCTGCAGACGGTTCTCTGCATCAGACCCATTTGTCAATGCACAATGCATCCTTCTATATTCACTGATAAATATATAAACATTTTACACAAAATTATGCTGATTATCGGAGATGCAAAGTGGAGAAGTGAAGGAGAAAAGTACACCTAGTGACAGTTTAATATATTTCAACCATTTGCCACCATCTGTCCCCAGCCACGCATCAGCCCCCTCCATGTATAATCTGCTCTGACCCCTCGCTGTCATCATTCAGCCTGACCACACACCGATATCCACACATCCAACAGCGATGGGCTGATTTATCCCCCGTCAGTAGCACTGTTTTGATGGTCGCTTTCATTTTCGAGCTGATGAAAGTGCTACGGTAATGTGGTGGAATGAATGTTTTGTCCACCAGCTTCCACCATCAACTCAAATCGATGGGGCATGTAATTGCCGGCCACTTTGTGTGATTGCTAAGATAAACAGACATTGTTGCGGACATGGAAGATCAATGTCACACACAAAACAAGCGGGAGAGGGAGGAATTTATGGGCCATCATATTCACGGACAACATAAACTGCTGACAGATTTCTCTGCTGTCACACACTCTTGTGGTTACAATTTGACAACATTAAACAGCAACATATGTACAATTTAAGCTAAGGCCACCTCCACATGTGTGCAAAGCCTTTACAAATGGTTTGGCATATGATTACTTTCACTTGCATTCAGTGTTTTGGAACAGATCATTTCAGAGGAAACAGCTAGAACTACTTTTGTGATGTAAAGTGAGTACTTTTCTGCACTGACAGTTATTCCCTCCCTATCTTGTTGGGCGATAACTGCAACATGATGAAGAGGAAGCAGACCTCTTTAACCACAATAAATAAAGGCTGTCTTATAACTCTAACGGTGCAACATTTCTTCCTTTAGGCTGCTCACCTTGGTAATGCAGCAGGAGAAATCCGGAGTTGTGTTGCTGGTCACTGCGGAATCGGATGGAGATCTGGTTGCTCCAGCTGCGAAGCACGAGGCCCCTCATCAAGACGGACTCATTAGCAAGAATGTAGGGCTCTCTGCCACCTGTGTCCTCCACTGTCACCTGCTCCCCCTCCAACACGCTCACGTTCAGCACCTACAATGAAAAAAAACACGCCATTTGATAACACAGACAGTAGGCGTTTGTCGCTGCACCTCTGAGCATCATTCATGTTATTCCAGAAATTCACTGACTGAATTAATCTTTACAAAGGCGTCTTTGTACCACATTGCTCAAGAATTACCAAAGTAAACAGTCAGTGTGTAGAACTATTAGCTCTATTAAAATAAACACATCTCTCCCAATCCACTCAATTCATTCATAGACTTTAATATCAAACACTGAACATAAAAAAAAAATCTCATTGTACACAAACCTGGTGAGTAACTGTTGACTTATGAGGTCTCAGTCCAAACCAGATGGGATCTTAATTCAACACCACCTCTCTTTTTTTCCACTGAAAGCCAAGTTTAGTCTAATTATGTTGCTGTGAAAAAATGGGTCAGCAACTGTGTTACTTTTCTCACTTGTCTACCAGCACAGTTGCACAGGGATATGTTTGGTTTAGTCATTTCTTTGCAAACTTGCTTCCAGTTTGCAGATACGTTTTTTGAGCAATTGTAGAATCTGCCTGGGTCAGTCTACTCATTGTTTGCTGCTGACTTATCCTCTTTCTGTGTTCTCCATGTGCCCATAAGCCACTCTGACAGCAGTTCTTTATGTCTCCAACAGGTGTGAACAGCATGTGCAGCTAAATCTGGTTAGGGAGCCTCAGGAGGATTGCATGTAGTAAAACTGTCTGGATAATAGAGTACGGACTCATTTTGGAGCAACATCTGATTCATTCCTCAAAGAAATTTATCCAACAGCAGGTCATGGTTATTACTCTGTAAGACATAACCACAAAGCTCTCACCTTCACTTGTGTTTGCATGGAAGTTTTTAACAGCTTTAGGGTTTGCTAGACTTTAATTAAAGCTAATCCTGGATTGAATTCTATTGACTCAAATTAAGGTTTTATGTTTAGAGAGTTTTTATATTTATTGCACTTGAAAAAACAGACTTTCAATGATTTTTGTTAGCATTTAACAAATATCTAAAACTCAAAATGACACTCAAATAGCTAAAATTTAACATTTGCTAAACATTTCATGGATTGGCCTTTGCTTCAAAAACTGAGAGGAGATAAAAATCTAAATATAAAATACCTTTGCACCGCTGCTCAGAGCTCAATGAATCAGGCTCCTTGAAAGATAAGTGCACCATCAAAGCTTATTCAATCACATCTATTTCAAGCTCTCAGTGAAACTCATAACATGTTCTAATAGCTAATGCTGTCTAGTAGGCTCAGGTCTCAGGTACGCTATGAGGCAGAAAAATGGTTGCCCTCCACAGGCCGATGTCCCTGAGGTAATATGTGTGCAGGAGTGTTAGTGCAACAGCCTGGAAAAGCTGAGACAGTGGGCAAGATGAGCACCTTGCACAACAGTGGCAGGAAAATGAATTTGGTCAGGCTGACAAACTGTCAGTCAGTCGAAGGGGAGCTGACAATGAGCGCAGAGAGGCTATAATGGACACTGTGTGACTGAGCTTAGAGGTGACTCCTTCCTGAATGATCCATGAGGTCAGCCTCTTTGATTGACTTGATTTTTATCGCAATCGCAATTTAAACACAACGGCACTCTGGAGGTTTTTAGACAAACTAAGTGCACAAAGAGCAAACAGGAGATACTTCTATGTTTTGTGTGTGTTTTAAGTGTCACAAAATCACCTCTGTATGTTGCTGAATACAAAAACTGTGCAGCTTGTCATTACATTAGTTGTTACGGGAGCCTTTAACAACTGTGTCACAGTGAGTACTAAAGGAATGTCACATGATTTTAGAATCCCCGTTTCTCTGTTTCTCAAGGGCAACAGCAATGACAAAGCCTTAGGCACAGATCCTTTCTTTCCACTTGTGTTTTTTTTTCCCTCTCAGTTAATATGGAGGGCTTGGATGTTTCACAAATCAGGTTATTTCGCCTACTTTCTCATCATCAGAACTTCATTATTCACCCCACAGAGCAGCACAGTAATTCTCCTGCAAAATAACGTTCATACTTGAATATTCAAGGAATAAGACAAAAATGCAGACAATGTGGAACGGTGATTTCACTCAACTCTAAATTACATCTATAAGTGATTGAATTGTGACAGATTGTTGATTCTTTTCATTTCAGATTTGTATAGGCTGATGTTCCTTTGTATGATTTTAAAATCGAAAGAAGACGTCTAGGAAGCATATACTATCAAACATTTTCAAGATTGCAGTAAAGCAAGTAGGGTTGTATTTATTAGGGATTCAGATAACGTTAAAAAAAAAGACCGCGGTCTATAATTTTCTTCATCTTGCAATTTCATTTTCAAATTATTATCCAGTAATGTGTTTCTCTTGCCTCTGCCATTATGTAGAGCTGGTCGATGAGTAGATGAAAGGTGACTGACTTCAACCGTGGCTCACACATATTTCAGTTAACCATTATTCAAAACGAAAAAAAATCAGGATGAAAATTAAATCTGCGAAAGCCCTAAGTAGAACTGGAGAAACCTTCCTATCCTGGCTCAGCTACACTTCCCTGTAACCTGTGGCTCCAAAGAAGGTCATCTGTATTATTGGAAAAATAATACAATGCAAGTAGAATTTTTTAAATGAGCTTTAAATTAGTATTTTTGTGTAGTTTTATAGAACCCCAGCACAAAAAAACTATATAAACATTAAAACTATTCCACCGTAACCCTCAACAGAGCACCCTCAAATAGACTCTTCTGCTACAAAAAAGTGTTAATTCTTGGAAAAAAAATATTATATCTGTTTTGTTTTGTTTTTATTCGTCAAAAACATCAATACTATGTGTGAAAATGTATATAGATGTTCAGCTAGCTGACAGTATTCATGGTGTTTTTGTCAAGCTAAAAAAACATTATTTCTGTTGTCTTCTGCTGACATAAAGTTGTACATGCTCTAATTTTCTCTGCCTGAATTGTTGTAATACATTTTGTGCTGATATAAGTCAGAGCTGTCTCCGCTGACTCCAATTCGAGCAGAACATTGCTGAACCAGTTGGCACCAGCGGATATGAGCTGAACTCCTGTCCCAGCCAACTTGTGTTGGCCCCCTGTATTGCATTGATTTTAACATTTTGCTGCTGACTTTCAAAGCATTAAATTGCTTTGCTCAGTTTATATACAGTATACCACTGATTTGCTGACTCCTCACATGTCTTTGTGACACTTCAGATTGATGGATGAGTTCTCTGGTTTTTTCCAAGGTCTTGGCTGGTAACCAAGAAAGTCCCAAGACATCAAAGTATTTTACTCATTAAGACCAGACGGTCTACATTTTTAGCTTAATTACTTCTAAAGACATTCTTTTATACATAACAGACTGTTAATATTTAATACTACTTCAGGCTGTGTTTAAGTCCTCTTAATAATTAATATATGACTTTATGATTTGAGTTATTTTGTCTGTTTCAGTTATTTAGCTAATTTAATTTTATGACTGCTACTACTACTGCTACTAAAAATACTAATACTGATGATCATAATAAGATGAAGAAGAAGAAGAGGAAGATAGTAAAAAATGGTGATAATAATGACAACAGCAGAAATAGGTGTTGTTTATTATTTCTTAACTGATGTTTATTTGAATACAAATTGTGGGGAAAAGATAAAAAGATGAGATTTTTAACACCTGACTGTGTAAAACAAGTCAAACATCACAAGACCTCAATCTACGTGACAAAAAAAGTTTAATCATTTATTAGTCAAAATTGCATTGTGCAGGTGTTAATTATATTTTGTGTTAATCTACTTCACAGTATGCATTCTGATGTTTAATGAGGTCAAACAGTTTGTGGGTGTGTGACCGCTCGGTTTACATATACCGAAGAGTCTCATGAAGGACAGGTGAGCAGATAGTGGACAGTGAACATTTGGCCTGATAGATAGTTTGGCCCCAGAGGGCCCTATCATCTGTCATCCACCCTGGGACCTGTCAGTGCAGCCAGCAACAGCTGTCCTACCTCAATTATGAATCATTGGCCATGTCAGGAGACATCAGACTACCTTATCTTCACCAGCGCTGCAGTCAAATGCCCAGAGGGACTTCTTACTGTCACACACATGCGCACACACACATATACACTTACACACATATCCATGTACATGTGTGAATTTGTGCGTGCACCTTTGTGCACACTCATGCATGTTTCTCTGGGCTGTAATGAGAGCAGTTTTATTGTACTCTGAGCTGGAATCTCTGCCGCAGCAGACACATTTGTGGGACCGGGGGATTTGGCTGACCAAGCACGCTTCTGCACCAACAACAACATTATCAGAGGATGCCATCGAAACACTGTGCTGCTCCATTTTGAGAATTATGTTTAGTGAAAAAAACACTGCCTGCTTAGTGTTCTTTTTTATTATCAATCTTATGAAAGTAAAACTCTTAGCCATGCAAGAAATATAAGTCTGTCTTGTGAGTAGGTGTTGTTTGACTTCTAACCTTTCTTTTTTTACCCTAACTTTTCAAATAAAAAATTTCCTGAGTCCAGTGAAAATAGGAAACTATGGAGGAGAGGGTCATCTCTCTCCTCCAGCCAGTCTTTTCAATCACACCACTTTAATGAACAGACCATCCCGCAAGGCCACGACACAATCGACAGGCCTGGAACTGCACTCGGAATACAAAATATTGGGGAAAAAATCTCTAAAATAAATGTTTGAAAGGATGACAATATTTGCAAGATTGAGTACCTTGATCTTTCTGTGTTTACCGTGACCTTTGTAGAACAGGGAGCTTCCAGTGTGCTGCAGTGTTAAACTGTCTGAGTGAACAGTGAGCAGAGGTGAAGATCCATCTTATCACATCCAAACAGAGAGCAGCCTGGCATGGCTTTTAATCTGTAACTATGGAGTCACTGCTTGTATCTGCCAGTCATTCCCACATAAGAGATAAACTAAATAATCTGTATCATGCAATTAGAGAGTTGCAGTCTCCTTAGAAAAAATAAGGAAAAAGGCAAATAAAAATGCAATTTGGCCAAGAAAAAATATTCCTCCTGCTGCTTTGAAATACACAAACCGTCAAATAAATTGGGCTTTTTACACGTGGCATGTAATCTTTATTTACTCATTTATTATTTTATCTGTAAGTACACAGTAAGAGTTAACTGTCCACGTCGGCTGGCTCTCACTGATAATTTACTGTTGGAAACATCTGGTGGTGCTCTGCAATGAACATTTACACAGACTCACAGGAGCCATTGCTGATGCAGAAATGAGCAGTGTATAATCAAAATGATCCCACTATACATGGAAATTAAATGACCCTGCTGCTGGGGGCAATAAATCAACAGCCACTGGACTCGCCAGCTGCAGTGTCATCATTACTATGATAAACACCCACTGGCCTATGCAGTGGAGCACACTGTAAGTGCACCTACCTCATCGTCCGTATCTACGACTCCCATTTGAATAATCTTGGTACACCACATCCAGTTGGTGTTTTTGTGTATCTCCTGATTAATTCATACCAAAAAACGAGTTCTTCCATTGCTCATTATATGAAAAACGTTATCTTAATTGAACATTCACCTCTGTATAAAAAAGCCAAGGCCATTGCCTATTTGCCCTGCTGCATAAAACAATGGATCCTTACCAATCAGCAAAAGCTGAATGTAAATGTGAATGTGCCGCTGCCAGTGGCTGAATACAAAACAAACTTTTTCATTGTCATTTATGTCACATTTAATATGGTCTGGAGATCATCAAATCCCTCCATCACATGTCTACAATATTCCTTACATATTATGTTTTCCCCCTACCAGAGTTAAACATGGAATAAGACCCTCAGCATTTGAAACATGTTCCTCAGATGAGATTCCTGCTTCTCTGAAAAATCAGCCTCGCTTTCTGAGGCGTCTCTTGGGCCTTGACATCTCTGTTTATTTGCCGCAGTGTGCGTTTTTGCATAGATTTAAATTCACTGCCGATTAATCTTCACATTCTCGAGAACGTGTCTTTACCCTCCCGTCCCCATCATGATACTGACAGAGTTGGAGAGAACATAGCCCTCTGCCAGACAGAGTCTTCTCCCTTTATGACAGCTAGCTGGGTGGAGGAGCAATTAGTGTCACCTGAAAGCGTTCCTCTCAGGGTGGCTTGGCCCTATGAAAACTCATCTCAGCGAAGCCCTGACACCCTAAAAAGCTCATCAAGATCAAAATGGCCTTCTTCATGTCCTGCCTTTCTCCTTCAAGGCACAACATGATGAAGGCTTCCCTCTGCCTCATCTCGAGTTGATTAAAGGCAGCAAGCCTGTCTTGGCCTTCATTACTCAGTCAGGAACAGTTTCTGTGGGACGTATATCCTACATGTTATGTCATTTGTGCTGCTGGAGATCCAAATTGCAAAATGACCGAAACATGTGCGTCGCATCATTAAGACCCACCTTTTTGTTCCTCAGATGTACGAAGGAAAAATTACAAGATTTATTGTATTTTAAAAGGGAAACTGTTGGCTTTAGGAAAGTGTCAAGACTTGCTCTTGGTAGAAAACACTTTCCCGTGGCCCTTTCATTTGACGAGAGCACCAGCGGTCACTGAACACAGACAAAACAAATTTAATTCCCTCCCTCATCAGCCGCTCTTGGCCGAGGTCAATGCCATGTGCATTTTGCTTCTTTTGTAAGAAATACTGGAATTAAAATGAGAGCGCTAGGATCAATACAGCAATTCACCCAGCACTGAGGAGGCTGTGTATCAAGTGTTGGTGCTGCTTATTAACATGACTATTGATTGGAGTCAGAGGAGCATGGTCGCAAAGGCAGCTTCAAATACCAATCGTTAACCCTCTGGTTGGGGTTAGCTATAAACACTTGGCATGCTCTGTAACATCTCAATCTTTCAAGGGGCACCTCACTGATGATCCACCTTTATCCCCACCTGAGGTGTAACTCAATCGCATCAGCAGCTTTGAGCTCATTAGATGCTTGAATATTGTTTTAGATGATTCCAAACAAAGCAAAACAAAAAAACTTGTTTGAGAACGGAAAAACTTGGAAACTGTAATTTGCTCCACTGAGACTCAAGGCCTTTGTTTCATATTTATCAGCTTGAGTTAATGAAACAAACAAACAAAGAAAAGTTTTGTCTTCTATTTCCCTTGATGGATGATTTTACATTTAAAACTCATCATAATGGTTTTGCTTTAGCAGCTAAGGACTACTTCTTGTTGTGTTATCTGTTATGATGCTTCCGCCTTAAATCCTGCTTTAAATCAACATTATGTACCTATTTCACCATAAAATGACAGCTTCAAAATGGTCATAGTGATGATGATGATGGTTTGAAATAGCTTGGTGTCTTCATGTTCCTGCACCATGTAGCTTGGGAAAGTGAATGGGATCCCAGTGCGTAATGCTTTACAGAACTAGCATTCTAACAACTACCCCTGATTTTGGTGAAACCTGATCATGTTTTATGGAGAAAGAGTTTGCTGGTTTTGCCTTCGATGTCCTTTAGCTGCTTTGCCTTCATACTCACAGTTTGTTATTTGAAAGGTTTGGAGTTTTTGCCAAAAACCTGTAAATTATGTTAACTGTTGCCGCTTGCTGGCTATATTAGCCTTGCAGCTAGCTGACTCTTTTTTTTTTTTTTTAAAGAACTGCTGCTGTTCAGAGCGTCAAGGACGGTGAGCATTAGTATTTATGCTGCTATCAGGAGCTTTGAACTACGGAAGGTGAAGGTTTTCATGTCTGGGGCGGAGGACTAGTCAGTAAACAGGAGCTAATGAGAGCAGGCAATGTAACCTAGCTAAGCAACGATCCACAGCCTCTACAGACATCAAAACGGAGGCAGAGAGACAACGCTGGTGTTGCATCAGAAACTAAAGGATGGATTTTTTTTTTTTTTTTAACTTAATGTTACTTTAACATTTGACTGTTGCCCGTATGTTTGTTTTTATTAAACATAAAAGAGACATCAAAAAGAAAATGAAAAATGAGGAAAAGTAATCATGCCAAGTCAAACTGGAGTTGTATTCATCTATTTCTGTTTTCTGTAAATTTTTTGGTGGAGGGTATCACCAGAACTGAAACTAACTGAGAAAGGTTGGAGGCAACAGACAAATTGATAAATAAGAGCGGCATAGAAATAGGGGAAAAAAAAGAAGAAAGAGGATAAAAGAATTGTGAGAGGAATTGGGAAGAAAAAGAATGAGTTATACAGTATTGACCTCAAAATCCTCCCTCGCCATCTCTTTGAATGATGCTGCTTTAAACCTGTCAGAAAATGGAAGCACTCCTCCAATCAGCCTTTGAGGCACTGCGAGAAATTGGCCACGTCTGGGCTCCTAACCCCTGAAATGTATCAAACACTCTCAGTCTCCCCCACACAATACATTCTCTTTTAGCAAGAGTGCTGAGATGTGGCCACCATGAAACAGAGTTGGGACAACCTATGCAGAGCCTTAGATGGTAACTCCTTGAGACGCAGGCAGGCAGATCAGTGAGCAGAAGAGACGGAGAAATAAGAACGGGACAGATGGCCTGGAGAGAGCTGATAGCTAGCTAACCCGCTGGATTTATTTGATCAAATAAAAAAAGCTCCAAAACAGATTTTAAGCACTTTAATGCCACAGCCCAGTTCTGGAAAACCTCCATCTGTCCTCTACTAAAACCTTATTGCAAAAGCTACTGCAGGGAGAAGAAGGAGAAAGAGATAGAGGACAGGAGTAAGATGAGCTTAAGATATCACTTAATATCTCAGATGATTCCAAAACTGAGTAATACAAAAATAAGTATATAAAATTAATACATCTATCTTTATAACGCAAATTCCATATCAAGAACAACTTGTGCAAATAGTTAGATTATTTTTAACTTTATATATTAACTTGCCAACAATCAATTAAAAGGACATGGAAACTGAGTGAACTTAATCTTTCATGTTACAGGCAACTGTTGTAGTTTCAGAGTTAAAGTTAATGGCTCAGAATGTCAGACACAAATGTTTTCTATATAAAGTGATGGAAAAACTTGCACTCAAACTGTTTACACATCCTAACCAGGTGACATAATAATTATTTAAAACTGCACATGTAGGGTTAACTCAAAAAGCAACACCTTTTTATAAGGGTATATTTCAGTAATAACACCATTTATTTCTTTGCTGAGAGTTAGTTTTACACTAGCCTCTGAATATTTCTGCCATTATTCTGCAAATAAATTGTAATGCGGCCAGAATCACCAGATGGGGCAATACATTATATGGCGTTAGCTGTGGCAGAGATGTTGAACAGTATGACTGAGGGCAGTAAATTCTCCTGATACATTTCTCATCCTCCCTCTCTTGCAAGCTGCTAAACTGCTGAAAGGAGTATTGACTAATCACAGAAAAGGTCTAATCATGTTTATTTATTCCCCACCAATCTCTTTTTTTGAATTGCTGGTGAGAACCAGTGGAGTTTGAGTGCCGGAAATGACAGACACCGCCTATAATAGATCGATAGATGGACAGATTGATTGATTGTTTTTATTAGCTACATATTGATGAATGCTTGATATTGCAAGATAACCCCATTTGTCCTTAAAACTTTTTCTATCACCTAATCTCCTCCTTTTGTCCTTGCCGACTGCTCATTTGTCTGCTATGATGATGATTCTCTTCCATGATGGAGGCTGGCTGCCAAAGCAAGACCATGCATTTCAGCAGCAATGCCCCTCCTACAGCTACAGAGGAGCTGTAGGAGGGGCATATGGACCATAATCATTACCCTCATGTTAGCATTTATCCCAGTGAATAGTATCAAAATGCAACTAATCAAAGTGATTTCTAATACTGTGTGTCTAATAGGAAAAAAATTATGGCTGCAAAATCAACAAATTGTCTATATTGTGACCAGTGAAATGGAAGAAGGAAGTCTGAGAGTCTCCATAGATTACAGTGTGACAAAGACAAAGGAGCTCCTTGTAAAAGTAGAAACAATTAATCTAGTTGATACAACAGCAGTTTGTTTTCAAAACTCTTTTATTATTGGATCAATGATTTAAACAATCAGTATAATCAAAATGACAAGCATAAAACTTAATGAACGTAGAACTCTCACAATGAAAAGACAGAGCAATTTCAGAAAAATTTAACTTCTTATCATCTTAACAGTGTGATTTAGAGAATTTACTATTTCATGATGCTCAGTAAAGAATCAGTCACGTTTGCTTGTTTAAAAAAGTTTAAGAAGAACTTAAAAACAACCTTTTTGTCACAGTCTGACCTTGTTTACCATCTCAAATGCAGTACAGCAATCTATTCTGTCCAAATGTGACCCGGCCAGCTCTGTACATCACAGTCCCAGTGTGTTTACCTGTCTGTCTGTCTCGGTAGTGCAATAATCAGTAAAACAAAGGGAAAAATATAAAGATTGGAGGCTTTCAGGTACATGACCTGGTAGTAGACAAATAATGTCCCTGCTTCAAATCCTGCCAGGGACTCTTGTCGCGTTTCACCCTTATTTTCTGTTCATGATTCTGGTCACTCTTTGAGGCAAAATTCCAAAAAAAGGATTATAGAGAGAGTAGCTGACCAAAGCACTGCGGAGTGTGTGTGGATACAGGTCAATGGACACAAGCCAGAATGCAGCAGCTTCTACTAAAAAAATTCTAAATCTTATTAAGTATATATTAAATCTAATTACACTTAATATAGGAAATCACCTAAATAACTTTTCCACTTTTTTCAGACATCACATCTTATTTCAAGATATCTTAACAAGTGAGTTTTCTTTTTTTTCTCATTGCTAGAGAAAAACAGCCTATATTCATTACTTTTTTCTATTTCTGAAGAGGTATTTGTTTTCCAGCGCTTTGCCCACCATTAGCTTTGAATCTCAAAAATGCAATATATGTGCAGCTGCACTGCTCTCAACAACTCTCAAGACTTAAAAACATGGTTTCTTTGTGTATTTCTGCACTTGCATGTGTGTGTGCCTATGCCCTAGTTAAGTCCTATTAGAATTCTGAATCCCATGAAATAGTAAAAAAAAAGTGTCCATCTTTCTTTCTGAGAATTAGACATAGGTGAGTGAGAGGTTGTAAATTGTTAAGAAACCAAAAATCCTCCATGTGTGAAAACATATAACGCGAGTTAAAAATGTTTCTGGTTGCATAACAGTTTCCGTGTGCGCTGCTACTCCATAAGTCTACTTTTTGATCTCTTACATTCCCTTTAAAACCTTTGGATCTGGAAAGCCTCTAGGCAGAGGAGCTTCACCCATAGCTGATGAGAAGGTATGACACATACTTGACTCCAATTTCTATCTTTCCATCTTCAGTTAGTTGATGTCTTTTGCCGGGGAACAGAGGCTCCTTATTTTATTCAGCTGTGCCGAGCAGTTTTCTGAATAGTTTGCCCAGATCAGTATCAGTTAGCTGGAGGAGGGAGGGAGAATATGTCCCTAATCTGTTCACATGCTTGTGCTGAAACACATGGCTTCCTCCTGTTTCTTTATCAGGCCTTGGTCGATGTGGTGATAAAAAGTTGATGGCTTTTTTTTCCCCTTATAGCTTCAGTGAAATTTTCTGCCAAATGCACTGGAAAGGCAGCAGAAGTTTAGAGCTGATTTGCAAATGGGGTGAAATATATATGTGTGTGTGTGTGCACATGTGCAGGTAAGTGTGCATGTACATATAACTGGCTCAAGATTTACTTAAGTTACCCAGAGGAAGCTTTCAGAAAAAAAAACAGACTCTCAAACATATACTCTGTCAAGACTTATCTTAGCCCTCCAGAGGCAGCAAGACAAAGCTTGCACATTTTAAAGTCTCCGGCGGTAAATGAGGCGTTTGAGGAATTGCAAATGCCAGGGAACACACACACTGACAGTTAATTTTTATAACCTTTTGTGAAAAAGACTTACCAAGCAAACATTCAACCTGAGACAGACCCCATCACTTGTGCCCCTTTCCACCCACTCACCAAGGCAATTTGCTGCCTGTCTATCTCCATCAACCCACACAAGACCAACAAATGCTGTAACAGCTATGTCTTAAATATGTCCATACTCTTTACTAGTTTACAAAGAAAAACAGTTTTGCGCATTATTTTACTTTTAAATATGTTTTAAGCATCAGTTAGTTCAATTCTTCTTGAAATGGCTATGAGTAAATAATCTTTATTTTCAGATGGATCGCATGACTATTTGTACACACATTAGGGTCCTATATTGATAATCCCACAGACATCCTTGGTTTAATGTCTTTCAACTGATTGATTTGGTTTTCTGGCCTGCACGCTCAGTCTCTTGTCAGCGCCATTTCATAATAGAGGCAGCAGTTTTCAATGACAGTAGTTCTAAACTAGCCCAAGCATTTTTTTTTCTTTGTCCAGAAAACTAAAAAAAAATAATTGAACATGCAAATACATGCAAAAACAACTGGCAGCAACATAATCCCAACCCTAAAGTCATAGTGGTCGATAAGGAGTTTGGAAAAAGCCATTACTGGGAGGCCACTTGCAGCTATAGGTACAATCAGTCCAAAATCTGCATCTTAATGGCATGGCTTGTGTTTGGGTGTGTTGGATTGTTTGGTGACTTCAATAGCCCACTCTGACACCTCTGTTTCTAGATATAGTCAAAGACTTATTGTATATTTATGTGTAAACACAAAAATATTGTTAGCAAAATTAGAATGAGGGGATAATCTGATGAAGACCTAAAGTGGTTAAAAATGAATGGATAAGCCACCACGATATTTGAATATTAGCCCCCCCTTTTGTTACTGTTCCTCATATTTTAACTGCCTTGAGTTCCCTCTTGTTCATAATACTATGTTAATTTTCTAAAAGCACCCAGCACATGTTAGATCTATCCTAGATTAATTTACAACAATAGATTAGGCAGCAATGGCATAAAATCTGTCATCACAGGCCAAAAACTCTGCTTTCCTTGTTTACAAATCAACTCCGCACACAGACTTTCTGAATATTTTTATGTTAGTTGGATTTTCTTAAAGATCAGCCTTTCACTTACCTAAAATTTATGCTTATGTGTGGATGTAAGGCTAACATTTATTTAGAAAAATACCCATATATGCATGGTCAAGGCATCTGTTAACCCCCCATTTCCTATGCTTCCAGCATCAAACAGCAAACAAAGTTAGCAATAGAGTTAAGCATTTAGCTGCTAAAGACACAGATTGTAATTTGTATGCTGGTGTAAACCAAAGACAGAGCCAAATAAGAAAAATGTATAGAACTATATCGCGATTCCAAATGTTTGCTAACATTGCATTGTATCGGCTGGATAGGAAAACATGTAACTATTTGTCATTTCAACATAAAAGGGATAAAATGTCAGTGTTGTATTACTGCTGTATTTCACTTCTCCTGAATGCCCGAAAAAATAAAAATTAAGCAAAATAATAGTTCAAAGATGCTTTTTTCAACTTAATCATTTTATCATTCATTGCACTTTGTGATATGAAATGAAAGGAACAACATCGCTCATCAGTATGGTGTTTAGCACTGACCTGAACCTCAATGCCATATCCCAGGTAGACGGTAACCAAGTAGTTACACTCCACTTCAGAGTCAAGTTGCTGCAGGATTTCGATGTTACCCTCAGGGTCAGTGAAATTCAGACTACATGGCTCTGTGGGAGACAGTAAAAAGACAAGTGATTCCCTTTTTCCCGGACCACTGATCTTTCTGACAGCCCACCTGTGTCTCCATGGCCCTGTAACCTTCTAACTATCTCTGCAGATTCTCTGACACTGCTCATCTGGGCCCTCAGCCCTCTGTGGCCAGTGGAAAGGACAGGCAGGACACATCAGGGAAAATCAAATTGTTTTTGACACATGAGCAACTCTGTTATCCCTGGTAGAGAGCTGATGTGCAGAATGCAAAATTTAGAGCCATGATGTTATGAACGCAAGCTTAATTTTTCCATCTCCTGTGATGGGTGTGACATATCTCTGGAGGAGGGTATTTTCAGCAATAAATTCACATTGGCGAGAATATTGATTAGATACTGCATCTATTTTTTTGCTCTGACATTTGGATGTTTTGCTCTGTGCACCAATAAAAGTCATAAAATAAACATCAACATGCCTACCTGCTGTTTGCATGGTGGTGACTGTGGTAGTTGTGGTGATAGTGGTGGACGTGGTGGTGGCACCTTCATCTCGGGATGGTGAAGTTGGGTTGAGCAGTGCGTGATCTGGGCTGGTTTTGTTCTGCCCTGCTGTTTCCCTAGCTTTCCCTTCCTCCATTATTACTGAGGAAGGTGCAGGGGTAGCACCTGCAGAAAAAGCACTCCAACTCTGAGATCTGCCTCTCTGTGAGGATACAGAAGTCACTGGGTTAATTTTACTGACTAAACCTCTATTGTTTGGTGTCACTTGAGTGGTGAGAGAGTCTGTTGTTGGATCTACTTTGACCTCCCCCCTGGTCTTCTCCTTAGAGGACTTCTTTTGAGGGAGAGACATGGGTGGCCTCGGGGTTGTGGGTGAAAATGTGGTCAGTGGGGAGGTGGCAGCTGCAGTGGCAGTGGTGGCAATGTCTGAGAAGGCCGGGGCATCCTCATGGGGCACCAGCTGAGTAACAGGGCCCCCTGCATCCGAGGCAGACATGGAGCCGGGCATGGTGGAATATGCAGCTACAGAGCCATCTCTCCTAAAAAAGTGCTGGTCCCCTTGGAAGTCCCTCATAAGTAGGTGCTCGTGAAGCAGCAGGCTCTTGAAGACAGGCTGATGGTTCGGGATGTTCACTGGTGAAGCCGTGGTGACACTGTGGACTTCACTCTCTGTGTCCAATGTGGATAAGTCCCTGTCTGGGTCCAGTTGCCTCTGGCGGATGCCATTGCTCTCCTTTGGACCTGAGATTAAAAGAATAATAAAAAAAAGTGGTTGTTTTAAGCAAATTATTAGGGGGGCTGAAAGCAGCATAAGCAACATACAGCACAGTAAACAAGAGCAGTATGTCTTTTTGACAGTTTCATTATAGAAACATAAAGTCTGCCAGCCGATAATCTACCAAAATTATGCCTAATGAGGTGAGGCTGTCCTCATGTTTAATTCTTTCACACATATTTTGTTGCTATTTAAATCAGTTCATTATGCCTATGCATACATGTGTGGGTGTGTGTGTGTGTGTGTGGCTTTGAGGGGAGAGGCAGTGATATAGTATAGTATGTGTAGTATGACTGATTAATCCTATATACAACATATTATATATGCTTTAATAATAGAAAAACAGTCTGATGGGTGTGATGTTATGTGAGACACATGACGTTATGGTGAAGTATATATGTATATGTTATATGCTATAAGAACAGTTTATTTTCAAGTGCATCTTCAGTGTCAAAATCAGATCTTTTCTCACAGCCACATAGTACATTTCATTGAGCTATATTCAAGAAGAAAAACTGCATACGGACTACAACGACATTCTTTCATTCCTGTGGCCGATTAATACTGACAGTAGTGAATAGCAGCTTGCAGAAAGCCAGTTTATTATCAAAGACGAATTCCACAATCACTCCCCACAGGCAGTGAAATCTCAGAACGGAGAAACACTGAGCAAAAAATAGTCTAGTAACTTCTAGGATAAAAAGGTTTAAAAACACATATTTTTCTAAGGCATTCTTCTGTAGGCTAGTATTCTTATTCCCTTGTTTTTTTTTTCAGCTTCACACACACACACACACATGCACACATTCTTACACAGAGCAGGCACTGTTCAATGTTCCACTGAAAAATCACTCAACCGGTGAATTCAAGTCAGTAAGGCCCAAAATTCTAATGAAAGGATGTACCTTTGGGTGTTAACTGCAAAACACTCATATATCTAGATTTAAAGTACACTGATTTAAAAAATAAAATGATTTTTAAAAAAAAACAAAAAAACAGCAAAAACAGGGGCAGCTGTGGCTCAGAAGATAGAGCCCATCAGCCATTTATTGACTGCATGTCAAAGTGTCCTTGGGCAAGATACTGAACTACAGATAGCTCCGGATGGGTCCTCCATCGGTGTGTGGGTGTGTGTGTGTGTTCCTGACAAGCAGGATTTCACTTTGTAGAGAAGCCTCTGCCGTTAGTATGAATGGGTGAGGCTTAAGTGCTATATTAATACGGTCAATTCACTATTAACTGTTTCTAATACTGTACATCAAATACGACAAGAAATTTACAGGGTGGATGTCTGAATTGTAATAGTAAGGACAGAACGGATGCTATATGTTTAATGTGTCCTTTTTTCTACACTCTTACTTCTTACTAATTTTCATGGTACACAGTGGCCCTTATTTGTGGCAGATCATTGCAAGTCATAAGAGACAGCTGCCGATCCAAAGTTAAACAGGAAACTTTATTTCACTTGACATTTTGCAATTTGAAAAGGGAAAGCTAAAACAAAAGATGTTCTCTCTGTAATGACTTTGCTTTTTGGCAATGACACAGCTAATCCATTTAAAAGACAGACTGAGCTGTTTTTTCTATAGAAAAAGGCATATAAACAGAGTTAGAGTACCAGCACCCAGATGCCTGCTTTTAAAAATTCATAAAATCAATAACTTCCAAAAAAGCTAAAGAAATACCACCAATCACCTGTGGGAAGTAAGCAACACAAACCTGATTATCATATTACAGACTGTAAGGATTAAAGCAGTGCATTTCTTTGTGAGCCTTGTCTTATCAGCCTAAATGAACATTTACATGCACAAAATGCTTTGGTTTCAGCCATTTTTGTTGAAAAATATTTCTGCAAAGCTAATGAAAATGAATCTTCCATTGTGTGAAATCTCCTATGGTTAAAGAGGCACCCATTTACCATAAAATGATACAAAAGAATTGCTTCAGGCAATTTAGATTGTAGTTTAAGCTGCGATGTCTTCATCACCTATAATGTAGAAAGAGACTTACGAATTCAAACGAGCACAGCCCTATATACTGAAATACTCATTATCTACTCACCTCTATGACAGTTTTAACATCAGCCTTTCATTTAGCAGCTCAGCAAGGAAAAGATGAGCCAGTCACTTCATGTAAGTAATTTTGTTTTTCTTTAATCCAAATGACTGCACTGAGTCCATAAGTGTCATATTTACCCCAGTGTCTGCTACCTTAAATCTGCTGTTTTGGGGTAAATCTACTGAATAGATGTTTCAAACCCCTGCAAATCCCCACAGACAGTATAAACATAGCAAAGATGAGCTTCTTTGTATATCCCCAGTAGCTTTGACAGGACAGCTATCGCAAAATGATCAAATGTTCTGCAGCTGGCTGCTCGTTAGACATACCAGGATGACAGAGAAGGGTTTTTTTGGTTCGTTTATGGACCTGTGTGTGGAAAGAGTTTTCCTCAGGTTTTGAAATTCTAGTGCTGACTCGAAATTCTAAAGTGTGTGTTGGCAGGTTTTATTTCAATCTTGTTAAGACAGAGGTAGAAATACAGTATATTTCTGCTGGTCATAAGAATAAAACATCTATAGCAATCACCATCCTTCCAGGCAGCGAGAGGAGAGGACTAAAAATACCACAGCTGACTTTGAATTCTTGCTTTCATTTTGGCATTAATACAATCCCAATCCTTCTCCTTTTCCATTTAACCTTCGGTTCTTTAATACTTTTTCTGTTTTTACACATTCTTGAAACATTTCTCTATACATATTTACGATACGCAGCTGTATCTAGCCAATGTAGAAAACGGAAAATAAATGTTTACCTAAAGCTAGCAACATAACCAATTCTATGAATTTTTAAAGGCTAAAATAAGTAGCTAAGATAAATATTGGAAGCAGTGAGGGATTTTATATAATCCTCTTATTTGTCTATATACATGTGTCTACATGAAACAATGGCGTCTGCTTTGACACCTTAATTAGCTTGCATTCAGGATGACAGTTTGTCTTAATGAGGAAGAAAAGCTGCCAGCACACTTTTCATGCTTCTAGATGAGAGGATGTTGTTGACACAGGCAGCAAATGAGTGAGATATCCCCATGGTGAGCGTTTCTGTTTACTACAGAGGATGAAGAAGCCTCAGCTAGACATCAAAACAAATGTAAGATGCATGTTAAAATGGTCTGTGGAGGTCAGTTGAATGGTAATACGACATCTGAATTCATGCATCCATGTCTGGTAAAATACAGTAAAATATCACTGATGAAAAAGTATTAAAAATATATCTCAAATGCTTTTTCAGGTGAGTTTGTTTGACATTTTCTGTTTGTGCCTTTAAATTCCATATAAGCTTTCTCTTATATGCACATCTTCTGGATGACAGTTCATTGTGACTTTCACAGCCAATTTAAGGTCCACTTTCGATCAGTTCTTTACAGCTGATTAAATTAAAACTCTTGAATATTCAATAACTGACTGGCTCATTTTGGGTGTATTGATCACAAGTGAGAGTTGTTTTGCTTCCTCCTTCAAATTGATGCTTAAATCTGCCAACCTCGAAGCAAACACTCACCCTGGAAAACTGACTTTGTTTATATTGATTCTATAAGAACTCCCATAGCAGGAAACATACATTTAGGTTTTAAAAAAAAAATGGTGTCTAAAAAGTGTGAAAATTATCTGTTGAACTGGAGAAAGCGTTGCTTCTCTCATAAAACTTAGAAAGTAGTCGTAAGCCATTGCAGCATTTTGCTGATGCAGAGTAGTTTTACCACCATACGGCTAAT
This sequence comes from Acanthurus tractus, assembly GCA_029783725.1. Lineage (NCBI taxonomy): Eukaryota > Metazoa > Chordata > Actinopteri > Acanthuriformes > Acanthuridae > Acanthurus > Acanthurus tractus. Next base: position 7,401,838 of record JAQNCA010000006.1, read on the forward strand.
AAAAGTTTGATCAGGCTATTCAAGAGGAAGAATAAACAATTTTGTTACAAAGCCTCTCCCGGGCTGACAGAATTGACACATGGTTTTACATTTTACTGGCAGACGCGACAACACCACATTTATCTGTCGTGGCGACAGAAGCAATTCAAAGACCTTTTGATGTTCTAAGATGGAGGAGGAACATTTCCTTGTAGCCTTATTCTGTCACAACAAGAGCAGCGAAAGCTGCACTATAAAGGCAGACTAAGCACATTTGACATGTCTCACAACCAGCGAGAATAAAGGGTGTAGAGGGAGGTCTTCATGAATGATTGAAGCATGTTAGGCTGCCCCCTTTCTCATGATTGCCAAATATAGAGACTCACATACTGTATGGTAAAGCTGGGGAATTGCACATTTTGCCAAGAGTGTTGTAATTGCTGCATCAAACTGGTAACAACTTTGATTTTTCTTTTCTCGTCTTTGTCTCCCTTTCTGTCTTAATTTGTGTTGTTCAGCTTTAGACCATCCAGTTGGTGTCCCTCAGTCAGAATATCGAGTGAAAATAGGGAGTGAGAATGGAGAACTGGGTTAGACCGGAGTTTCTCATACTCGGATCAATACAGGATCAATGTGTACAGGTTGGAGACCTCGCTGTGGTGATTAAAGAGGAGAAAGTACTGCTACCATACTGTTCTCCTCTCTGAGTCTTAATTGGGTGTTTCAGAAAATAGAGCTGAGAGCTAAAATCTGAATGTGATTTGTTAGTGAAATGTAAATCAATAAATACAAAACAGGACTAGCCAATTACAGGGTTTTTTTAGATGCAAGTCAGGCTCGTTGGTTGCAAATTGTGTGAAATGTCCCGCATGTTAGCTGCTGAAAATCCTGACAAGTGATATATTAAATAAAGATTTAATGTGAAATTCCTCATTTTCACTGAAATACGTACATTGACAGCTTCACAATAATACTAGCTTGGGAAAATTCAGTTTTTATTAGGCAGACTCGACAGTGCATGCCTATTAAATTAGATTACTAATGCTACCAGATTCTGAAGATGCAAGTGTCTTTTGTCCTGGTTAGTCATGTGAAAGGAACTCTGAATTGCAGTGGCAAATTGATAATATCAGTAACAATAAAATACAAATAATACATTTTGAGACTAATACACACCAGGAAAATTTAACATTTTTGAATGAAGACAATAACAGACTAAAAACAATTATATAGACAGATCTTAATGACAAAAAAATAAGGTGGGGTGAAATTGACAGACATTTTACTTGTTATTGTTCATAAATGGAGAACATACAGCCTAAACAAGTGACAAGTTATGAATCTTTTGACTTTTCAGGAAGAAACCGGTGTCTTCACTGAAGCTTTTGTTGCTTTTCAGGCATCCGGATGGGACCATACTCGTTTCCCTGGTAACTGAGAGAATGGAGTAGTAAGTGAGTTCTGGCCTTGTGTGTCTATGCTGAGTTTTATGATTTGGCAGACAGAAACTTGTAACAGAGACATTTGTAGGAGCAGATGCTCGGACACCGGATGCTGCTGACAAGTGTTGTGCCCTTATCACCTCACATGTTGTAAACTTTTTGTAAGCTGTGTCTCACTACCTTTACTCCTCTGTAAAGGTAGTGAAACAAAACTCTTATGCAGCACTTCTTTTTCAGGCCACTTCAAACCAGTGCTCCCCAGTGAAAAAAGGTTTTCACTAGGAAAGAAAAACTATGGGGAAACATGCCCTTAATCTGACAAACTGGGTGTTGTGGGTATAAGCCTGTCACTGAGCTACTATTGAGCTACACTTTCAAATCCCCTTTGCAACATCCTGAACTTAGCATCTAATTGGTTTAAAGAAATACAAACAAGTTTTTTTTTCCCTATAACAGAATAATAATGGGTACAGCGAGACTTTTCTCAAGTATTGACGTAGCACTGTGGAGAAATGGCTAGCTTTTTTGAGACCCCTGTGCAGCTGATGTGTACCATCACACACATCTACAGCTGACACTCACATTAAATCAGCTTATAATTTATTTCTTTGCTCTCATGCAAGAAATGATTCCTATCAAATAAATCCGTATTATGCTAATTCTAACATGCTAAGATGAAATATCAACTCAAGGCTCTGTATAAGTGTTTGACAGCCAGTAATTTTCTGCATTTCACTTGGACAAACAGGCAGACTGCAAGCCCATACACAGCAGCAGGAGAAAAGCGGTTTTGAATCATATCTATTTTATGTTGTAATCACAAATGAAATCCAATATTTGTTCAGAAACAAGCTATAATATAATGTAAATATCGAAGATGATGTTCATCTGACTGGTTATCAAAGCTCGTATGACTGTCAAGTTGACAAAATTGCAACCTTTGCCAGACCCCGATTCTCTATCGAAACACAGGCGGGTCATGTTCTCGCCCGATTCCATCCACAGTTAGAAAGCCAATTTAAATTTATTGTGCTTGAAGGACTCCAATCAGGTATAGATGCACTGTAATATGCTGGCATAACCAGTCTACTGTCAGAACAAAGTGATAGTGATGTGCTCTGTCAGGTTCACAGAATGGGTGTCATGGCTGTCAGATTTAACCCTTCACACACCAGCAAGTTTTGTCAAGTCACAGGCAATGAATAACAAAAAATGTGCTGTGAAAGTTGAAAGGTTTTGTGTGTAGGTAACTGTACCACGAGTTGTCAAAAGTGTTCCTTTATAGTGCAAGCAGACATATCAGCAGAAAAAGAGGCTTATGGGAAATTTAGATGTAGCTTGTTACCCTGGTTACTCTTGTGTCCTCAGAAAGAACTTGATTCACGACAGTAGATCCAACATCTAACTATGCTGCACACTCAAGAGGTTATGCATGTAACTGCATTACATCACACCACATTAAAGATGCTTAATTAGAGCTAATTCATAAATTAGAGGTGGTAATTACCATGACAAAATGAGATTACTGTTATCTTATTCTGAGAACTGGCACCGATACAATAAAATACAATTTATAGTCTGTGGAGAAATTTAGTTAGTGAAATGTTTCTTCCACGTGTGTGCACATTTGGCGGAGCACATTTAGGGTCTCGGGGGGAAGTTGAAGGTCTTAATAATGTGGAAACCCTTCACCTGCTCCTAAAGACACTCATTGTTCCCCTAATGATCCACAACATCCAGCT
>JAQNCA010000006.1:7420257-7438872 GCA_029783725.1 Acanthurus tractus
AAGCAACACATCCAGCCCCTCACTCCACTCCACTGTACTCTCCTCAGTCGATGGTCTCTGCCACAGCATATCCATCAACCTTAGCGTCAGTAGTGCTGATGGCAGGGACTCTGAATCGAGGTCTTTGGATGAGAGACGTGTCGCACAGTGCCAGAGTGGTAATCAACTACTTGCGAGAAGGTTCATCCAGAGAGCAGAAGCTCTGATTGGAATGTTTTTAACATACAATACAAACTGTGCATGCCCTCTCCCTCATATTCCAAATTAATTGTTAGCATTATTTTTACAGCTTTATGTTCTTGATTCAATACCATACATCACTTAGATATATAACTATCTTAAAAGGAATTTTGGGTTTTAGTAAGTTAGTTGTTTTTCAGAGGGTTCACAGCAGTTATTTACCAGAAAAGACTATTTTACTGTGATTTTATATTTATAAATAGGCAGCCAACCTCATTTCTGTTTTTCTACATGCTGCACAGTGGGGATACAGCAGCAGCTGCAATCTGCCAACTTGCCTGTAAAGTGGTCTTCTTATCAGCTGGGAATTTATGTCAGCATTTGTAGTGCAATAGCTACATACACAGATAAAACCATCTATCTCTCCGTCTGATGGCTGAGGACAGAGAGTTTAGGTCATGTTGCTGTTATAGTAGAAAAGATAAGTGATGAAGAGATGACCCCACCACATAACCAAGATTGGCATAGACAGAGTTTTATGGCCCCCCCAAAAAAAGGTCAGTGAAGCCATAAACAAAATCAAGTGGTGCCCAGGCGTGCAAGGTTGTTGATTAAAACAGCGGAATTCTGCTCATAAGTCTGTGGAGACTTTATAAACAAGACAACAGACTCATCGATTAATTGCACCATCAGAATAACTCAGGGACAATGGGTAGTTTAAAACAGTAATAGAGCAGATAAGCAGCTGACATTTGAGACAACAAGTGGCAAAATAGACTGAGTTAAAAAAATAAAAATAAAACAACAGGGACGACTGCGCCATTTTCATTCCGTCTGTGATGCGGTCGGTGCACAGCTTGCGAGACGGGCTAGATTACTGTCATCAAAGATCTTTCAAAGTGCAGACTGCTGAGCTTCACTGAGTTGGCAGCATTCCCTTCTGACAGATTTAGATAAGAAACTGGATGCTTTACAGTATTTTTTTTTTATGTCTGCTATTTCTTTGACTGTCGTCGTTCTGAAGACATGGAGGAAACCAGTCGGGATCACATCTACAACAAACATCTTCACTTTAGATTTGAGTGTTCAGCTAATGGGAATGAAACAAGGAGAGAGAGAGCTCATGTTCCCCATGCAGAGGTGTGGGGCGGCAAATGGATTTAAATCAGCAAACTGAGAAACAGCAGAGGACACCCTTTTATCTAAAGTCTCCCTTGTGACTATCTTTTTTTTTTTTTTTTTACAGATAACACAGTGACGTGTGTGTAAAAATAGAAAGTCATTGTCCAGCATGAGTGTTCAACACCTAGTTAACTGATGTCTTTCTCAGGTGAAGAGACACCTATCCCTGAGATGACCATAATGATGATAGATTAATGGAAACCATCCATAGATCAGGCAAGTGTCTCTATCACTCCAATGCAGCGAGGTGCTCATGGGAGGGGTTGCAAGTTTGTTTCTGTGCACCATAAATTATCAGGCTGTTTGTCCGACACTGGTGGCTGAATTTGCACTGACTTTGCATACTGCTGATGCTGCAAAGGAAAGCACAATGGCATTTCACTGCATTTGTGATTGAGTGCTATTGTCAGGCTGTGTGCTGTGTGGCGTCATAAAATACATGTTTATTGAGCAAGACAGGCAGACTCAGACAGGCACAGTTTGTCTAGACGGCATCAGCAGAAGGCCACATGACCCAACCCAGAGAAAGCCGTGCTCAGCCAATTGAAGGAAAAATTATGAAATTAAGATATTATTGACTTGATAAACACACAACTTTAGTTGAATTTTAATTGCTCTTGAATAATAGTGCTGTTGTGGTTGGACAGAATTAAATGGCAAACACTTCAGTGGACCTTCTGTGTCTGAATTGTTGGAAGTGTGTTTTATATTTTTTATACATGTTGGAAATTTAAATACATCTTACGACACCGCAGTCATTCTCTTTCACCTTTTCTGCTTTGAATATCGGCAAAAAAAATAAGAATTCTGATTTCTTTCCTGTTTTTGGATGATACTGTATTAGACCATTATCTATGAGATGAAATTTAAAGTAGAGAAAGTAGATGGCTCCTTCGGCAATCTGTAGTTTTATACCCTGAAAGAGGCCCTTTGTTCTCTCTGGTTATCATCCACTTAAGTGCGAAGGAATACTGTTATCATGCCTGAAATGTATTGTAATTGATGAAAACTACAGAGGGGGACAAAAGGACAAAGAGAGTGAGTAAGACAGACAGCGAGCAACGTTTGGGGGAGATGATGGTAGGAGAAACCCTGGCCATCCAGCAGAATTTTAATTACTGCAGGCAGCAGCACTTCTCACAGACTAATCTCCTCCACAGTAGGATTTATAGGCATTACTGATGCTGACAAAGTGATTGCTCAGGGAGAGATAAAACATTATAAAATAAAGCATGAAAATGGATATGAGTAACACTTCCTCCTCAAGGCAAGGTTGTTTTAATGTTTGTTTCACTAAATTAAATTGCTTATGAACAGACTGCAATGGATTATTACGTTTTGTGAAAAATGTACGCACTTGTGTGTGGGTGAGTGGTTGTAAAAGCTTAAAAAAAAGAGGGGTTGGATCAAATTTGAAAGAAGTTATATTATATTGATTCGTAGTTAGCAAGCTACTGAGTACTAAACTTGAATTACAGTCATTGAAAATTTAAGCATCATAAGTGTTAGTTTCCTCCTCAGCAGAGGGTAACACCATGCAATGATGAATTCCATCTCAGATTTCTAACGCTTGCGGTGAGGACATCTCCCCCCGCCCCTCCTTTCCCTTCCTCTTTCCCCTTCCTGACATTTCTATTATTGAGAAACAGCAACTCTAGGATAGCAAGCTACTGCTGCCACACTGTATCCGGCCCGACTTAATCCTCCTGCCATTTCACTAGCCTGCTCTCCTTCCTCACACACGCCAAACTATTTAATATTTAATCCACTTTGGATGGGATTACCACGCTATGGGTTAGTTGAAAACTTTGGCTGGGGACGGCCTTATCAATTGTTATGACGCATGGCAATTTTCTGTTATTTCGCATTTGGCTGTGCTGTCAGTTGATTGTGCTGGTTGATTGTGAACAGGGATTGATGAGAGGTCTGAGTCTGCGGAGAGAGTTCCTAATGAACAAATAAATCAAACATCTCTCCGAGATTGAGCCCATGTCTCACCGCCCGAATGGCAAAGTCACACTGCATCAGACTTGCAAAGGAAGATGATCAAGGGCACTAATCGAATTGCAGTACACACACGTACAGTGCAGGGTGCCCCACCCCCGAACAACCGGAGCTATCACCTCAGTGGGTAATGCCTTTAATTTCACAGCCTGAAGTCAATTTCACAGGCTGCAATCTCCATATGTTTATCTACAAAAATTTAATTTCTGTTATTAGTGACAGTCTTTCGGCCACATGCTCAAGTGCTCACACACCCGCTATGAGCAAGGCACGCATTCCCAGGCTCAGACATACTCTGCATGAGCACACACACACACACACACACACACACACATGCATACACACACGCCCACAAGGTTTAAGTGTGAGAGCAAACATCTTGTATAAATTCAATGCAAACTATATTGTCCCTGAGTGAATCCACTCAGCTCATGTAGGAAATTGCTGGCTGATATTAAAACGAAAAGTCTGCGAGAAGCAAGTTATTTCTCAAAGAGGACACTGATGACTTTCCATTGACTTTCAGTTTCAAAAGAGTCCTCCGATCAAAAGCATATTGTGACTTTGTGTTGAGCAATTATGTGGCTGGTATAGCATACTGCAGAATTGTGCAGTATTCTCATTTAAAGGAGAGCTGATGGGCTGAAGCGGAACTCTCAAGGTATGATTAATGCTTTAAGGAAAGCTTTCCATATATCTGCACAGTTGAGATGTTCCCTTTAATTTGCTATCCTGTGAATAGCTGTTTGTCTACAAGGAGCCTTGCTGCCAATCTCGCAGATGGGGAGGATGGGGATCATTACTGGGAAAATCAGAATATATTCTTGTGTGATCAAAATAAAAGCAAGAGCCCCTCTGGAGGCTTGTCTGCCTAAGAATAGACATAAAAACGTCAGCTCACTAAATGAAGTGAAAGAAATCCATTAGAACTGGTTTCAAAGTGCTCCATAGTTGCACCATCCGTCTGTGTTTACCACTGTGGATCCTGCAGGAAACCTAAAACTTTCCAGTAATACAGATAAAGCAAAGTAATGCCATACACACACACACAAAGCGCTCTGTTATTTTCTTTGAAATTTGTTTAGTTAATGACATGTGTCACAGCAGGTTTATTGTTTGAGTGCCTCTCTCCAAATGGAGTGTTTATTTAAAAGCAGAAAAACCTACTGTAACACTCCTTGATTCAAAGTACTAGAAACTAAATATGGAATCAGTCTTGTTGTCATATGATTTATTTTCAAAGAAGTTCAGATCATAGTTCCAATTTATTGTCTAATTTATTGTTTTAAGTGATACAGGTATTTTTATGTTTATGCAGGCACAACTTTGTCTCATGCTTCCCCACAGAATTTGTGCAAAGAAAGCTTATGTTATTCACCTGCGCCCTCACAATTTTTTTTTTTCAAGGTACCAGGCTTGAGTCATTCCCCGGAATCTTAAATCTTAAAGTGTAAGTTTCCTTGCTAGAAGCTCGCTGTGGTTTCAGTAATGTGCAACATGGAAAGACTGATCTCAGGAATAGAAAAACCATTAGGTATCATTCCTACCTGGCAATGCCTGTCAGCATACATTTCTCCTGAGATTGTTCACTGCTTACACTTTTTGTGTCTGGTTCAAAAAACATTGCAACAAGTCTCACATGGAATTGGGAACCTGTAGGAGAGGGATTTAGGTGTGTCGCCAACCATCCTATGCAATTATTGAAAAACTGCGTGAGAGCCTGGCAAACCAGCATGAAAAATGGGATTTGTAATGTAGAGATGCGGATGCAATACGACAACACAAAATGTGGGAAGGTTCACGGGCCTCCTTCCCCCAAGCTGACATATGATAAGCTGCAACTATCGTGTCTTGAGCCGCCAAGTTGGTGTGTAACACAGGCCTCATCTGGCCGGGGCAGTGGGCTATGACATTTCACCCTCCTGCCAAGAGGATCCTTCTTCTATCTTCTCTCACTAAAGCCCCTGTGGCCTCTGAGAGCACCGTCAGCATGCAGCAGTCAGCTGAGGCTGATTGAATTAACTGACACAAAACGAATTCTACTTACCCAACCTGCCGGACAGATGAATGCATCACTGAGGTTTTGAATTGAGGCAGTGTGAGAGGGTCTAATACAAGCTTCTGGTGGAATAATAGGGATACAGTGGCTCAGAGATCCATTAGAACAAAACAAATTCACAGTGCTGAATCAAATACAGCTGGGATGATATCAACCATCAGCCCTGGTGTGGAGCTCTCCAAGGCTCTTCGATAGGTTTCTTGCTTCTGCACTGCGCCAACGGCAGGGTTGGTTGCTTGACGTAAACGTATTTGTTTCCTAGCAATGAGGCGGTGTTAGCCTGAGGTTACAGAAACAGGCTTTTTACTAGAGGTTGCTTGGGAAGTTTGGGTTGTGGAAATTAATTAGAAGCACTTTCCTGCGGTTGCAGCAGGAAAGCCCCCAAGCATGAGTGCACGCAATTGCATATAATCCTCCTTTCCCTATGACTATTGCCGCAAGGTTGTGAAATGAGTGTGAGCTTCGTGTCAACATACCTGGTAAAATTAAACTCTAACTCCCTGTGAAAACCTACAGCAATATCAACAATTAGCGCCATAAATATGGAGCTAAACATTCATCAGTATTCCTAATAGATGTTTGGATCAGTTTTGTTCTATTTATTGCACTCAAGACTTCGGAGTGAAGCATATATGGTTGATTGAAGCAGGAATTCTTTATTTTTCCATTTCCCTGGTTGTACTGCTGCATATGCTTTTGCAGATAGAATTCCTTTATTTAAAAATAATTATTCCAGCACATCTGCATGTGAGATTTCTTTTATGAGACTGCCACCCATCTAATCCCACTGTTTCCTATGAGGGGGCACTGACCTGGTAGATTCAACTACATGTTCCTGTACGTGCTAATCACATTTCCCTTCCCTTATTTACTGTTGCTGTCTCTATAAGCAGACATTAGAGATGAAACCTACATTGGAACAAACTGCAGGATGGGGTGGGATCAGCCTCAGGGATTGACTCATGATTCCCTTCAGCCCTTGAGGCTGGCTTTGAGAGCCACTAGGCAGGTTTCAAGGGCTCTCATTACAGACAGGTACATGTAAAGCTGTTCTCTGCTGCCTGAAGCCGTCTGCAGAAGAACCCTAAATTGAGCGCTGCGGTGAGGATGATGAATGGCCTTGTCGGGGATACAGATGGCTCCTGCAGGGGGTGCGGCTCCCCTTTGGGACGAGTCAGCTGGGCTGAGGACCACATGTTGACAGCTAGAACCTCTTTACAGTGTGACATAAGGTTGCACAGAGCCATCTATGACTGCTTGGAGACCAGGTACGTCTCTGGGATGTTGTGCTAGTACCACACGATCAATAAAGCAGCGGAGTGTAACATTAACAGCCTCAACGTGCATGTTATCCATTCCTGGCTGTGCATAGTCATGTCTGATGAAAGACCCCCCTTCTAGAAACTATAATCCCAACAAAATCTTCTTTACTGTGCAGTAATTAAACTACAGTTACATAATTACTTAATAGGTTTTAGCAATAATCTTTTTAAAGCATTTAATATCAGCTTTGCAAACATTGTACTCAAAATGAATTACAAATGCTATAAAATTAGCAATTAGCAATATTAGTATTCCAATATTTGTAGTTTTTAATTAAAGATTATTAGTAAAAAAATCAAATATTTTTATGCATTTGTAACTTATTAAATCATTAAAACTATAAATAATCTAATATAACGTATTTGTAAGCAATTCTAATGTGCTATAACTAAACGTGCACTTCATATTTACTTTGTATCACGTGCATTTTTTAATAATTAGAACTTGCTCATAATTTCAAACCCATTGGAAGTAATATCTAAGCACTCACAACATACATGGCTGTGCTATCAAATAATTTAATATATTTTCAAGGTTTCTATTTAGGTGCATCAGGACAAGCTATCACCAGAGCAAAGAAAGAAAAAGCAGTCAGAATTTGTGCTAAAAGAGTAAACAAATTGTAACATTTAAAGTGATTTGGTCCTCATTTTGGTGTCACAGCATAGTCAATTAATCAGCTATTCAACTACCAAAATCACCAGCCAGCACTGTGCATAATTGTGGATGAGTTGTGCATCTGTGGTTTTGGCGCGGTGCAGAAATGAAGAGGTGGCAATGCATCTTAAGCAGATATGCAGCTGGGGATGGCATGGCTAGTTTTTGCTGACATGTCATAGTCACCATGCATTACTTTAACACTGTGCAGTGCAGGGCACTAATGCAGCAAGAGCATGAGATAAAAAAAAATAAAATACATAAAACATGGCTGTACGTCCCAATGGAAGTGCTTTACCAGAGCAGACACTGATTTGTTTGAACAATCATTTTCTATGTTATGTCTAAACAGAATTTAAGGTATTTGGAGAAGTAAAGACTCCCAGTATCCAGGCAAGAAAGCATTTGCATTTTTACTTCAGTCAAACAGCATCTCCAGCTCAGACAAGCTTGCTGGGGGTTTATTCCAATCAGATCAAGACTCATTTGTAAATGCCTTCTCAGTACCTTTCAAGAACTCTGCTATTTCACCTGCCTTCAGGCTGGTCCCAGCTACATGAAATAACTCTTCACTGGTTGTGTTTGAGACCTCTTTAATGAGAATTCATCATTACTGGAAGAAAAAAATATAAGTATCTCCTGCAATTAATCAACCAGTTGATTATTAAAGTACATCAGTCATGAATACTTGTTTGATAGACAGAGTCCGTCAAAAAAGAACAGAACTACCATATTCACATCCTCACAGTGCAAGGCAGAAGCATATAAAATACAGAGCAAGAGCAGGTTATAGTGCTGCCTCAGAATAGGAAAATCTCGGCATGCATGCCACTTTGACAAAGATAGCAGGAGGGTAGTGGGTGATGGAGTGCACTTGTGAGAGTGAGGGCTCCAGGGCCACATGTCTTTGTTTCCTGCCCTTTGAATAGGCCTTGCCCCCTGGTCCTGCTGGCCCTGGCTCTTCTGTTGGAACAGGTACAGCTAATCAGAGACTGTGGCATTGGGTCCATGCAGTCAGCCCTGAATAAAACATGGAGCGAAAGATTTAATCAAGAGAGGGCATCTGCGGTTGTCTCAGGCTGCTGGTACCAACACTCCAGCTATTCGCCACATGTGTCCTCATACTAATGACAAGCCTAAAAGGAGGCAGAGGGCAACCTCTTTTCATAATCAAAGTGTTTTTATTCATGACATGTCTATTAATTAGTTTGGAATAGTTGGTACCATGTGCTCAGAGGAATTTAAATTGGCTGAAGAGGATTTGCCCTTTCTCTGTTGAGCCAATGATTTCTTGGCAAGTCTTTATAACCGGGGAGGGACAAAGAGGGGGGTGAAAGGAGACAAGGAGATAGAAAAGTGTGTGTGTGTGTGTGCTTGTGTGTGTGTGTGTGTGTGTGTGTGTGCGTGCCTGTCTGTCTTTCTCTCTCTCTTCCTGTCTCTTTCTGTGTGAGTGACTCATAGAGCCTATAAATCACCAGGGGCAACAAAATTGAAACTGTCAGTGGTGTTTGTCCTGTTACAATTTATCTAAGATAGGGGTGTATATTAGCAAGAAGACATAACACACTTCAATTTCATGAAAAGAATAACTCTTCACACGTACTTCAGGTTTTTTGTTTGGCCTGACAGAAAACCTTAATAGAATCTGGCCTAATTTAAATTCTTAAAGATTTTCCTCAAGTGGATTAAGGAGGAAAAAAAAACTAATTTTCTCCAGTAAAGGTATTATATGTCAAAATAAAAAAATAAATACGTATGTATGATCAGTAAACACACCTATGGCTTGAGAGACAACATGACAGACATTATTGTTAGTATTTCATTATACCCTTTTAAACCCCTGCACCAGTGGCTCCCATGTTTTATTTCTCTCTAACAACTAGCATGACTTAGTTAATTAAATGTCTTCTCCCTCCAAAGATAAGAAGCTATTAACGTCTGTTTATGGCTCCTGTCATTAAGGCTGTACTTCAACTTCTGTAACAATACAGTTTGACACAATAGCATTTGTTATCTGCTTTCATTCAAACTGTGAATCAATACCGCTCTGCAATTCAAAACCACAACAATGGAAGCTCATACGCAACCTGTCTCTGGTACAGTTAACAAGCAGGCGTGCGGTATTGACACTTGTCAAGACATAATCAGCAGTGATGTTTTAGTCATGGTGAAGGATGGAACAGGAGGCAAATCGTTTGCTAATTCTCATTTCACACTCCCAATGTGAAATCAGCCAGGCACACAGAGCACCGGTTCCCCGACATGCACAATGGTCTGGCTCGCTGCGTAACACCAAATTATCTTTCCCTTGGCTTAATTATTCATTAGGCAAACATAATTAATTTAAGAAGCTTCTCTCACAGGAAGTGTTTCAAATAAAAGGCCAGACGGACAGCTTCTTGCTTAATCATCAACCGAACACAGAACGCGGCCGAGAACCTTAAAAAGGTCTGAATGCTTTATGGAATATAATCTCAATCTGCGCTAATAGTTTTTCACTGAGCAGAGAAGATGAGGCGGAAAACGTTTTTATTGGTTCAGCAGTTACAGCCAGAAATACCCTCAAATACAAAGCAACACTATGCCACTATTTTACCCTGAAATAACAGCTTTGTAGTAATTTTGATGGTTCTCTGACATTTAATTGGGAGAATATCACCTCTTTTCCTCCCAATCCATGTTCATAACACCTGTTTTTGCACTATTTAGCTCAGGTTTAGTAGGTACAATCTCATGCAAGTAGTGCAAAACACTTAACTTTACCGAGTCGCACGCCACCAACTGTGAGTCTTCAGCTGGCTGTAAGAAGAAGATGGCTCAGTTTTTAATTAAAGCGGGGGAATATGACACTGACAGTTAAAACTAATAAAAGGAAAAGGAAGAGAAAACCAACGGAGAAGCCAGACAGGACAGGCTTAAGTCATTGGCGAGAGCTTCACAAATTAAAAGGCTGCAAGAAAGATACTGACGCTGAGCTGGCCTTCTTGCTGTAGACTAATCAGTCATATTGGCAGGCTTACTCTGTCTTGTGTAGGTGCTCTTGATTATCACTTATCTGTTAGTGAAGTTGCTGGAATTGTGAATTTCAAATCATAAGTAAAGTCTCTGAAAATCCTAATCCTTCAGCTTTTTTAAATAAATACACACGTACACTACAGGTGTCCATGAGGAGAGTCAGGGTATAATTTTGCATTTACAACAGTGAGTGTAAAAGTGAATTGCAATCCAAAACAATAGGAGCACTAAGTTGTATAATAGAGCTTCAAGCTCTTCAACTAGATTTCAATATGCATGTAATTTAACTTTCACAATAACATGAGTGAGCAACAAAAATGCAAACTCCACTTACTTCTGATAACACTTTTCTGCAGCCCCCACTCCCACACATCATTTAGCTGGCCCCGGTTTGTCTCAGCATATCTGACGGGGCCATGGTGCTCGTGTGACTGAGGGGATGTGAGACCCAGAGAGGAGGATTTTTTTCTTCTCGAGCTCTTCTCAGCCAATCCATCTTCTACTCCACACATTTACCAGAAAAACCACCTCATTACACACAGTGAGTACACAGACACACAAGCACAAACTTTTCCCTCTCTTCTCCTCTTTTATGTTCCCTTCCTTCGCTCAATGTTCCCGACTCTAACAGAGGCATCTCAGTGAGAAGGCAGGGGCTTTGATCTATCTTCTCCGTTATTCTGAGCTTTCAGATCAAGGGGCAGTTTGTCTTCAAGCCCACCAAATCCTCAGACTGCCTGAGACAGAGAGCAAACACAATGAAGTGCCTTTTCAGATCCATTTGCTTAATGGCAGAGTACTCTATTAGTGTGTTTATTTGTAGACTGACCTTTTTCTGTTGTACCGCCTTTTAACTCTGTATTCCAACATTTATTATTTTTATTTGTGGTGGATTTTTATAATAATTATAATAATTATTATTATTATTATTATTATTGCTATACAGTGGCTTTGGACTTCATTTTGTTATACTTTCATTTGCCATCATCTGTATTCAACTTATTTTGAGTTTCTTCATGGAATTACTATCTGCAAGCGAACAAACCTCACTCGTATTACCATGGAAACAACTCAGTGTTTTTCCCAAAAGATCTATTAAAACGTTTCTATTCTGAGGGTCTTTTCATGAGTCAGTGAAAAGGGTGAATATGACACCTCTGAGCTTTTCAAGCGATTTCTCTCTTGGTCAGTAATCTTTGTTTTAAGGCTTTTAAAACCAAACAGAGGTGATAAACTTTTTTTCTTAATTTTAAGGAAAAGGAGAAAAAAATGCTAATTTAAGAAGGTTTTGTTTCCTGTGTTTGTAAAGTGAGAGACTTCTTTTTGGTCACTGCAGTCATATTACATTTTCTATGTTCAGTAAGTCGTGTAAAAGAAGAGAAAAAACACCCAAAGATGATTTGTTTTGTTCTCCCAGAAGACCACTGGGCATGCTGGGATGTTTCATGGTCACTATGCTTTTACTTACTTTAGTTAATTTTGTTGTTGTTTCCTGTTTTGTTTCCTACAATGAAAAAATATATAATGAGGTAAATATTAAATTATATAAAAAAGGAAAGTTTATACATTTCTGTCATTGCTTTGTTTGAATGAAGCTGAACTAGCAACAAAATTACTAGTTACTAGGTCTGCTCACGTCTTCCATTGTGTCTTTACTCTGAGATGTCAAAAAAAGAGAAAAATTCGAGCAAACCTGTGGCTGAATTTCTTTTTGTTAAGTCATTTTGACATGTAGCTTCAGTTTCAAATAAAATTTTGTAATACAATAATGTTCATTACCCAAACATTAAGATATATTGCATTCTGCTAGTTGCTAGGATGTTATAGTTTTGTAATGTGCAATAAAAATGTTTGCAAACTTGTAGAATCTGGTTACCTTGTGCTCTGAAATGACATCTGAGTGTGTAAATCTAAACCTAATACTTATATAACAATGTTCCATTTGCTTGATTTGCTTTATTTATGTAGATGTACATATTTTTATTTAACTTATCTTGTTTTTATTGAACCTTACCTTTTTATTTTATATTATTTATTTATTCATTTTGTGATTGGATGCTGGTACCAAGCACATTTCACTGCGCATTGTACTGTGTATAATTGTGTATGTAACAAATAACAATAAAGTAAAGTAAAAGAAAAGTAAAATCCCATTGCATTACATAGTAGCAAATCCAGTTCTCCCCTGTCTCTGCTTTCATTTACAGTTGAGAGTAGTAAATGTGGAAAAAGTCTGTATTTAACTGGTTTTGGAAGGGGGCATAGAGCACCCTAGATACTGAGACAGAGAGTGCACATGAACACAATGAAAGGAAGGGCTGCAGAATAAATGACTCCAAATCGCAGAAGGCATTTAATCCAATTTCCTTGGCAGTTGGAGTTGTGTAAAGATCACATAGTGGTTTTTCTCCAGTAAGGGCTATAGGGATGCATATATGCCATTGAAACAGGCAATCCCACAACACCAGAATTGATCAGCAATCCAGCAGGACAAAAATGCATTCAAAAAGAATCTATTGCAGCTAAAGGACAGAAGTAAAAATCAACATGGCTGACTAAAAACAGAGTTTCTGGTAAGGAATGAAGTGGCCTTCGTCTTTATTTCTTAATTTAACTTGTGTATTTTTCCTTTGTCTCTCTTTCGACAGTTTACCCGTGTTTGTGTGGCATTTTAAAATGAAATATTTTGTCTGACAATATGACAAAATAGACAAAAAGTAGAAAAAAATCACAGACATGGACCCTAAATCAAACATCCGATAAAGCTCCCTGGAAGACAAACCACACCTTATCTTGTTTGTGTATTCTCTCCATGCTGCTAAAGCATTAAACACACTACTGGCGGTCTTTTCACTGTTAAGACTCACCAAGAGTCTCCTCCTTTCCCCTGTCTCCGCATTACCTTTCATCACTACCTCAAATGTGCATCCACAAGCAGAGCCGGGGCTCCTGGAGGGGGGCCAGGGAGCGTCCCTAAAGCCTCTCAGCAGAAACAGCTTTGTCAAACTCAGTTAGCCGCCCTTGAAGGGAAACACCTCTTTCCACAGTAATACTCCAACTATTCACATCATGCCCCTGCCTCTGCCTCAGCCACCTCATCAATCCACACAGCAACAAAGGTAAACAGCCTTGCGCCTTTCAAACAGCGGCCCATGCTGCTTTGTTGACACAGTGTATGTGCAAAGCGCCTGCACGGAAGGCGAGCGACTCGCAGGACAGACTGAGCTTCATTTACAGAAGGTAATTGCACTGGAGCCGAGCGGTGCACTTTTGTGATGAGATTTTCCTCAGCTTTGCTAAAACCTTGTCTAGATTTGTTTACTTTCCAGATGGAGCTACTTTGACAGAGACACACAATAAGTTCAGATAAGCACAAACATGTCAGCTTCAGGCAGGAAGGGCCACTGACATGACAGACTATTTACCGACTGTCCTCCTTATTGTGGACACCCAGGCATGAAATAACATGACACTTGTCTGCTCGGGATCCTTTAGGAAGCTCTGAATGAAAATACTGATAAATATTAATATTTTCAAGGTTAGCTTTTTCATCCTGTGTGCTTGAATTGTTTCATCGAAGCACTCTAGATAAAAATTATCAACCAACTGGTGTATCTAATATTTTCTATAACATCAAAAGAAAGAAAGAAAAGCTTCCCCACTACTTTGCCTTCATTTATCTTCCTGTCTCCGTAACTCTGCTCTCACTTTTGCACTCTGCTTGTCAAATTGTTTATAACCTGCTACCTCAGCCGAGCCGAGGCACAATCCTCGCCATGAAAACACATGGATACACCCTCACAGCTGCAATCTAACTGAAGATGTGCGACTCCTCTCCATGTGATATCTGCAACTTTCATGCTATACAATGTACATGTCAGTCAGTATTACTCAGGCTTCAGTGTGGGGAAGAAAATCAGAGACATATTTATGAAAACAACTCTTGCCAAAGAAATCAGTGTCAGCCCATGTGCGAGGATAATAAGAGACAGACACTGCACACTGGAGAGTCTAAGCCAGATTTTTTTTTTTTTTTTTTTTTCCAGCAGATGTCATCACGTGTTGCAAATTCAGTTTTACTCATTTTGTCCTGATGAAAAACACTTGAAGCGGCAGAAAATGTCATGCACAATCCAGCAATGGAAATGAAGAAAAACTCAAGAAGCGTAAGAGCGGTTGGTAGTGGCTTGGACAAAAAAACGTCCCCAGATGATCTCACAGAATATTTTCTCTTCTTTTCCCATGGCTGCTTGATGATAAACATCAGTGTGTTGAGTTTTTTTTTTTTCTTGCTTTTTTTTGTTCCTGGAGACTCCAAGCTGCACTTAAAGAACCAGATGATGTTTTTAGATGCTGCTCATGATGATCATGAAAAAAACACACAGAAGGCCGTCCTTTAGCTCATCTGTTAAAAAGGATTTATCAAAGGAAATGTTTGTGGTTCAGACCTCCTCCAATAATGATTACAATATATAATTTTTCAAGGGCAGACAGATGGAGTTTCTCAGAACAAGAGCATTGTCCTAGTTAAATGTTATTTTACATTCTTAATACATTAATAGAAAACCATCAGTCCTTTGAAACTGTAGTGCATTGCACAATAGTTAGCATTATTACCTTGTAGCAAGCAGGACCTAGGTACACTTAGAAAGAATTGATATTTGTTATTGAGATAAATAATTGTCCTGTTTCTCATTGTGTGTTTGTCTGCTGCAATAAAGAGAAACCCCCAAAAAACAGTCCAATCCAGTTTTGACCAAAGTAAGGCGAGTTTGTTGTTGTCCTAAGATATTCTGATTAATTACCAGCAAAGAGGAAAATTGATGTCTGTGCTTTGGTTTGGAGAAATTTTAACTGAAGTGATTTTTATGCCCATTTCCATACCTCTGTTTTTCACTTTCTGTGTAAAAAGTTGCTCCGCACAAAGCAAACCAATACATTTTTGAATAAAGACTGGTTTTTAGTAATTTTTTGGAAGACGCTCTGAATTGCTTTCTTGCTGAGAATTCAGTGAAAATATCTTTACCACTCTTATGTCTCTGTGCTAAATATATACTTAGAGACAGCAGGGATGCATGTTTATGGATCCCACTGCTTTCAGAGAAGACTCACCCTTCTCTGCCTCTGATTGGTTTACCCTGATGTTCTTGTGCCAACCCAGTAAGGATGAAACCACAATGGATTTAAAGTAACTATTAAATGTTAATTCTGAAGGACTATGAGCTTTAAAGTTTCAGCCAAGCGTGAAGACTGTATTCTCTGGTTGTGTCTGTGTTTTCCATCCTGTTGGTTTGTAAAACAAACAGCCAGCAGCAGTGCTGATACAGTGGGTTGTGATCGTGATTGTGATTCTGTAGTTTCCCCCAATAAACAGACCAAACTGTTTGGCTGACGCAGCTGTGTCTCTGGGCAAAGGGGAGAGGGCAGGCCAGGTGTCCACAGGACCAGCTGCCCCTCCACACACACTGAGCTTGGAAAACCGATAGGCTCAACCAGGACCTATGTCGCTTGTTTCAGTGAGGCAGGGTAAAGGGGGGGGGGTTAGGGTAGCAGCTAGCCTGTGGAGACCCAGTCTGTCCACTCTCCCTCACCCAGTGACACCCCAGCAATGACGAACATCCCTGCAGGAGGAGAGACTTCAAGAGGGGCATCAGCAGGCCTGCAGGGGTGATGTGACAGCTGAAGAGGTCATGGTCATGCCCAGCCAACACAACCAACGAAGGAAGCCATTTAGAGGGACGTAGGACAGCTCTTGCAAGGAAAGCAGTGGGATCCATAATAAAGTGGTAGGAAGCTTAGCCTAGCCTAAACAAGATGTAGCCTTTTTATTATCCCAACTTGCCATTTTCCCATTTTTACATGTGTACAAAATTAAAAAATGAAGTTTTCAGGGTTTTATTTTATTGCATTTTTTTCCATAATTGACACAGCAGGACTAGCTTTTAACTCTGGTCCAAGTCTTTATGCTAACAAGCTAACTATCTCTTGGCTGTAGCTTTATATTTAGCATACAGGCATAAGCATGCTGTCAATCTTCTTGTCTAACTCTAAGCAAGGATGTGAATTTGCATATTTTTTAAAATGTCAAGCAATTTCTTTAAGGTTAGAGTGAGTTACAGAAAAGTGAAGGAAAGCTTTAGCATTCAGGAAATTAATGTGGGTGGTAAGTTTGCGTCACAGCAGCCATTTTAATGAGTCGAAAAGAGCACAGGTGTTACTGGTTACATTAACAATGGCTCTGTGCTACTGAAGTGTCCCAGTAAGTCACAGCAGAGTGACAGTAAAGGCAGCACAAACAACACCAGGATCCTTACATAAATAAATGCAGGGAAAATGGAAATTAGCCCGAATTAATGTAGCTATTTACATATTCAAAAAGCTCCACGCCTCCCCCATGTGCACCCAGTGTCATAAGTGTGGTGTCCCATCCTGCACACCTGAAGCTCATGTCCTCATCAGCCCCTCTGATCTGCTGCCTGCCTCATCAGCTGCACCCTATTAAAACCGGTTTTTGTCAGATCCCATATAGCTGGGTGTTCAGTCAGGTCTGAGTTTTCTCTGCTCTCTAGTCTGTTTTTATGTACGTGTTTGTTTCCTGTTGTTACCTTTCTGTCTATCTCTGAATTTCTGGGGAGTTTTTTTTTTTGTTTGTTTTTCTTACAACTTTACAGGAAAGATTCTGTCACATCAAGTTCTCCACCTCAGTCTCCGGCTTAGTGTCTGCAAAATTGGGTGAAAATGTGAACACTGCAATTTCACTTTTGAGGAGACGTTTTCGTTCTTTTTTTTCCTTTTTTTTTTTTTCTTAGCCATAAATGTGGATGATGCAAGACACAGTTGTGATTCCACAAAGCAGCTGAGTGATTTCACCCTCTAGGCCTGATCCTACATGTGATTACATCATTTACACTGAATCTTGGATTAAACTGAGTGTAATACCCAAAATAAAACTGATTTAACATCCTCATCTACATTTGAATTAAAATTAACAAGAGATTTATAGTTACAAGTAATAAGATTCTCTTTTTTTTTAATCTCTTGTTAAACCGGTCAACTTACACAGGCAACCAAAAGCTGATTAATGTTCTCTGATGCAAAGATTGCATCAACCAGAAGCTAAGAAATCTATAGGCAGGCAAGGCAATTATTCAATGGTAATTTAGTTATAGGAATGGTACTGCAGCTGCAACACCTGCAATTTATAGTGAGTTTTTAGTATTTACATGGAAAAGATACATTTGATACAAGGGTAATCTATGAGTTATCACAAACATTCAAAAACAGTACATTTTCCCCATATTTAGCACTGATGGTTGACTGTTCACATATTTCCAACAAACGAATGATAAGTGGGCCTTTTCTAACATATTTCATCCTAAATTCCTCACTTTGCCATATAAATAATGTGTAAAAGTTTACTCTTTGACAAGGATCATCCTCTACTGTCAGGATTTTCTTTCTCTGCTTGTTCTTATAATTCAGACTTAATCTGTCAAAGCACACACACTGCCAGGCTGCACGGACTGAACACAAGATCCTCCTGCAAGCTGCTGACCAGTGTTTAAGAAATGATTCCTGGAATAAATGAGAAGTCAAATATTTTGTTATTTGTCTACATGTTTTTGAATTTGAGGCCGTGTTAAGACATTTAAATCGCGTACAAGAAAACAGAAAAGGGACTGAGAGCCGAGCAGTGATCACAAAACATTTACCAATGGAGTGATTCTAGATATTAATTTAGTGTAATTTCTGTTTGAATATTATAAATATTTATTGTGTCTTTTTGAATGAGTGGGCTTAGATGCATCAGCCTATCAACCAAAAAAGACGACTAGAAGACAACCAGGAAGCATCCTGAACAACAGGAAATGTATGCAAACACACACACAGACACTCACACAAACTAAATAAATACACACTGCAGACACGTCCAAGGCGATAATAGTTGCCAACATTCAAACAAAGATGACAGATACACACCATGGAGAATTTGGCGATCATGACTGTGGTGTAATTGAAAACCATTTATTAATTGTCAACATATTACAAAGAGAGAGAGTACAATGTTACCCAACAAGTTACATTATTTCTGTTAAAGGTATTGTTGTGGCTTTTAAAGCCGGCGCCCCCGCCGGCGGCCCGCGCCCCGCCGCGCCCGCCCCCGGCGGGCGGGGGGGGGGGGGGGGGGGGGGGGG
>JAQNCA010000006.1:7441622-7453414 GCA_029783725.1 Acanthurus tractus
ACTTATTTCATTATTCATACAACATGGCCGCTTGTCCTACTTTTTAAAGCTGATGCTGCATTTTGGCCACACAGTAATGATATATTTGAGGAAAAAATAAATAAATAATTAAACCGTGTGTCCAAACACTTTGCGTGCTCCACATCTGAATTTCAATATTGAACTGCAGATTTATCTGAAGCACAGCCCTGATTTGACGAGAACACCAGGCTTTATTTTCTATATGGGGGAAACCAGCTGTAAGAGAAGCACGCCAAGCAAAACAGTGATGAAATCCAACAAGATCCTTGCAAAAATACTCTTTTTCTTAAGACAAATAAAGCTCCGCACTTTTACGGAAGAAACTATATGAGGCAATGACTCAAATTAGGATGCACAGAACATTCTCACGGAGCGAGAGAGGCATTTGCACATGAAGAGTTGAAAATGAGTCGCATTCAGCCAAGCTGTGAGCTCCACCTAGGAGGCAGTGAAAGAGACCGAGACAGGCACAGAGAGGGGCTGAGGCAGGCAGGCGCCAAGCCTTGAAGAGGGGCATTCTGGCATAATGACTCTCATTTACCATTGACAGGCCTTGGGAAAGTTAAACTAATTATGACAGCACACAGATGCTGAATAGCCCTTGATGAAGTTAATCACTGGCAATCCAACAAACAGGTGTTGAATGATTTCTGTTACCTCCCCTGGAATTATATGTTCAGATTTTTTTTTTTTTTTCCATCACAGCGCTCAAAGCAACAATCTACCCTAAATATGTAGTTTTATTCCCACGGTCCTGGCAATTTTTTCATGAGTATTTGTGAACATGAAGAACACCTGTAACGCCAGGAAACAGAAAACAAGTGTAATCTGCAATGTTCATGAGACAAACACCTAAGAGTGCCATTGATTTGAATGAGCACACACAAAATGTGTTTTTAAAGATGTGAAATGGGCTTAATTCCACTGTGATAACAGGTGTCAATACAAAAGGGTGCCCACAGAGATGTTCACCCTCTCTGTGAGATGAGTATCTGTCTCACCGCCGGTGGTGCAGCTTTAATATGCACTTCCCTCTGTAATAATCCAAAGTCACAATGAAAACAGCATCAGAGTGCAGAATTTTAGTTTCCTTTCCTGATTATTTTAGGGTCACAGACTTAAACAAGGTAACTGCAATGCTAATCTACATATAGACTGGATGCTACTCTGTTGTTTTATACAGTTTTAATTGCAATAGGTCGTAGTAATAAATAACATTCATCAGATATCATCAATCTACTGATCAAATGTGAGATTTAAAAAACTTTTATTAAAGAGCAACTTAGAGAGAATTCATAACACACAATCTTAAAAAGACCAACAGTGGCACATCAGTGGGAACTCTGTCAACCAGGAGGAGATCATAACTCATTTAATGAGCTTTAGGATACATAAAACATCCCTTTCTCTGACTCCCAGATCACTACAGATCATTGTCAGAGATAATGTGCCAACATAAAGATAATACGCTCAGCTGAAAGTCATTAAATTGTGTAAAACTTCAAGTGCCACATAAGGGGCCAACATAAACTCTTCACACTGAGTTGATGCATGATAAGCTATTAAATATAATATGCCAGGATTTTATTAAATGTATTCATTTGCATACAAAATTCAATATTTTGGAGCTGCTTTAAAAAGAGTAAATTGAAAACAAGTGTAAAAATGAGAGTTTATTAAGCAGATGTGCAATATTCCTCTGTTCTGGTTAGGATTTTTTTCACACATAGATTTGTTGTAGTAAATGGAAATATAGGTAAGGTGTATACAATTTTTATACAGAATCTGACTTAACCGAATGTTTTTAGAGGTAAAACCAGCTTCATTTGATAACATGCTTTGTATCTGAGTGTAAATTTGATCAGTACCTCTTAAAACAAGTTCAAGCTGTTGCCTTCAGGTTATCTATCAGAGTTAATTTTCCCAGCAAGTTTTTCCACTTTGTTCCCCGGAGAATTGCATTAAGATAACTAAAGGCCTTTGGCAATCTCACATACCAAGTAGGACTTGTTACAATTTGGTAATCACACCCTTCAAACATTGCTGCTCGTTGCTGCTGCTCCATTTATCACGCTACACAAACATTCACCATCATTTCTTATAATTCTCATTAAGTGAGTGCTGTTTTTTTTTTCCCCTTTTTAATTAGATTCTTTTTATTTTGTTTACCCATTTTTGATGTATTACAGACTCAGGTTTTGATATGTTTTTGTATGGGGCTAAAGCAAATACATACACACATATGTATCTACGGGTCACTCACCACTTGATTTGCACTGCATGTCTTTGTGATGTCCAAACCACAAAAAAAAACATAGAGAAATATTAGTTCCCGTGCATTTTCCCAGACAAGTGAAGGCTGGAGGACAAACTAAATGAGAGTGCCTCATGAAAAGCATTGGGCAGATGAAGGGGCTGTCCATGTTATTTTTTTCCTGTTGTTTGTATAGTTAAGGGTGTACATAAAAATCTGAGAGGCTCGGATCGGAATTTAAATGATCTTCCTTCAAACAACGTCTCTCTATCTCTCTCTCTCTCTTTCTCTCTCTCTTTTTCCAAAAGACCCCTTTTACTAATGTCCAAAATAATTAATGTTATACAAGGCTTGACTAATTAATTAGCAAAGCAACAATATTTGTTACAACCACAGACTTTGTGCCTACAGTCCTGTGATCACATTTTTTCAACTAAGTCGGAGTAAAACTCTGTCATGCATGTTAGCATTTTCTTTTGTCATTGGACTGTTTTGCTCTCTATTTGATGCTTACCTTGCTCTTGATATCTACATTTATGTCGACTGTAATTTTTCAATGCTGACACAATCCTGTCGACTAACTAACGTTCCTTCACAATGCTTCAACACTTCAGGCTACTTATTACATTTACACTGCACTTACTGTTGTACAAAAACACATAATAAGCTGTTGAAAATGAGTGTTTACCATGTTTTATAAAAGCAGCTGTTTTTTGCACAGTGAATAAATGCAACAAACAATAAAACTTGGATAGAAAAAGAAGATAACCCAGCAGGTAATCAAAAATCAGTGCTAAAAAATTTAACCAACAATCTCCATATATTACTGGAATGATTAAAGGAAAACAGCTAAATGAATGTGCACATCGCAGATGTTAAAATAATGTCTCAGTTCCCTAAATTTAGCAAAGTGTCTCCCTGTGTCGCTCCCTGTGCTCATGACAGGGAAAAATTATGGATGGGTGTGTGTATCCCCTGCTAGGTAACAGACTGAAGCAAGTTCACATCACCAGGATGTGCCACAAATGAGACATTAAGACCTCTCTGACAGAAAACCCCTTGTTTCTGTGCACGTCTATGCATTCAAAACTTCTCACAGTGGCAAAAAAAAAAAAACATTATAACCGCGGGAATTAAAAATTGAAATGGCTCACCTTGGAGAATATACTAAGTCGTGAACATTTGCTGGCGAAGCAGCAGCAGAGAATTCGGTAATGGAAGCTGTTAAATGTTATTTTGCTCTAAAAATAGTGCAGTGTGCATTTTTTCCCTCTCCCTAGAGTTTTGAGCAGTGAGCGAAACAGTGCAGGTGTGTTCTTGGGAAATGTGCAACTGTGACTCTAAAAAACACTCAGAAATTCATACACCTACATTTCATGTGTGTTTATTCAAATCAGTTAATTAAAAATCTAAACAGCAAACATGGTCTTCTGATGATGTTTGGCTATGCCACAAACTAGTAGATCTGCACTTTGTTGCATGTTCTGGAGCTCAGTGTCGAAGCGACGCAGCACCTTTGCCTCTGTAAGATATTCAATAAGCAGATGTTTTGCTGATAAGGTAAAATATTGCTTCAGGCACCACTCCAGAATTTTACCTCGCTTTTTTATGGACTGAGATGTAATGACTGAATCAGCACAGGCGATATGAATTCTTTTTCACTATGATTGCATAGTTCAGTCATCACTCGTCCCTCATAAATGTTTATATCCAGACTAACAGAGTGCTTTCATAAAATGTTCCATCAAATAAGGGCATAGAAAATCAATCAGTTTGCTGACATTTATTTTAACTTAATACAAGGAACAATGTTACGATGTAATATTTGTATCAACTGATATTTGATATGCTGTGTTTTATTCAAAAAAAATTATTAAAAGGTGCAAAATCTTAATTTTGCAACATAATCAAAACTCATTCCTGCTAAATACTACATGATATATTGTTTACTTTCTTCACAAGTCATCAGTCATATTCTACATAGTGGGCAAACTGTATCTATGTGCACTACCTTGACTAGTGTTTTTCCCGTTTGCATGACAAAGAAGCAATACGGATCAACACAAAAGAAGACTTGACAGTAAAACTGTGCAGACAACCTGGAACACATATAGGCCAACATAGTTATCATGATAACGAGAGAGCAGACGCACAATAGAGAAATAATTAGGACAAGGCCACTGTGCATGAATCCTTCCACAAGCACTCAACTGTGTCAAACAGCTTGGTCAATAATCTTCAGCAATTCCTGAGGATTAGAGTCTTATTATCGAGCACCGTCTGTCACACAGACCTCTGCATCCAAACAAGTCACTTCCTGACTGTTTACTAACGTCTCACCGGAAGATTCATCCCATTACTGTGGTTCAAACTGGTGTTCAGTGTGTGAATGTGTCAAGTTTTATTCACAGCATGGGTTGACTGCATGGGACCAAAATGTGTGTATGCATGTTTGTGTGAAAGTGCAGTCTGTGCAAATCCAAAGAGGCTCTGTGAGTTGTGTCTGACAGTAAACCATTATGTAAGTGACCGTTAAACCCATTTCACCTTCTGGCTAAATGTGGGGATCTTTAACTTCTAATTAGCTATGTTTGGTATGTAGCCAATCAGAATCAAAGTTGCTGACATTTGTTTTTTAATTTGAATTTAAATTATCTCTGTAGTTAAAGAAAAAATGAGTAGATAATTGAATGGAAAGTACCTTTCGTTGTCAACTTTGAGCCAGAAATATTTTCCTGTCTTTTGCATGATTTTAAAGAATTTCAACCAACAAATTGAAATAAAATCAAATAAATTACTCTTTACCCACTAAACTGTGTTCATATCTGCACGTACACACTTGTAGATCTGACAGTAGTGAACCAGGTGTCATTGGCAGGCGCTCAGCTCTACCTTCGCCTCGTGTAGTTTGACAAAGGGAAGTACACGGAACAACCCCCACAAAAGTACGCAGGAGACCCAAGTTCTTACCTTGTCCATGTATTTGGGCCACGGCGGCAGCCAGAACCAAAACCGCGAGGAGGCTCTTAAATTGACAGTCTTGTCTCATGCACATGTCTACTAAAGTGGAGGTCGCTCTTCGCGTAGCTCCAGAAGACGTCCTTGTGCTGAAAAAGAATACTTCCAGGGCTAAAAATAAAAAATAAAAAATAAAAAAAAACAACAACAATGAGCAAAGCGAGAATTTAACGATTGTTATATTCAAACCGAGCAGTGCGGCTCGCTGTTGCGCTTCCTTAACGATTCGCAGAGGTGAGACAGGCGAGAATAATCAAGTGAAATGCGGAGGTCCCTTTTTAATTTGGACGCTCTGTAAGCGGATTCCTGGCTGTGTGAGCAGTCGGCTCATGGAGAGAGAAGGCAGCCGAGGCTTCAGCACCGCGGACAGCTCCTAGCGTCAGCTGCTGGAACAGCCTCCTCAAAGTTACTCGGAGGGGGGGCGAGTGCTGTACTGTCTGTGTTTTCTCTAAATTTCTCTACATATTTTGACTCGACACTGTCCTATTTTAAATATGTAATTTTTTAAACAATTTCCAACATTTTTCAACGACATTAAAGTCATAATCCGGTGCAGAAATGTATATAAATAGTACTTTTTAAGGATGTACCAATCTAATGCTGCTATGGTGGCTTACTTATGATGAGCACTAAAAAAACTGTGTTCTTATTTATTTATCTTAACAAACAGTCTTGCTGAGATCACGATCTCTTTTTCTAGATTTTTCAAGATTTCAAGCATCAACAATATGTGCAGAAAAACAGAGCAATTAATAATACTAAACAGTGGTTACAATTTTTTTTTTTTAAATTAGCAGCACTGAGTATAATATTTAAAGTCCTCTAAAGAAATGGAAGATTTTAATTACCAAACTCAGTTGAGAGGAGCATAATATTTCAAGTCAATTAAGAGGTCTGTTTGAAAATGCGCAAACACATATAAAGTCAAAAAATAAACCACATTTTGTAATGATTGTATTTGGATGTGATTTGGATGCAGTTCTCTGAGCAGAGCATTTAAGAAAAAAAAGCACAATGCAGCTCCTTATTGTTGAGAGGACCATCCCACCTTTTCATATAACACAAAATGGTGAGTGAGCAATTCGTCATTTGCAATGGAGCACAGTGCTCCACCTTTTAAGGTGGAGGGAGAAGCATTCCTGTATACAATATCACCATAAAGGACAGAATGGTAGATTGAACAATAGTCAGAGGAAAATGTGATTTGCTTCTGAAATTCAATTTTGCCAGTCAGGTGTTCTACATGGATCTTAAATATGAGTCCCTTATCCGTCCAGACGCCTAAATATTTGTATGCCTTTGTCTATACCACAGTAAGATTGCATTGCTTTTGATCTCCAACCCTAAATTTAGCATTCACCATTCTGACTCTTTCAGCCCTTATGAGTCAGAACTGCAGCTGAGTGGATGTTTTTTAGCCCTATTCTCAGTAAATCTCTGACCCTGCTGTGCATGACAAGCCCTGAGGTGAGACGTTCCTCAGGTGCTGGAAATAATCATGCCATGCTCTGAGTCTCTAAGGCCTTTTTTTGTGTGTCCCTTTTCATTTCAGTGTATATCTCAGGGCTGTGTCTATTTTCCACTGATGTATTTCTGTCCAGTGCTTGCAGGAAAACTTCATTTTAATAAACAAACTAAGGTTTTTTTTTTTCTTTAAATTGGTTACTTCAGCTAAAGAATAACCAGTAAATACAACATTTGGCCAGTGTAGCAGACAGAGCCAAAGCTGTGACAAAGATGTAAGGTACAATGAAACGAATCCATCTCGAAGACCTGGGTTGAGTCTCTTGCGTGGGCAGAAAGTTACCAAACTGAAGTAACGAGCAAAAACTCCTACAAGCTCCAAGGGCTGCTGTTGTGTGGCTGAGGCTGACATCTGACCTCCCTGCGGAGCCTGAGCAAGTGAAAAGATCAATAAAGTATTACATCATTGTTCTCTTAATCAGAGTGTGTTTCACTATCAGTGACTGCTACAAATGATGCTTTCATTCATTAATAATCTCATGATCCATTCGGAGCATGACAAAAGTGATTTTCAGACAAAACTAAGATGATAAATTTGTTGAAATATAATCTCCCCTTATCTGCTATGCTTATCATGAAACCCTTTTAAGTTATCTAGGTCATTTAAGCATTGCTATATCAAAAAAAAAAACTTAATATAGGCAGAAAAATAATTACCCACATTCTGTTCATTCACTGATTAACTTCTACATAAGTGGTGCATGAACAATAATGGGTAAAATAGAGAGATGGCACACAAGCTGGAGGGAGAAATAAGCTGCAACACATAACATTCTCCAAGATAGTTTTTCTCTACTGAACTCTGGCAGCTGAATAGAAGAGGATACAGCAGTTTAATGCTTATTCACAGGCAGTGTGTTGTGTAAGAAAGAGCAACACGGTATCAAAATAAAAGCAATTAGAAGACAAGAATAGAGATGAGGACTGGAGTGGGGAATAAAAGCATTGGAAGAGAACCGGAGTCCGTCTTCACTGATGCGTGTGTGTTTATAAGCAGTTGTTCATTCAAAAATGAGACCATTAGTTCACAAAGAAGGGGTGTACTGGAATGGTTAAATGTAAAACTGTTGTATCCCATCATAAGTCAAATAAAATGTGTCCCTTTTCTCTTAAACACCATTGGCCCATAATGCTCTACTACCCTTGGATTGATGTAGATGCTATTTTAGAAATATAATGCACATTACTTATTTCATCCTCTCTTCTATCCTCTTTTCGATGTTGACTTTTCTTTCAGGTTCTATTTGACTTTGTCTCACTTTGCCTCCCTCCGCCGCCCTCTGTCACTGCACCAACGTCTCTCTTTTTCTTCTAAATTTATCTCTCTTCGTTTCCCTCCACATCCCCGAGCATGGGACGCTCCTTGCATCACTCCTGTGGTCCCTGTGGACAGACTCAGAGAAGGCTCTAATAGTGCAACTTTCACTTTAGTGAAGCTCGGTGGAGCCATAAAGCAGCCCTGAGGTCTAGTTGGCAGCCAGATGGTTGCAGCCGAGCTTTCATTCCGCTAATGGGCAGGGGGGCAGAGCAGTTAATGAAAATCAGACCCTTGAAATGAAATGACCAATGTACCAAGGTAATGAGGCACACATCGGCAGCAAGCCTTTACAAGCATTAAAGTAATCTTGGATGGCAGGATTATGTAAAAAATATCCTATGATGGCTGTTTATTGGATAGCTAAGGACTGATTATTACACGGCGTGCTCAGCTAACAAACGCACTCCTACTGACTCAGAGCACTGTCTGTGATATTTAGATTGACTGGCCTGGCTAAGTGCTTCATCCAAGCAAGGCTGTGTGCCAAATGCTATCAATGAGTCTCTTCCTCTCGTTGCATTACATCCAACGAATTACAGCCAGTATTACAGTCACAAACAGCGACAATATCATAGTCGCAGTACTCACAAATGCATGCAGGGCTAATCATGGTGCATTACATTCACAGCGCAGAACCGTGACCCCTTTCAGCTAACAATCGCAATTAGAGCACTATCCAAAAATCTGTTCGCTGCTCACTGTTATTTACTGCTATTTGTCTTGCATTGGGCTACAATCAGACTTCAGCTGTTAGAGGGGAGGACAATATGACAGATTTTGAGCCTGAAACCGAGGGAGAATATCAGAGGTTGCGGTAGAAAATAATATGTACTTTAATCAGTGCAGTTTGCAACAACTTATTCCCCATTTAATGCAATTCAAAACAGCATCTCACCATAGAAAACATTCACAGAAGTCTGGTCACAGAGAACTGAACTGCTGGTGTTATTGAGAATTTTGTGTCTTTCAATGAGTGCGAGTTCATGTATTTTGGATTTTTAAAGCAATTTTCTACACTGAAACACCAGTCAAAGAAACAGATTACACCTTTTTCAGGAAAATGTTTGATTTCACCAACGCGCATGTTGATATTGGAGGGTTTTTTTTGTAATGTTTTGTATTATTATTATTCCAGAGCAAACAGAAAAAAAAAAAAGTTTCATGTCATTGGGATTTTGTCTTTTTATGTAACTACAAGCACAAGG
The DNA here is from genome assembly GCA_029783725.1 of Acanthurus tractus. Classification (NCBI taxonomy): domain Eukaryota; kingdom Metazoa; phylum Chordata; class Actinopteri; order Acanthuriformes; family Acanthuridae; genus Acanthurus; species Acanthurus tractus. The sequence goes on from JAQNCA010000006.1 coordinate 7,450,963, forward strand.
CTTCATTTCACAGAATGATGCCAGCACGCTTGTCAAGTTTTATTGCATGGAAAAGATATTAGAATGCAGATTTTTTTTCTTGTTTGCCTTTTTCTTTTTATTACCTATTGTACTATGCAATATTGGATCTATGCACATTCCGTCTGTAATGTAATCATTTGCTTGTCGTGATTTAAGTTGTTTGACTGATTAAGTTGTTGACGTAAGTGTTAAAAATACACTTCCATTTCATTTTAATGACATACTCTTTTATCACAATCTGTAAGGCTTCACTTCAGAATGTCTAAGCAGACAGAACAAGAAAAAGAGGCTGAGAGTGTGAAGCATTTAATCCATATCCCTGATGATTAAAAGCAGCTACAAGACAAGACTCAACCACGGTTGGCTCATAATGTCCACTTTTTTCCTCATAAGCAGACTGATATTTCAGGATTAAAAGCTATTTTTTCCGTTAAAGCTTTTATATATTTAGTAGACAACATTAGCAAAATGATGAAGATGTAAAAGGAGGAGTTACCATATTTTGCACACAAGCCCTACAATTTTGCTTCTTACGTATCACAACATTGCTGTTAATGACTGTGTTTTGTGAAAATCTGACACTTGTGTCCACTTTTGACACACAGTCATGGGGACCAAGGGAGCCACTCAGCATCTGTTAAGTCAAATCTGTATTACAAATACAAAGTAGAAACAAACAAATATAATTAAAATTAAATAATTATACAAGATCATTGTGACAATGCACATGGAAATCAATTAAAATTAGAATATCTCTATCATCATTGTAAATGTGCGACAAAATTGGATGCAATCCTATCAGTGCAATGATTAGTAAAGGGCAAAGTAGAGGTAGAAAAATGTAAAACAAAAAGGCTTATAAAAGTAACAAGCAAATTATATCAAAAAAGAGAAATATTTTTAAAGGGTAAGTAAAACATATCATACCACACATGCAAGACATTTCACATTCTGCTGGTGTACATTGGTATACAATTCACTAATATTAAAAAAAAAAAATGTATCTATTATTAGCTCTTGGAATAAATGAGCATCAGTGATTTAATCTTATTTTGAGACCACGTTTGGTCTTTCCATTACTGATGCACTCCATAGTTCTTCATAGGTTACCAAATCCATACTCATATACTCTGCTGGTGAATCTGTAACATTTTTAATGCTCCTTTATTGAGCAAATCTACAATATAATACAATGTAAATAATTCCATGTTTACTGATGTGATTCTAGCACCCACTGTGAAGAACCATGAATATATTGTATTTATGTGGTATCTCTAATTTATTGTATTTTTTTGGAGTCTTTTCCACTCCGTATCCTGGTGCTACAACATCAATGACCCAATTACCTTATAAATATCAAGGTTCTTCTTAACTTGCGTGTGTAGCATAAATAGTTCTGTGTAGTTTGCAGAACTGTACTGTCTTCCTTCTTCTCCCCCTCCCCCTTTGTTGTGCATTTCCTCCCGGTAGAACCCAGTTAATTGCACATTCCTCATTACCATGTATTGGAAAAGAGCTCCCTCTGAGCAAGTCAGCTGCGCTGTAGACAGTTTTTCAAAGCTTTCAGAAAATCCATTTTCTGCAGGAGAAAAGGGAAGGGGGGTTTCGGGGGGGTGGGGTACAAGCTCCGCCTGATCTTTGACCTCAAATTATGAATTTCACAAACTGCCTCATGGATTTGTGACTGTTGGGTACAAGAGCACTGGGAGACAGTCTGTGGCAGGAAATATTCCTCTTAGCTGCCCAGTCTCTTGTTTTCCCAGCAAACTGTGCGTGAGCATTGTAGACGGTTGTTGCTGCCTCGGAGTCCCAACAGTGGGAATAGAGTCGATGCGACCCCAAAGACTGAGCAGCATCTGTTAACCCCCTGATCATTGCTTCTATCTGACGTCTAGGCTGGAGCGGCGTCTGCCCAGTCATGCGGGACCCTGCCAATAGATTCAGCAGACTATGGTAATGAGCCCAAAAGGATTCCCAAGCTCAGCGCTGTCACTTTGATGACTCCAAAATTAACACTGCGCAAGAAACTCCCAACACCTGCTGTAATAACATTCAAGGATAGAGGGAATATGTCGGTAATACAGGTATGAGAGACTGAATGAAACCCCTCTTGTCAAATGTAATTAGAACTATAGTGGCAAAGATACAGCCCGGCGACTGTTTTGAAAAGGGTGAGGCAAATTATTGCTGCAGTGTGAAACTCTATTTTGCCCTGATGACAGTTTCCTGTGAGCCTTTGCAGAGGCGTATGTTAAGATGGAGTTTTCTGTCTGAAAGTATAATAGAGTTCTCTGCTAGAAGGGTTTGTAAGCTGCAAAACACTCAGTCACTCCTCTACTCTGTGACACACACACACACACACACACACGACCACCTCGCAAGATGCTATGTCAAGAACGTGCAGAAAATTAGCATTTCTCTCACAAACACA
>JAQNCA010000006.1:7469809-7488678 GCA_029783725.1 Acanthurus tractus
ATTTTCACCATTAAAATATTATTTCTCTCTCATAAACAGACTTTTTTTTTTTATTTCCAAAGGGTGACACTAAAATAACAAATAATAAGTGTTCACTCATAGCTCAGTAACAATAATAGATGGAGAAATATTCAGCTCACTCCCATATATAAATATGGTATTCTAAAAGGATCTTGTGCTTAGAATAAATCCAACCAAATACTTAAAGCAGATGAGACAACAAGCAAAACTGAGAGAACACACTATAAGAAGAGAGTAATGAACAAGCAGTAACGTAATGATGTATGCCCATAATCATATTATATGAAATCTACTAATGATGACTCAGAGCATCCACTGCAATTGCATTTTGACACGGGCATGCTTGCCCACACTTTGAGGCTGGGAGATTGTAAATGTCAGTGGCTTGTCACTCAGACTCAGTCCCACATGGGCAGCGAGATGGAGCCTGCTAAAAGGGAAGACCGAATGACAGAACAGACATTAGTATCCTGTCTGACTCACTCAGTGTCCCTCTGTCGATCTCTGGACATGTTTGAGGCGCTACTTTACCAGTTTATGCATTTCCAATGTCCTATTCAGTGCCTGATTATCTCCATTCAGCGTCTCGCTGCTGGATGCTGATTGGTTCTCTTCCTTGAATAACTGTATAAGGTCTTCCAATTGGCTGTTGCTCCAGATTGCTTTGCCCAATTTCATGGAGGTTAAATTGGAATGGAAAAGAAATGATTTCTTCGATTGAGAGATCAGATGTGAATGAATCGCTTTCTTTCCTCACAACAGGAATGACAAGCCAAGCTTAAAAAAACAATCATTACACATATCACATATCCTGACACATATACATATAAGATATTTAAAAACAAACATACAATACAGTTAATTACCAAAATAGAAACCAATCTAGTCTTTAAATTCTCTGACCTCAATTTAATCTCTGTTGATATTCATTAGAAAGGCACTGCTTCACTGACACAAGCGTCTAAATGTGATGATCCAGTGAATTCAGTTCATTCAATTAAAATTTTATGACATCCTTAATTTAGTCGTGCGGAACATGATAATTATCTTTAATGTACAGAAAAATAAGGATGCTTTTTTTCCAAATGGAAACATTTCAGCCAAGAAAGGTACTTTTTTACGATATCTTTTAATTATACAGGATTTGAATGTACAGATGTCTTTTCAGCTGACAAAAATTATATGCATATGGTCTATGACAGTCATCAGGATCTGGCTTCCAGCTCTCATTTTCACTCGGCACAAGCAAAGACTCAATGACAGAATGCCAGTTCACAGCCAAATGGCCAATAGTCTTTTGTATTAGTTTAGATGAATCCCACTCCGGAGAGGTACAGTATATGTTCCTCTAGACGCACTGCAATATCCTTAGGTTTGAATAACGTGACTCCAAACACACCAATGACTTCCATCTGCTCAGTGAGTTATGCTTGTAAATTCTGCAATTAGATGCATAGTTAATTCCTGCTATCTATCAGTTTATAGCTCGTGAGTTTGGTGGTAAAGACCACCAAGCTGTCAAGTGCTGGCACCAAATCGAGAACATTTTATCTCTCAGCGCAATGACTCGTGCAGTGACTGAGCTGAAGAATTCATTAAGTTCCTGGTAAAGTCACCATGAGGTATGTTTTCATACTTATTTTCAAATTTCACTCATTTCCTTTTTCCATGGAAGACCACAGAATTCTTCAGGATGGATTAGCTCTTAGTTTCAGCAAGAAAAAAATATTCTTGCAGCGAGTGAGATTGTCAAGAGAATTTCTACAATAATTCATGACAGACATTTGAGGTATCTTTGGGACAGGGACAAGCTCCCGGGCAGAGTGACCATGAAGTGGAACTGGACAGCTTGGCAGCAGCTCTCAGGAAGCTACATGGTCTCTTGTTTGGGAGAGGGATCTGGAGATTCAAGGATCATTAGAAGAGGGCCTTAATACATGAATAGAGCCACAGATAAAATAGGAAAACCACTTCAATCCATATAAAAAATCTGCTGCAAATAGAAATTTGGTTCCTGGCATAATTCTTTCACACAGCATAATACTTTCTCCTTTCCCATTAAGACATGCAGATATAAAAGTGGGCTTCTGGAGAGTAAAAGGGCCACTTATTAAACTATTACACTATTGATTAGTGCAAGAAAGAAATGTATGTGCAGCAGCAGCCTCTTACACCAGACTCTTTCACCACCCCCACCCATGACAACCCTCCCATCTGCTCACTAATTAATATGGGCCATAAAGTTGAATCCTCACAACAGAGATGAGCTAATGAGAAAAGAGATCCAAAAGATGCAAAACAGTGTTGTAATAAAACTACTTTGTCATGGGCCATTTAAGCTTGAAGATGCTGCTTTTTTGCAACAAAAATATGACACATATTCTCTCTCACACAGTGCTGTTCTTTCTCACTTGGCAGCTAAAAACAAAAGTGGGCCAAACAGTAGGAGGAATTTTTTTAAAATTCTAACAGGTGTGTAGGTGTTGTGTCAAATCTGAGAGTATACAGATTTGATTAAAAGCCAGAAATCTCTGCAATCACTGCTGATCATTAACCATATTGTTCACACAAAATCTTTCCTGTTTTGTGCAAAGGAAAATGTGTTTCCCTTTAAAATGTTCTGCGAAATGCTCAAGAGATAACACAGCACAAGCTATTTGCATTTGACCTCTGAGTGAGTTTCGGATTGTAAGGTCAGTATTTTGTCTTCAGTTGATATTTTTTGCAAGTTTTTAAAATAATTTTACAATTTACATGCAGCTTGCAACAGAGACTGCCAGGATAGAAAGAGGTAAACAACATGCGAAAAAATAAAAATAAAAAGGCTCCAGGTCAGATAAGAAAAAAAGCACATTGTGATTATGTGGTACAGGCTTATTAAACTGGGCTTCCAGGATGCCCCTGCAGCTGTAGTCTACATCTAAACAGGTTTGTGAGTTTGCAGAGCTAAAATAAAACATGAAAGCGATGGAAGGTGAAGGACAACAGAAATGAAATCACATCACTGTTCCAGGCGTCTGTGAAACAGGTCAATAATCTCTCCAACACTTTCCTACTGAGAGGGGCTAGGAGGAAGGGCCATTTGCGTCCTTTTTAAATCCCTCAGATGTAGTGGACTGCTGTAGAGTACTCTTCATCTCCCCTTTACACACACATATTTCCCCCCATACACACACGCACAAGCACACATACAACACCAGTAACAGGGGCAGCGACTCTCCTTTGGCAGGGACACTAAGCACTGAACAGCTCTGAGCACAGCGGGAGGCTTTGGCCACCTGCATACTGTGGAGTGGAGATAGAGAGACAAATCCAACACTGAAATTGGTGATAGACACTATAACATTTCCTTTTTCCACTCCAAGGATTTCAGCAATTTGTATTTTAAGGTTTACTCTATGCTTAGGTATGAAGAGTGGCATAAAAGAAAATAAATCAAAGATTTCAGATTGCTGCAGGTGCTCAAACTGATTCACTTTTATGGTTGTGGAAGAGGAAGGTGCTTTTATTGTTCCCCAGGCCCTGCAAAGACCTATGCAAAATGTAAACAATGTTTGAGCCTACCTCTGAGCCTTGTTACAAGGGCCAACTACTGTGCAGTGTTCATTAGAGTGGAAATGATATGTGCAAACAAAGAGAGGCGCCCAAGCAGCACACACTGCTGCGTCTTTTCATCTCAGAATTGCAAATGAATGCAGCCTCCTCACCTGGTCCCTGCAGGCAGTGTCCCAGTGCCTCCAATCAGCGCTTTATTGACAACAGGCATCCAGCAGAAAAGTGGGATGCTAATAGTTGGGGATGATGGCTGATAAACACGTTCTCCCCTCTAACTGCCCCCCCACATATTTTACTGCCTGGCAGGGTGGCCTCCAACCAAGGTCATAATGTGAAGATGCTTGGCAAACAGAGCTGCTTATGCAAAAACTGGCACACAGTTTTACTGGAGAGTCAAATTTGACTCAGTCTGGCTGTTCTCCATCTGCTTTGTAATTTTAAAAGGTGCATCTTTGTCCGTACTGGCGCACAGTTTTATTTGTGGAGACATGCATCTTTTATAAATGTAAATCTCATATGTAATTCAGACAAAATGTTTGAGATATAATGAGACAGCATATCCAGATGTTCTGCTAAAAAAGCAAATGAACCGTACGTGCAGTAATGTTAAGACTCCCAGCATTCTACATCACTGTGTAAGGCAGCTCTGTCCATGGAGGCACAGCATTAGACTTCAAGTGCAGCAAATGTCTGTGTCCAAACCATTCTGTCTAAATAACAGGGAGGGTGGCACCGTAAACACAGCCTTGCTTGGCTTTGTCGAGCTAATGACTTCCTGCTCCAGTGGCTTGTGAAACAGTGTTAGAGCCAAAATAAGTAAAATCGGGAGCAGAATTTAATCTGTCACTCAATGGAAAGCCTTTAAGCAGAAACATGCAGCCACCCAGAGGGTGCACGCATGTGAAGTAAAATTACAGCAAAAGCTCCCTGGCACCGAGTGAAGCACCAGAACAGGTTGTGTATTGGAATGAGGATTACAGATTGGTTGGATAAATACAGGATTCTTTAAAGCAAAAACACACCAAGTGTGAATGTCAACCAAGGTGGTAATCTAAAACCATCAATCCCTTTGAATCTGAGTAAGCTTCACCTATGTAGAATAGAGATTGATGTGGGGAGGAAGACTGTGCTTGCTCTTAGTTTTTGATCTCCCCGAATTTGCCCCAAGCTTTGGTTTTGAACCGTGCAGCTCTGCAGCAGTCATATTAACAACCTAGGGGTTGCGAGGAAGTGAGCAACGTTCAGTCTCTGAACAGCTCAGAATTAATCATTTCAATGAATTGTTTGTTTCCTCTGTAGTCTCCTGGGAAAACTGTGTGGGTATGATGAGAAGTTACTCTGTTGTCAATGCGCTAAAATTAATCAAAAACATCAATAACTTGTTTTGCTAAAACTGTCCTGCCTACTTTCTAACCTCCTTTTCTCCAACTTTATTCTGGCTGTGGTGGATTTCAAACAAAACTGCATCCCGATATACCTCTGTGTAATTACAGCAAGTCAACACTGATTCTGTATACAAACAGCTCAGTTTATTTGCTAGAAAAACCTCCAAAATCACTCATATTACAAATGCTGATCTGTTCAATAATGAAAATAGACAAGCCTTTTCAAAAGATATGATGAAGAGTACAAACTTTTTCAAACATTATGTGTAATGCCAGCAACTCCAAGTTAGAGGCAGTGAAATATACCATATTTTTTTCAAATTAACAAGTCTATTCTGAATCACCGACATCAAAGTTTCCTGTGTTCCCCATTAATATTCATGTGTGAAAAAAAAACGTAGAAAATAAGACATGAAATGCAGATTAGCCTCTCGTGAGAAGATATGCAAATAGCAATGCAGACAGACTTGGAGTTTTTCTTTTCATATGAGCACACACCCGGCATACACTGTATATGCTTCTGTATTCAAATCTACCTAAATATCCTTTAAACAGAGTTTAAAATTCATAAGGTCACAATCATCTAAGGATACTGTATAATTCTGCAAAGCCAGATATAGAAATAACCAGCTATTTTGGTATCTGTCTAAACAACAACAAACCACATAAAGGTACTGAATTATGAAAGCAGACTGGCTTTAATTCGAGGGTATTTTTGGCAGTATTCTGTGAGGCAATACAGAGTAAACAGGAGGGTAATAGAGTCCAAATAAACAAAGAGTCTGCATAGAAAATACTCAATATTGGAATCTTCTCAGATATAAAAATGCATACAGTGTGGAAAAACTCAATATCACAAAGTAAGTTTGATTACTGCTTATTGTTGGTCAGGGACAAATAAAATCGACGAACTTAGTCTTTGGCACCTTAAAAATGGGAGGAACATCGACCAAAAAAAGAAAAATTACTTTATTTTACTGCTTAAACTAATACAGCCAAAAAATCCTTTAATTCAAGACAATCTGCACCGGAAACAAATAACAAACTAATTAAAAATTAAATCATCAAAATGAGTGTGATGACAATCAAATATTATTCTGAAAGATTCAACATTAAAAGAGCTTTAATTAATCATATAGAAATCCAGTGTTTTTACATCTTAACTAATAAACCATAAAACCAACATCTGCCAGGTCTCAAAAGCGTTATGGAAAGATTCTTTAAAATAGCACAAAAAATACATTCCCTTTTAAAGAAATATGACAATAGCGGCAATAGCATGACTGAGCTTGTAAACAGCCTAACTAGAAGCATTCATTCAATTAAAAATCAGGAATAAATTAGGAATATTGCATAAAACTTATCTTAATAAATACTTCTCTCACAAGTTTTAAATTCTTGATTTATTAGAATACCATGATCATTTAAAGGCTTTGATCTTAAATAGTATATATCTATGTAAAAGATATTTACACTTTTAGATCAGACTCTTTCAGCTTTTTAAACATAACTATCATGTCTAACAGTTGTTTAAATGGAAACTTATTTTCCAAAATGAATAAACTTTGGTGCCAGCAATCGTGAGCCAGCAACGCTTTGTTCAAATGATGGATATCAACTTGTAACAAGAGCCACATGTAAACTTACAGCAAGATAAGTAATTGAAATTGGGTTAATTCCTCCCACTGTGCGAGTTCACATTAATGGGAAAAAGATCAGAGTCTTAATAGTTGGTCAGACCTTCTTGGAGAAGTGTAGCCAGAGTGGGCTTATCTAAATCCTCTTGGAAGAGCTATCTGAATAGTGGGAAAAGAGTGCAGAGGAGTGCTTAATTTTGCCTGGAAAGCAGCTCTTAAAAATAAAGTAGCAGCAGGACGTTCTACTGATAGCACTCAACTTCTCTGTTCTGTACGAACTAACTTTTTAAAATATGTTGTGTCAAAAAAAGTATATATTAACAATAGAAGCAACTTCACTTCATGGTGTGAATAAATGCACCATAACAAGTAAAATAAGAATAAAACACAGCAAAGCTATCTAAAAACAGAGTTCTTCTCCTGCGTGCTTCTTCTACATCCATGGGTCTGGAAGCCATGGCCTCTTGTGCTGGCTGAGTCATGGTGGTACGGTTGTGAGAAAACATCCGGCCCCTCCTTCCTGTTATGGAGACACTGGAAGCACAAGGTGGCCTTAAGTTGGGCTACGATGCACTTTCTGCCAATGGGCCTTTGCTGTCGCTCTGCCTCAGCTCCTGCCTTCTGGAGTCTTTGTTTGGCTCCTCCTCTTCATCAGATCTGCCAGGACCCGGGTGTGTACAGCACACAGGAGGGCTACAGGGGTCAAAATATAAACAGACACACCATTATATCATTACTTGGCAACTTAATGCAGAAACAAAACTGAAGGTGCAGAGGAAAATATGGCACAGGAACCGCCAGCAATTTAGGCTGCAGGCTTACACTCTTCCCAGGCAGTAAACAACACATCCCCCGAGGTGAGCATAGCATATGTGCACAATGTCATAATGGTTGCTTGGTCTTTTTATTTTTAATTAGTATAAAGGAAAAATGAATCCCATAGTTTTTCGGTCTGTAGTCCTCAAGAGAAATGTATTGAGTGAAATAAAAGGAAATCAAACTTATGCCTAGGTAACAAAAACACCCCAACCACAAACATCTACACTACTATTAAAACTTCCAGTGCTTTAGCATTGTGACTGTGGTACAATGTTCACATATTAGCAGACAGGATGAGCTAGAGAAATGTCAGGGGTCAGATCGCAAAAGGGATTAATTCAGTACATGAGCTCAAAAAGAATGCTGTGTTCTGAACTCTACCTTGCTTCTACCCACCATCACCTCATTAAAAGGCTTTACATCCATGACAACATAATCTAATTATGCTGTCATGACAACACACAGCATGACAATCAGTTAGTGCATTACTTGAATGATAACTTAATTCACTGCAGAGATTTAATACATCTAGACTTTAATAAACACCCTGAGGAAAACATGCAAAAAATTTGTGAAATACGTCCTAAACATGTCAGCAAGATGCAACCCAAGTGTAGCAACTATTTTAATGGGAATCACAATTATCCACAACCTAACAATAACAACAGATCAGTACCAGATAACCCTCCAATGTTGACATTTTGTATATCAAAATTTACAGTCACCAAAAAGCAAGAAAGGTGTCATTGATTGGTGTTTTAGGTTACTGGTATAACCCTAGTTCCCCTGCAATAAGGCATCAAAATGAGTGATATGAGTGAAAAATGAAACATCCTAATACTCAATTACAGGTGCTTTTGTCTTCTGTGAAAATGGCACTTTGTTTAGAAATGGAAGTGTACTAATCAATTCTGGGGTTTGGCTGTTAGGCTCCATAAGTATGCACTGGAGAGCAGCACTCTTGGCAAACTGGTCGCATGGAAGCTCTTTAGTGGTGTTAGAGATTAAATTTCACACACACTCAGAGTGTTCAAAATATATTTTTTTGTTTGAATTTGGTGTTTCTTTTGAGTTGTAAGCAGTCATTGAGAACCACAATGGTTACAGTTATTTTATTGACATGGTGAATGGTGTATGTGCCAGTACAATCTTTAGCCTACTCAACCTGGCTAAATTTAGCTAACAGTAGTTAACCCGATAGCCAGTGTTCAACTACAGAGAAAAACATGTTCAAGGACAATCAAACAAAAAAGAAAAGAAACAAACAACTGGAAAAGCTTAAGCCCACTGTTTGGCTTTTTTTTGTTTTTAAATCAGAGGCAGAGATGCCAACTGTCGGTAAAATTACTCCTAAAATAGATAGGCTTTTGAAGCTTAGATCTAATCTTGGCATTTTAATTATGATGCAAGTATTCATATAAAATCTTCTTAGTTGACACATTAAAGCAGAAACTGGTATAATTTTCTTTTTGCCTAATTGTCAACATCTGTTTGTGCTTGAAGAAAAGCCACAGCCAGACACCTCTCTCTCAACACTATGTGCTTAAAACAGCATCAAACACAACATTAGAGGAAACACATTTGCAGATGTGCAATTCATCTTTGCAAAATGGAAACAGAAAAATAACACTGCTTTGCTGCACAAGCATGTCTGATCACTAGTATTTCAATGCAAATAAATGTGAATGCAACAGAGAGGAAACTAATCTCTGGCGAATTGTAATGATGTATTACAGCATACTTCTAGATAAAAGGTATCCATGCCATTTAGAAATAAAATTGAAGCCAATGGAATCTGTCAGTAATACAAACTAGAGGTACAACTACAGCACAGTGCAGTAACTTGGTGATGTTTCCGTATGATGACAAATGTTGGCAGGAGAAGAGGTAGAAAAACATTCATGGCATGCACTAATTGGTCACTATGACTTTTGAAAAACACAGCCAGAGCTCACCTATTTCAACACATGTTAACATTAGAGAAAGGGTTATTCACAGAAAACGTTCAAACATTGCAAACTTAGGTAGTACATTAGGAGAAAGATCTGTCAGTCCCCATTTTTAGTTATAGTTATGCCACACTCCAGTGTTAATATCACACCACGCATCACCTTTCACCGTTGACATCAGTCACTGTCAGGCCTGTAGAGGTACTTCATCACCAAGTTATCCATCTTTTTCTGCTTCTTCTTAGTTTCCTTCTTGCTAGATGTCCCTTGACCAGCAGACTCCCTCTCATCATCATCAGATGTTTTTTTTGGGCCCCTTTTAACACTGCTAGAGCTGCGATAGGAGATGGTTGAATCTGATGAAGAGGACTCAGACGACTCTGATGAGGAGGAGGAGGAGTCTTCTGACTCACTTTGCTTCTTCTTGGATCTCTTTTTTGTTTTCTTGCCCTTCTTTCCTCTTGAGCTCTTTCTGCTGTGACGATCATCTGAGGAGGAGTCGTCAGACAGAGAAACCTTACTCTTTTTGTCTCTGCGGCTGCGGGAGCTGCTGGTACTCAGGGTGCTGGATGGCCTATTGCCATAGTCCAGAGCAGAGCCGGACGCAGACCGGCGCAGGCTGGATGTGCTGCCAAGTCTTTCATCTTCTCCCTTCTTCCTGCTTTCCTCACTTCCTGGACCCTTCTTCACATTCTCTGCCTCATCACTTGACTCATCAAGTTTGCTACGCTTGAACTTAATTGGTTTGAAGCTTAGCACCTCATTGATTGCAGCCTCCAAGTCAGGATCCAGGTAGTTGCGGTGGGTGACTGTCTTAATGTCAGATGAATCTTGTAGATTGCTGTCAGAAGACCGTGGTTGGGCTGGGGTTGAAAAGCTGCGACTGAGGGAGCGTGGACTGTAAGATGAAGGTACTCCTTCACTGAAAGCCACACTCTGGCCATCATCATCATCATCGTCACCTACATGCAAGCCAAATTCACTGAGGCCACAGCTACGGGCTAGGGACAGGCGTGAGCTACTGCGTCTGTCGTCTTTCCAAGAGTTGCTGCGATGCAAGGACCGGGGGCTGGATCGGCTCACACTGCTGATAGTCGACTTATTGTCATCATCCATGTCCATCATGCCTCGCCTTGTGGACATCCTGCTGGGGGCAACAGAGGACACCATAGACTCCTTATCAAATTCTGGACTGCTGCGAGATGTCCAGCGAGACTCCAAACCTTTCCTGGCTCTGCTGGCAGCTTCAGAATAGGCCATGGATATGACCGAACCTTTGTCATCAAAGTCTTCCTCCGCTTGGCCTTTCTTCCAATCCTCCTGGAGGTCCCCAGATTTAGATTTGGCTTTGCGTATGGAGGTGTGGTCTGGTGTGTCAGGCTGCTCTTTGAGAGTGCTAAACAGGGAGCTTTCATCCCCTGTCCCCCCTATGGAGTCTTTCAGGTTGGAACGCTTCCTGTAGCTTAGGGAGCTCATGACAGACACTGATCTGCTCTGATCAACCTCTTTTCCGTCTTTACCTCCATCACTCAGCTTCTCCTTACCTTCCTTCACCTCTTTGGCATCGGCATTTGCTGAATGTCTAAAAGATTATGTGTTATGATTAGCACCAGAAAAAACAACTAAACACAAAAAGAAAAATTTAAATTTAAATTTTTGACAAATTAAAAGGAAGACTGTGAACCTCACCCATTGTGATAACTGAGACTTTATATTTTGATACCTTAACACGTATCTCTGATGTCTAACTGCTACAGATTTCTCTGTACTGCTACCGACTTAATCGGGACCAATCAAGTGTCAGCTAACATATGTATACAATCCCTCTGGCTATTGTACAATATGATCTGTACTGTACATACTGTAGAAAGTGAAGCACTCAACCAGTGTGAAGATATATCTAACTGTGGCAGAGGCATCATTTAGCAGGCGTGCCAACTGGCCACAGGCCACTTCAATAAATTTGACAGCAGCCGCTTCCCCATTCCGCCCGCTGTCATTAGACAGATTACTAGGAGAGAGAGAGATGACACCTAATCACATGAAATACCCATCCTTCTGTTACAATCTGCCCCAGGTAAATTTGTGTCTTTTCAAGGCTAGTGTGGGTAGTTTTAACACTTTGTTACCACTGGGATTCACGTACGTGGTTACCTGTCACGATGCAAAAGGATGTGAGCACTAACCTTGTGCTCTTCAGACTTCCCTCATCTGACAGGGTCTTGTTGGAGCCTTTGTTCTTAGAGAGCCAAGACTTAACTCCATCCACACGGTCCTCCACCTCTGAATCTGTTTCTGTCTCATCCCCACTGTAGAGACACAAAGCAGCTGGAGTTTGTGTGGAGCACTCCACATTTCAATACTACACTGTAAAATATTCACCTGAACAAGTCATTTTAACAGATTAACATGCAAAAATCATTTATTCTAATGAGAACATTTCTCTTGTTTATTACTAATCAGCTTCGTTAAGAATTCTCTAACAAACACAAACAATTCTCACTCAGCTTCCTAATACAACCCTAACCCTAATACTTGGAAAGAAGAAATAAACAACCATGTTGAACAATTCAGTATCAATCTAGACAGAGAGAATTTTAAGAATTTGACCCAATGACTTGAAATGTGAATATTTCATGCAGTGTAACATCACATAAATTGATCAGTAAAAACAAGTGTTTTATTGGCAATTTCACACTTGTATTATCTTAAAATCATAGGGGTCAGTATGATGCAAGGCATTTCAGACATGCATCAGGTTAGGATGAATGAATCAATAATATCAACATAGTCAGGATGGTTATCTGCTCAGCAGACATGGATGAGTGAAGCGAATGTAGGCAGAATGTAGATGAAGCTGTTGGGGGCATAATTAAGTTGTTTGGCTGGTTCCAGGCTGCTAGCATCTGTGTGGCATGTCACCTGTTCCTGGTGATTGTTATTGGAGTGGAGCCACGAGAAGCCCCACGGCCCCACGCTTGACATAACAATCAATATACAGAGACCTGTGGATCCCGATGAAAAAGCTCAGTAGATCCCACCTGGATAAGGACAATCCTCATTCATTTCAAATCCACGGTGCATTCTATGAATTATGCATCCCTCTGTCCTAGAAGGTTAATGTAACAGGAAATGTTGAGGCAGAGGAAAGCAGAGTCCCATAACCTCTGAGTCAATACTACCATCATGGTCCAAATGTTTTTGAAAAATGCAATATGTGAAAAATTCACCACTTGTTGGAGAGCATGCTGAGCCCAACTTCAGTGCTAGATACACCGTCTTTCTTGGCTGCATGATGCGTGAAAATGAATTTACACATTTCACAGGGACAGTTTTAAAATTGCACAGAGACACATATGTTCTAAAGGCCCAAACTATATTTGACTTGTGTTGCTATGGTGAGCTCTGTCAGAGAAAATTATATTTTCTGTTATGTAGTTTTTGGTATTAGAACAGGATGACTACTGTATATTTAACACACTGAGGTAGCAGTGGTAATGACAGGACTGTTGTAAAGCAGCCTCAGTTTTCAGTTCCTGTTTATTTATAATAGCATTTGAGTTTCATCTGAACTGCTATTTATAGGTACACCCACCTTTCAATTTCGAAAATTTTCCTTGTTTATCACTGCCATGAAGGTAGATTTAATCTAATGTCCACAGACAGCTGACTATCACTAAAAATAAGAAAAAGCAGGTAACAGATAAGGAGTCTTGGAACATATTACAAAACAAAAGGTGTCCTCTTTTCTCCATTTTTTCTTTTTGGTAGCCTTGAGTTTTGTAGCACAAGAAAGGTGCCAATGGTGTGAAAATATTATGAGGGAGTGAGCAAAACGGAGAGAAGCTTCTGATTCTTGGGCTCAACTGTTTTTGAAGATTTCTAAGAGCTTTATTCTTTAGCTCGTCATCAACCTAGGCTACGACAGCTTAGACTCATGAGGGGAAGGTAATAATGAACTCAGAGAGGCTAAATGGCCTGGCGCTTTTTTTTCAACAGGAAAACCCTTTTCATTTCAGACTTTGAGAGGTGCTTCATTAAGCAGAAAGTTAAAATTAGGAGTCCGAGTTCAGCTATTATATGTCATCTCTTGATTTCCCTATCCCTCTCTTATCTACTCCGTGCTAAATTCCGCTTATAAAAGCCCACTAAAAAACATAGCTCAGGTTCATTAACAGTAGGAAGTTGATTACGCATGCTGGCCATTTGTCATCACTATGATACTTTGACTCTTTAACATGATATATTGCACAACAAAATGCTGAAACCAGCCCACAGCCAGATCATCTCCCTTTTCCTTCATCTCTATAACACACACACAAGTGAAATAGAAGGTGGCTTGCAATCGAGTGCTGTGCAAATGGTGTCACAAACGATTTGTCCTTGGCCCCACACTACGAGCTAACCAGTCCTGAGGCTCATAGATACAAACAAGCCCCAAGTATTCAGAAGTGAACATTAATAGCTTCTGACAATTGGCCTGCACTGGTTGTAAATCTTTGTCACAAATGCTTAAAGTCAGCATCGAGGCTCGTATGGCTGGGTTCTATCAGTTTAGCACTTGTTGTATCAAAACCATATTTTCATGCTATCTGCTAATTAAATAGTGACAAAAGAAGAGCTGAGGGCATTCATTTATGGATTTTTTAAAGGACGTGTAAACAATCTTTGATGTAATTCAATCTATTCTCAAGGATGATTGACATCTTGTTCTGGAGGGGAAAAATGCAGCCCACTCAATTACTCCATACTGATGGAAGCAGTTCCATTGTTTCCATTGCAGTCCTATATTATATTTAACCCTTATACTTAAGATTAGCCTGTTGCTGTCTACAGGGAAGCAAAGCTTAAATAATAGTAATTTAACCTTTTTTTCTTCCTCTACAATTACGATAACCAAACCACTGGAACCTCTGTTTTGAAGCACTGCATGCAAAAATATTTAATAGTAATGTAAATCATCTGGAAAATCCACTTCATAATTAGATGAAAAATCGCCTCATCCATTACTGTTCATCAGTGCTGCTAATGCAATGATGTCGGAGGAGGAAAAATGCAATTAAGTAAACATGGAGAATCAATTCTTTTTTCCTCCATATGCACAAAAAGAAAAGCAGAGCACTGATGCACACAAGCGGTCTGGTGAAAAAAGGATGACAATAAGCACGGTGATAACGAGCATGACGCCATGTCAGAGGTTATAGCTGGAAATTATGGATTGGTACATCTGCTGCAGAACTGAACACTACATTTCTTTTATACGCTCTGATGAAGTTTTAAATTACTTAACATGCCACAAAAAAGTCCTTTCACTGTAACAAGACGGGAAGAAAATGGGATTCAGTCAGTCAAAAGAAATATTTCACATTCACAATCACTGGCGATAAATTTGAAAAAGCATGACAAGGTGAACATTTGTATTTAAAGTGAAAGTCATGACACTGCAATGAACTTGGATTAGTGTTGGAGTTTTTGCATGCGTGAAAATCAACAGCTGAGTTTTGGATGGAAACATTTGGTTAGCCCTCTGTGCCGTCACTGTCCGCTTGCTGACCCTGCAGCCATCAACGCACAGTCACACAGAGGCGCAGTCATTTCACGCTCACAAGCACTGCTTACACACTTGTGCTTGAGATCTTCCAGAGCACATGTAGATGACTTCAAATATGCTGAGTTTGTGCAGGGGGAACAGTACAGAGCACCTTTTCTTGCCGTACTTTGCAAGACAATACAGCAATAAATTTCACTGAAAGATGATAAGTGAAATTTATTTAATAAATTTTGTGCTAATAATTAATTTTGTACAATTTTGTTATAAAACAAATATTTTTATTTAATTTTTTCAGGCTGTATTTGCATGATTTTAGCTCTGAAATGAGTCACAGCAAAATCTCAGTCCTTTATTTCTCATTTCTTATCATCTGCAAACCAAATGAAGAACAGAAATAACTAGAGCACGGAGTTAACAGTAAGACAGAAAGATAGAAATAATGTTCATATTACCACTGATTCTTATTTAGAGCTTTCTTCCAGACTTTTAGAAAACAGATATTGTAATTTGGTATAATATTCTGATTTTGATCTCACATGGAGGTATCCTAACATGAAAATAATCTGCAATGTATCCCCATTACAAACTCAATGAGATATTAACACATTGCATGTGCTTCGGAGACGCCACAAAGGAATGGATTATTAGTAAAAATCAGTGGAGTTTAGTGCAGAAAAGCATCAACCGTGGATCCAAATGGATGCATGATGAAGGTAACTGATGCCACTTTTAGAAAACAATGTTGTTGGATGTAACAAAAAATACTCCTAGAGACAAAAATGCAGTATTAACAGGAAGCATGTCTGTTACACTTGCTGCTATTTTCCATTTGGGTCATATTTTCCTAAAGCGGTGGACTGGCCTAAAGGAGGATGCCGTCATTTACAGTTGTTATGTATTTGTATTCTAGTTTACACCGCCTCTAATATTCTGCAAAGTATCCTGTGTGCCATCACATATTTCAAATACATTTGTGTTGCTTTGAGGGGAAAAAATAACAAGCCCTGACAATGTCTGAGGCCGACTGTGCACAGACACCTTCAGACATTTGCCACGAAATACAATAAAAATGAAACACCGAGGCCATCCTTTAAGCACAGCTTTTTTAGAGTCGTGTACGACAGACATAACGCTCCATTCTTTTAAAAATTACTTTTCCTCACAGTGTTTTTGTAAACAACACAAACTGAAAGGAAAAGGAATACTGCATGATTCTCTCTTGTAGGTAAAATTGGTGAGAAAAAAAAAAAACAGACTCGAAACTTGAAAACAACCATAATGAAGAAAACAAAGGGTGCATTTTCCATTCTCACGTTTTGTTCTTTCTTTTCTGGTATTTTGTCACCATGTCTTGCAAACTGCCAGAAGTGTGGAACACACCGAAAGGGGAACAAGGAAAAACAGAGAAGCAGGGAAGGTGAGATACAGAAACAACTGTGTGAAAAGAGGACAAAATGAGACTACAGCAAATAAATAGTTTTGTTGTTTTTTTTTTTTACTTTCACCAACAACCATCTATTGTAAAGCACTGACTTGGTATTTCAACTTGTGCTGGCCTCCTTCTCAAACAGAGCCAGTGTGTGTGTGCTGTGCCTTCCTCTTAAAAGGTCTGTATTATTGCACTTCATGTTTACCTCAGTGGGCTCAGAGCTAGCATAACCCTCAACCCCTCTGCAAAGAGGGAGGCAGTAACCATCACAGAGACAAAAGAAGCAGGAAGAAGTGAGCCGAATTAAAGTAAGTGAGAATTATTTTGAGAACAGAGTACAAAAAATGCACTTTGGGACAAAAAGCGGGAGATACAGATAGAAAAGATACAAGTTGTGATTGACAGGATATTCATGAAACTCATGGCTTTTAAAAATAAACCTGCTCTGGTACTTTGCTTTCTAACTAACTAACTAACCTCTAACCTTCGGCTGAGCAGTAAAGTGTCCTCGTTTGTGTGATAAGAATACAAATGTTTTCTGTTTATTTGAGCTCTACTGTACCTGTTAATTAAGTCATCATTGTCATCACTCTCCATCTCATCCTCTATAGCAGCCTGTAGGTCACCTATCCTCTTGAAAGCAAGTTTAAGGTCCACTTGTAAGCTCTGATTGGCCGCCTCTAAGCTCTCAATGTCCATTTCCTGGTGAATGGATCACAGCACAGAGAGAAGCACGGTTACCTCCTCCAGAGTGAACTCCAGCGAATCTTATCAAGTCTCCCAGCAGCCCGAAGCCTTACCAATTCGTGCTTCTTGCGACTCGCCTCAGCCTCTTTTTTGGACAGCTCTCCCATTTCTTCTTTCATGTCCCTTATCTGCCTCTGCATTCGCTTATTCTGGTCCTTCTCCCTGTTTTCTGCAGCGATGCGTTGGTTTCTCTCCTCTGTCATCTTTTCCAGGTTCTCCTTCAGACGACCCACCAGGCTCTGGGGAGGGATCGAGGCGAAATGGGTTAACTTGTCCATGCAAAGGTCACATGTGGAACAACGCTAGAGATAAAATTATCTAATTTATTCTGTAGTTACCCTTAAATATTTATCCCTAGGCCAACAGAGTGAATCTGTTTGCTTGTTACACTAGATCATTAAAATTTACACATTAGATTGTTCATTTATGTTGATTATAATTTAAAATTCTATGTGAATCGTGGCTTGAGGGACTGTGTCTTAATTGACTTTTGTAGAAATACTATGTAATTATCTAAATTGTGTAAACTACTACAATTGTTGATGATTTAATTAAAAATCAGTGTTTCTTGTTTTATTTTGAAATTTTCTCCAAATGTGTTGTGTTTTTTTTCCCCTTCCTGTCATTGTTTGCCTTCCCGCCTTTTTTGATCAGTGATAAGTTTCACCTGACCTTGATTATCCTCCTGTGTATTTAGTCCACGTGTTTCAGTCCTACTTTTCATCTCCTCTCTGTCTGTCCTGTCTCTGCTCCTCATGTCATCCCCTTTTGTTGTTTGGGTCAGTTTTTGTATTTTCTCTTGAGTTCTTGGATTTCCTCTACCTGCTTCCTCAGGTTTTTTTTTCATTCACTATCAACTTCTGTTACTGAAGTTCACTTTTTGTTTCCTTATGATGACATCTTTTTCTTGGTTTTGGATTATTTTTACTCAGAAAAACAGAAAAGACTACCCTTAGCCTCAGCAGAAACCTCTTTTTTCTTTGTTTTGCTCAGACAAACGTTCTGAGCCATATTCAACAAACTCTCTTAATTGGACAAACATGTCTTAAATCATTCGTTTCAGCCAAGCAAGTGTCTCCTTTTAATGAGTTGGTGTAAGTTCGAGAGACTTCATCATTAGTATAATCAAGGCTGCTTAAATCCCTATAAAAGGCAACCTGTTGTGCTTTGTTTGTGGATGCATTTTATCCACAACAAATTAAGAGTAAAAAACAGAAGAATTTTCATGCTGCGGCACATCAGGGCTTGCTGTCTGAAATATCACACAAAAACATAACATAGTGTCAGCTGTTGTATTAGGATGCCTGAAACAGAGAGTATTTCTGGGAGAGCCGTCATCAGAGCAGCACTGCACTGTAAAGATGGAGTGTTTCAGGCCACATGAGGTTAGATGGTAAAAATGTCTTTTCAAACCAAAGTGGACCATATTCCTAAAATGAGAGGCAGTCGAGGGGACGTTATTATAGCCTAGGTGATGCTTCAGTGTTGGTGCAGCAGAGGAAGATACTGGACAGAGGCCTGTATAAAGGCCCCGAGGCAGCTAAGGGAGATAACTGTACTGCTGAAGTGTATGAGCTGCTCTGGCAATGAAAAATAATTAAATGTAAAAAAGCTCTAAATTGGCATGCAGTAATGATAATGACATAGTGAAAGTGGTCTTAGTGGTATATTTTTTTCGTGGTTTTCTCAGTTACATTTTAACTCTAAATTCATTCAGACGAAGAAAGTATGATTTTTAGGATAAATTACTAATTGCGTATGATTTGTATGAAAGGT
>JAQNCA010000006.1:7505070-7524410 GCA_029783725.1 Acanthurus tractus
TAATGAATTTGGTGTTTTTTAGGTGTTTTTTATATTACCTTATGACGACTTGCCTACCTTTCTCTTCTTGAAGGCTTGCCGTGCCAGGTAGCCTCTACAGGCGGCTTGAAACAGAGTTAGGTTACGCTTGGTCTGCTCATCCCTCTGTTCCTCCAGTTTAGCCAAAGTGCCAGCTCTGAAGAACAACTAGAGCAAAAACACAAACACATAGCAAACAAATCAACCTATGAGCAAAGGATATAATTATTAAGAAACCATGTAATGTTTATTTTATCCAGGGGGGGAGTTAAATTTAGCAGCCCTGCTTAAGCGTGAAGCACCAGAGCAAAATCAAAACAGAACGGAGTTAAAAAGTAAATAAGTGCGCCGAAGCAGCAAATCAATAAGAGGCAGTGTAATCCGTGGACAAGCGAGTCTTATCTAAGTGAGAAAGCTGTGATTAAGTTATCATCTTGGACAATCAGCCTTGTCTGTATCTAATCTGGGCCAAAGGTAAAACACAGGTAAACAGCCAAAAGAAAGCAGATCACGTCACAGCCTGTCTATACTTCAGGGGGATTATTAGGAGCTGTGTTTCAAATAAGATGGTAGCAAGCTATTAAAATGAATGGATGATGAACTGTCTCCACCCAAGGTGTCTCTGCGCAAGTCTCAGTGCTTTATAAATTACCAGATCCATATGTGATGTGTTAACAAAGCAGAAGCTGGTAATGATCCAGTAGGGGATCATTAGCAGGGGGGAATCTGCAAAACCGGCAGGGAGGAGTGATGCATTCAATGACATCAGTGAATATGCTTTTTCAGGTTGTGTAGTCGGGCTTGAGCAGAGGCTATCTGTCTTCCATTACCTTCAGCTGCGTGTGGCCCTCTTTCCAACGTATGCGGCAATGCTGTTTTTAGACATGTGACCATCTCTAATGGTAGATTTTTCTCCTGTGGAGGGCTGAACCACTTCCACTGCTGCGGGGTTATATGGAGCTGGTGTAATTGGCATGCAAGTGAAGCAGGTTGCTAGGAAGCCACTGGAATGCTTTGTGAATGGCCAACTGTGCTTGTCTACTTCTGAGCCCATTTTTGCACTCCAAAGCGTGGCACCATGTGAGGCTGCCTCCAAACCATTCTTGTGTCGTGTCCTTTAAAAAAAAAAAAAAAAAAAAAAAAAAAAAAAAAAGCACTTTGCTGCACACCTATCTGAGAGCATAAGTTCCACTGTTTTGTACATTATTGCTTGCTTTGATTTCCTTCTTGGCTGATGGCCACTTTTTTCCGGCTGATAGGATTAGACCTCAGTGTGCCAGACAGTGTTTGTTGTGATTACTTTACAACCGTCATGGCGAGAGACAAAAAAGGGCCATCGCAGTTGCGAGAATTTGCTCTAATGACCTGAAAAGAAAGGGAATTACAGTCCCACAGTCAGGCAGGATAGAGACGTGCCTCTCGGGTAACCAGTGGCTTCAAGAGAGGAGGAAGGGGTAAGGCTTGGCAACTCTCCAAAACTGGATGGCAAACAAACCTCAAAGAGGGACAGGTGTAATGAAAGATACACTCCCCTAGACAGCTAGTGGCTTAAAAAAATTCAGTGTGTGTACTCTGCTTCGATTCACAGCAAAGGTTTATTCAATCATTTTAAAGCTGTTTATTCGATTGAGAGGTTGCGGCGTTACTCACCCTACTCAGACCCATGTGGTAGCTGCTCTTCTCCAAATCCAAGGACTCCAGTAGTTCCTCCACAGCCTGGGTG
This sequence comes from Acanthurus tractus, assembly GCA_029783725.1. NCBI lineage: Eukaryota > Metazoa > Chordata > Actinopteri > Acanthuriformes > Acanthuridae > Acanthurus > Acanthurus tractus. The sequence continues at coordinate 7,506,812 of JAQNCA010000006.1, forward strand.
AAAGCACACATGTGCACAATCACACACACACACACACATATAAGTCTTTCAACTGCTGCTGGATCCAGTGGGAACGTCTACTGACACGGCAACACTTCAGTAGCCCACAGTTCCCCTAAGTTGCCATGCTGAACTAATGGTACAGTGCAGCTTCCTCTCTTCTATCATATCCGTTCCCGGCTGGATTTTGTTTTGAAACTAACTCAGTAAGCATGAGGGAAAAAGTTTTGGCTCCCCAGAACCTCCCAACCCCAACCACATACCAATTACATCTTGTCCCCCAGAATTCACCTGCTCCTGGCTTTGGCTTACTCCTCGTGACCCCCCCCCGCCTGGTGGTCTCAGCCCTATTGCTGCTTTGTGCACCCTCAGCCAGCACGGAGCCTCTCCCTGTCCATCTACCGGCCTGTGTTAACTGTAGTTGTATTGTTGTCTCGGTCTCCTCTCTCTACTTGAGCCTCCAGTCTGAAAGACCACATCTAGATTACACCAGGAGAGGTTTGCCACGAGCACTGAGGGGCTTTTGTTTGCCTGTGTTTCCACAGAAACTCAGCCCTCAGTACGCAGACACAGGGGAAAAGAGCTTTTCTCTCCCATAACCCCATTCTTTCACTCCCTCTCTCTCATTACTCTCTAGAAACAAACTTTTACCCTTTTTCTCTTCAATGCACTTTAATGCACCATATGTCCTCGCTGATAGTTAGCTTTAAAGAATAAAACTCACAACTTTTTAATAAAGGTCCCCGTTTTTTTCCACAACCTTCACTCATAAAATGCAAAAACATCTATTTGAATGGTCATTTGTAGTTTTAAAAGCAGTTTTTAAGGCACAATTCTGCTCTGCCTTTTTAACAGGCATGACACTGATAAGGTTAAGTTGATTAGATCATTACAGTGGCTCTGATGAATGAGGGTTTATCTCTCTGTCAGTCGGCTGCTGACAAATCAGGGGCAGATGTAATGAAGCTGCCTCCTCACAACATTAATCTTTGCCGTGCTCGGGCACAGACAGAGCTGTGCCTTTTCTTTTCTCGCTACTGATTGACTTACTCTCTTCTCGTCCTTCACAATGTAGTTTCTCCCATGCTTCTTGGTGAGGTGCGGCGCCAGCACATCAAAGCGCCGTCGGAACTCGGAGAACACCATGTGATCTGGGTAACCTGTGAGGGTCGTTATTGAAAAGTTGATACTTGATATCTGAGGACATTCAAAGAACGTTCCAGATATTTTGGCAAGGACCTTGTGTTAAAAAAAAAAAAAAGGGAAAATCAGAGATCTGTGTTTTCATGTCTCTCCTAAGTATTTTCTGCAGCTGCCTCACCTTGCCTGTAGATCCGGAGAGCGTCGAGCAGCTTGGAACCACGCAGCTGAGCACGGAGCAGGGCAACATCCAGCTGCATTAAGCCGGGATCTCCAGGCTCCCCTTGGGCCTCACATTCTCCTCCTTTGAACAGGGATCCACTCAGAGCCTTGAGGGCATCCGCCTTGGGCAGTATGCAGTGAACAAAGTGAATCTTGGACCTCCGCACCATATCAAGGAGGGCATCCTGAAAAACAGGACAGAGCACTGTAAGGGACCCCGATAGCAATAGGCTAAAATCAATGCAATATCTTCCATTATACGTAATTAATAGCAGAAGTACTTTACTAAAAAAAAAAAAAAAGGTGTTCACAATGGGTCTAATTTGCACACATTAAAATATGACTTTAGTATAATTTAGCAAATGTGAGTTTTAATACTACACTCCTAATTGTGTCCCATGCTGTAGAGCTTAATGTGGATTTCCATATAAGGCTAAAGACTTTTAAATTTTACCATAATGCATTGAGAAATACACACATTTTCATATTTATTTTACGCCTTTACTCTCCCAAAGGTTGTGTTCCCTGCTACGAGAAAGTACTACTAATTAGCTTTTTTGGCTTTTGCTACTTTAATTTTTAAATACTTGTTTAGGGAGCAAACAGCCCAATATTTCTAGAAATTATAATGTTGGATGACCTCACAGTTAACATCCCTAAACCATATCTAAATAATTCATTTCCCAGAACAATGCAATGTGCAGATATAAGAAGGCAAGAATTTTAAACACAGAAAGGCATTGGACTTATAAAGCATTGGCTGTGAACATTATTCAGGGTTTTGCAGAATCATCCAATAGCTGCAGAACTGTTCTCACTGCACATTAACATCAGACCTAATGCCATTTTCAAACCTTTCTGTGAATGCATGCCAAATACTGGCCTTCATCCCATCCATTTTCTTTACAGCTGCATTAAGCAATTTGTGGCTGTAATTTGTGGCTGCTATAAGCTATAAGTACACTACAATCAAATTAAAAAACGTCGGCCTACTAATCACATCAATCTGTTAAGTTCCCCAGAAACCAAGATACACAGATTGATGAAAACAATGTGCAGACCAGGATGTTGATTCTCGGTGTGTTTGGGGGTCTGAACACAAACACAAAAACAGAGTCTGACTGGCTGATTAGTTCCATCCTCTCCTCTCACCACTTGAAGCTTTATCTGTATGCACAAGGACTTCTTCTTGATAGCAGCCACCCCTGTGGTGAACGTCTTCCTCATACTAGTGGCCCGTCGCAAAGACAGCTGGGAAACTCCTTCAAGGCCCGCGATGGAACCAGATAGAACGGTGGCACCAGCTGCTCGGCTCATGAACAATGAGCTGATGATTTTCCTGTAAGAGACAAACCACTTTAGTCGAAAGTTTTGGGGGAAAAAAAATCCACTTAAGTACCATTTGATGCGACACCTCTACCAAAAGTAGACTCTTCCATTGTGATGCTTACTTCTGGGAGTCCTGCAAAAGGCTGGCAGCATTGCTTGAGGCAGGATTCTGCTTGGCGTAGTTAAGCCACCCGCAGACATCGTACTCCACCCAGTCGGTCCCATGGCTGTGGCCCAGCAGGAAATGATTATCCTTTTCACTCTTCAAGAGGAAGGTGTGACCTGGTGTAAATGTAGGAGGCGTCAAAAGATTCTCTGGCTCACTGCATGTATGCAGAGATGCAAAGACACGACAGAAATCAACAGTGTCCTTTGGGGGGGTGAGCAAAATGTTTATACAGTCTGCATTAAGGGTTTAAAGCAAGTGGATTCGGCTTCTGGTATGAGCAATCTGTGACAATCCTACATAAGCTTTACTGATGCAGTAATTTGTAAAGAACAGTCTGTTCCTAACATAGTCAGACATATAGGTGATAAACAGGAGAGAAAGCTGAAAAAAATCCTTCTATAGGGGTTGTATATGTGAAATGACATTTGTTCCCTGTTAGCTTTATTCTATAAGTTTCATTTGGACGTGATAAGCTGCAGCCTTGGCAAGTAAAACTTGTATGGTTTGCCAACAATATACACAGAAAGGATTTTAATGACTCATCTACAGTGTGATAATGGTCCATGTAAATGTTTTCTGCACAGTTTATTCCACTAATGCAATATCCTTAAAAAAAATTAAACCTGTAGTAAAGTGTGAAAAAGAAAGTAAAGAAGGATTCTGCTTTCAGGAATGATCACAAATTGCAAATAATATTTCAACAGAGATGACTTCATTTCTATTATTTAGCAACATCACCTCCATTATTACAATGTCACTTCTTTTTGAATTAAATATCCATATTAGCCTTTTTATTTTATGATACACTGTAACTGTCAGAATAAGTATTTTTTTATTACACTATTTGAAATACAGCTTTTTAAAGTAGAAATCTTGCAACGTTCTGTATGGGCTTCAAGTCTGAGTTCATGTGTGTGTGTGTCCTTGCCTTTACTCTCGCCCTCAGCGGGTCCATAGTAGCTAAAGAGACGTCCCAACAGGGTTTCCTCTGATCCCCCAGGCTGCAGCGCCTCCTCCTCCATCAGCCACAACAGGCCCCGTGCCTCATCTGTTCGCACTGTCCGTACCTGTCAAATAAACACATGCACACAGCAATACACAGACACACACACAAACACACCCACATACAAACACGCACACACACAAAGGTCAAAGGTTTTTAGTGCAGTCCTAATCTAGATATAAAATGTTCTGTTTTTACCTCCAGTCATTTATGAACAACAGCACATGGCTAGAACTGAATACCTTGTATTTCATTTTACCTATTTCACCCTTTTAACTAATATGTTTGCCTCAGTAATATTTTATTGTACCAACAGTCCCCCATACATAAGTAATAAAACCACCTTGCCACAAGGACACTTAGCTTGCTTAGACTTTTTAATGGGAACACATTGATGGATCAGAGGATATTTTAGTTTATATGCTTTATCCACCTCCTGGGTACAGAAAAAAATAAAATAATGTTGCTTATGAAAGATTCTCAAAAGTATTCTTCAAATGCAAAGTGCTGCCTTATACAGTCAGTGTTTCTTCTAAACATTATGTTCTACTAAACAGCAGTTAAAGTGGCGTGCTGCACTCTATGTTTTCCTGCTACGAGTTGGCTGTGAAAGGCCTGATAGTACTGCTAGCTCCAGAATATAAAGTTTAAAGCATTTTTGGTGTCTGCACCCTCCAGCAGTGGCTGCGATAATGGCATCATCAATTTAGCTTCTCCGTCTAATCGAAATGGAAACAAAAAGGAAGTTAATGAATATGAAGAGGGATTAAAAAGTAATACAATTAGTGTTAGAATTAGTGTGAACATAGAGAAGAAAACAAAACCGACTCATCGACGATGATGGTGTAAGTGCGTGGGACGGATTTTTGTGTGTCCTTGAGTTATATCAAAAGGTAAATGTGGCTTTGCTTTCACACACTTCAAAAACAGAAGGGAAATTTTTTGCTTTTTCTGCTCGATGATAAACATTGCCGGGTTTGAATAAGCCACTATTGTTTTGTGAATCACAATGAACTCCGCACTGAGGTAGCCAGCTTGCTTAGCATGACTAATGCCTGCATCTGCCCCGGGAGCACGAACCCAAAAACTGTTTCAGCAGCTATCAGGAAGTTCCACTGGAGACATCTTTATCAGCAGTGCACACAGCACAGAGTATCACTTTGGAGGAGACATGACAACTACGGCTACTAAGGCTGTTTGTGATAACCAATATCTGAGCGACAACACAAGAAAAGAAATATCAGTGGGCCAATAAACATCTCTGATCAAAACATCTTTTCATTCTGAGCAGCGGATCTTTGGAGTTGACTTTAGAAATGACTTTGAAGAATCAGTGGGGTTTTTTTTCGTTCCCTCCGGTTTTTAGTTTGATGTACTACAGTTCAGTGCTTCTGATGACATTCCCATTAGAGCGTGGACCCTTTAAAAAAGTAAAGCGCTCAAACCGAACACATTGGAATTATACCAAAGTGATCCATGACTTTCTAAACTCTGCCATTTCTGTTTCCATGGAGCAGATCACAGGCTGCAAAGGCCACATATTGATTTTTCTTCTCGAAGTCAATTCTCTAACCTTTCTTTTCCTGCTCCTACCCTCTCTTTCAGGCCTCTGCCAAACACCTTTCAATATTTAAAAAAGAAAACTTCGGATGCTAAAGGGTGATATTAATTGTTGTGCCTGTGTGAAAAACAGATCACAAAAAAGACCCCGGTCCTCCGGGTCTTCTGAGAAGCATTCAGAGGGGAGCTACTACGCCAACACCATCATAAAAATATCAAGACATTTGGGATAGAAATGAGGAAAACACTGAGACACTGAACTTACCAGTGCTTGGCTGGAGGCTTGGTCTACCACTGCTACAGACAGAGATGTGCTGGGCTCTGTGTCATCCAAAGCGAGCTCTATGTTCTCCTGGGGGCAGACACACAGATTGACAGACTCTTTAATAAACCGGGATGAGGTTTAAAAAGAAACAAAAACAATCATTTTCTGCAGGAGATGGAAATGATGCTTGTTTTTTAAAAGGAAAAATACAAGAGAGGCATCAAGTCATTGACATATGTCTCAGCCTGTCAGGCAGCTCGGGGACTTTTGTTAATATCTTTCTATGGACACAGACACATACTTTTAATCCACAGGGAACATATATTCATTATCAATCATTAGAGCAATACTTCCATACAAACAAACACTGAGTATTAATACTCAGTAATAATACTTTTTTTAATTATTATATATTCATCTTACCATATATTATGTATATTTGCTGCAATAAACTATGATAGCAGTCACTTTTGCTTTTGGTTTGTTCTTGTGTAGTTTTTCTCTACTATATCATACTTAGTGATATATCCCCCTTATTTTTATGTTTTTCCCTGTCTACTTATTTGTGTTTAATTTTTGATATTATATATATTTGAAAGTACTTGTATAAATTATCTTTGGAGTGAAATCTGGTTATTCTGATTCGTTCTAAGCTAAAAACTGCCTGACTATTTTCAAGCTGTTGTTTTAGGACACTGGACAGTGTTAAGGGACAGCTGCAAGCTGCACACAGCTGTTTCCATACACACTCTCCCCCTGATTTTGAAGATTGCTGATTTATTCGAGAAATGTTTAGCTCTCTGCTGGCGTTATGCTACAATGTGAGTGTTTGTGATTAATGACAGAAAATTAATCTGAAACCATTTTGACAACTGATTAATTGTTGCTGTGATTTTCAAGCAAAACACCAAACAAGTGTTTTCAATGTCTCCAATGTCTTTAATCTTTGTAATATGTGAGCACAAACTTGATATTTTTTGCCTGACAAAACTTGACATTTAAACATCCTGAACCATGGGAAATATGTGTATTTAATACATATATGTGTATATATATATATATATATATAATAACTAGTTTTAAGACATTTCTAAGACCGACAAATTAACCAAAAACAAAAAAACAAAAAAAAATTTGTGTATGTAATAAAAAAAGATTTGTTAGCTGCATCCCTGCACCAGATGTTTCGGGCTTTCCACATAAAACAGAAGGAGCCTCCGCCGCTCCCTTTACTATGCACACAGGTGCCAGTCATCCCAGTAATTTAAAATCCTGACTGCCTATATCGTTGTTTATCTAGTCAAGGTACAAAGAAGACTTTTATTAATACTGGAAAGTAAAAAAAAACAATGGCATATTAGTTGTAAGAAAACTAAAAGCCACAACAAATCTATTAAAATAACAAGAGCATTTGACATTTACAGAGACTGTTTTTTCTCTATAGGTAAATGGAAACTCTCAAAGATTTCATTACTGTTGAAGATAATAGCATTTCTGGGATAAAGTGGAAATGAATATACTAAATTACCTCCACCAGAGCAAAACAGGCATGCAGCAGCTCACTGTGACAAAGTGCAAGCTGCACTGGAAATGTGGGAAAATGTTGGCAGTGCTAATAGTGTGGCCATGACAGATGCCAGTGTTCGGGTTGACTGTTTGTGTGTGTGTGTGCATGTGTGTGTGTGTGTGTGTGAAATAGCCTAAATGATTTCTGGTCTCTGCTGTGGAGAGTCAGCGTGCAGAGAAAAAATACAAAAAACTATCCACACAGTTGCAGCACTTACAGCATTTAATTTGAAAATACAAAGCACATGTGTATCAGTTTTACCTGCCTGTCACTGCCGCTGTCGATACTGTGTGCTGCTTTAAATTAGTTTGACCCAGTTTTCAGAAACAGCTTCACAGCTTCTTATATTTTCAAGATGCACAGATGATAGAATTACACTACACGGCTTTATGCAATCTTGCTCCACTTCCTTTTCTCCCAGGTAGGGGGGATGTGGGTGGGAATGTGGGTGGGAAATCCCAGGATCCTTGTTCACAGTATTAAAAGTAATAAAGTTCTCTATATTTCTGTTTAACTTTCGACTGCTATCAGATGAGCTTTGAAAAAGGATATCTCTGAGTTTACAGTTGGTACAGCAGGAAACCATGCATATATCTCTGTTAATAATGAAATCTAAAATCTAAAATATTAGTATCTTAAATTCTTCGGGATGAATAAGGTTAGCTGTTGAGGTCGAGCGCTGCCAGAGAGAAATCAAAGGCGGGCAGAGGAAAAATAGTTCCTTCATTGGGGAGAACCAGCACTGCTGTGTAGCTGGGCGTGTCTCTCAAAGGCAGTTGTGAGGGACTTGACTTTGATCTTAGCAGAAGAAGTGAAGACCGGCATCGCTAATGAGAAGGTCTAACATATGAACTTGGCTTGTCACGGCTTGTGACAGGTGCGAGGGATCATGTGTCTGATGTGTGAACACGTACACTATTGGAGGTGAAATATCTGAGAGAAAGCAGCAGACAAAGGGAGCCGGAGTAAGAGGCGATGAGAGTGAGGACTGTATGTATGTGCGCCGCATAACATTTCACATGTCCTTACCTCTTTGTATCTCTCCAGCTCCTGAACGAAGGCTCGCTGATAGAAGAGAGCATGCAGGCGTTCCTGGGTGTAGTTGTGGCATAGGTCTTCAAAGGTTGCACCGCACTCCCTCTTAGCCAGCCTGGGGTTTTGAAAGCCTGGTGTGTCCACAATGAGCAGAGAGCACAGGGGATGCTGGCTGGATTTCAAGGCCCTGAAGCACACAGGGCGAACACACATGAGCGCAAACATACAAAGATTAGCAGTGTGATGCTTGAGGCAGCTTTTTATTGATTACATTTGCTGCATATAACCCGAAGCTTTAACCTTAGCTCTCTGCACCACGCCCCTAACTTTAACCCTCACTGCACAGAGTCTTAAGTCTATCTTTAAACCTAAACTCAAGCTCTAAGGTGAAAACAGCCTCTTACTCTCCTAAACTTTACATTAAATCAACATTTTCTTAACATTTACTGAAAATTTTTTTGAAACCTACAGTCATTGAAATTGATTTTCAGATGCCAAAAAAGATATAAAATACATAAAGCTGAATTAAAGGTATTTAATGCACAAAAATGTGCAACTCTTAAAATAAAAGTGCAGCCAAAAACATGTCATCTTCAATTTCATACAGTAAAGCTTTAGCAAAACACTAAATCAGAAATACTAACCGGTTTATTAAAGAAATGAGAATAGTGAAGAGCTCAGAGTAAAGCCCAGATGCCATGGCCTCTAAACACTCCATGGCTGTAGCCTTAGACCCTGAAGCACACGGACACAGAGCACATCAGAAATAGCCAGTTCACAGCAACAACAATTTCATCACCAAATAAACCATGGGAGCCAACTGAATTAGAAAAAGAAACAAGCTGTAAAAGCCAGAATAACATTATGGTCACGACATTTGCCTCTAAAAGGATGCACAATAACAGTACAATAGCAGCATTCGCAAATTATTCAAACTGGGGCTGAAATTGTCCCTGAAAAGCAGTGTCATTTGGGACTCATGTGTTTCGGAATTGGTCAGATCAAACAGCGCACACTCATGTCTGTGCCTGGCGGCGATGGCCACCTGTTTAGCTCACCTAATTCACTCCACCATCACACAAAATAGTGTGTTTATAGTGCCTGAGGCAAATTTTCATATGTGCATACACATCTATGACTGGATATTCTTGTCTGTGTGTGTGTGTGTGTGTGGCTGGGGGAGGGGGTACAGGAAAGGTGATACAGCGGTGAATTCTGTCTATCCCTACTGTGACGGACTTTTTAACTGTGCCCTCATGCCCTTCAAAGTGTGTTACAGTCTTGCCGCAATTCAGAGGCCCTGCACACATGAAAAATCAATGTGAGGCAATTATGATTTCAAGGACAATGAATGAGGAGCAGATCCAAAATTGCTTGTCCCGACATAGTGTGTGTACTTATCTGTCAATAGCTATTGTAAAGCTGTGGTATTCATTACCAAGATAAGCTTTACTTTCTCCGCAGCGTGCAATTTCCCTCAGGTGATGAGCAGAGGCGTATGTGTGTGTGCATATGTGTGTGTGTGTGTGTGTGTGTGGAGCGAGAGTGACAAAGAAAAAGGGGGGTGGGGGGGGTGGCCGCAAGGAATGAAGCGGAAAAAGTGTTGGTAAATGTGGTCTGTGGAGTACCTGCATCTGCTGTGCCATTTTCGTCAGAAGCCTGGCGAACGGCGCTGCCTCTGGGCAGGGTGCCCTTGGCCTGGTGCTTGAAGATGGAGGAGGAGAGCTCCTCCAGGGTGCAGCCCAGCAGGTAGGCTGCCTTCTGGGCCCACTCATGACGTGCAAATTGTTTCCTGCCAGCTGAGACACGTGCATGAAAACCTCCATTAGCCCTTCTGCCAGCTACCCCAGGCACACGGCTAGACCGCTAGCTTTGTGACAATCCTGTCTCTGACAGGGTAGGATTATGTCTCTGGTCAAGCTGACACCGACACAGCTGGTGAGAACATGCACTAAAAGCATGCTCAAAATGTTAGTGGTTCGAATAGATTTAAGAGCATTTTAAAAAAAAAAGGACACATCCACCAGTTTCAACAGCTACTGTTTGATGTTCAAAAACATCTGTCATGTTAGAGCGATGACTGCCCCTTTAATCGTCTTGAGAATGAAAGCGGAACTTATCATTAGCAGACGAAATTAATTTATTTGAATAAAGACCAATGTTGGGAAACACAAGTTTCTCTTTAATCTAATGGTTGAGTGATGGAAACGTGCAGATATGAGTGCAAATTTTATTTTTAATCCACCATGAAGAAGTATCTTGTAAGACTTAAGAGAGCTGGGATTTTAAACAGACAGTCGTGGGCTCTATCTGTTTCATCAGGGCTGTGGAGGCCTTGCATACTTTTACTTATGATAAACGGAATGGTTACAAGTAAAGACATTTTAATATTTGCTTTGATAAAAATTCAACACCACAATTATTCAAATTCCAATCAGAAAGAGGAAACTGGGTCTACAAATATAACTGAGTATTACTAAATCAAACAAAAAGAAGTGTGTGACTCATGGATGAAAACCCACATTGGTAGAGTATTTGGTCTTGAAATAGTGTTTAAATTCATAGTACTGTAACCCTGTTTTATCTAAACTTGTTAGATATAAGTGTAGATTGTACAGTAAACAGAAAAAGCAAGCACATGCCGTATGCTCCTTTTTCCTCCTGCTTTGGTTGATTAGAGATCAGTGCTGCCCTCTTGTGTCACACTATGAATCTGCACCGTCAGTAAACATGGTAGATGTTCACAGATTTATATTCTTTCTCATAATCCAAATTCAACATAAGCCAAAATCCTTTTTAAACTTAGTATAATTAGAGAATTTTCATTAAATACAATAAATATTCTCTAAGACAACCAGACAAATATTAATTGCCATCAGTGCGGTGACTCTTGGACAATCACTTTTCTGCCATCACACACCGTTTCTTCATTGGAACCACTTTGTTTTTAACAGGTTTTCTTAGTCCAGAGGTCATTCAGTTTTGGACAGATCAGAAAAAGTTGTTTAGTGTCTGTTTTCCCAGTAGCGGACTCTATGTGGGACAATATTCATTACTGGAAATGTTAAAGCTGTTCCTGGACGGTGTTAAAGCGCTATAAAAAGTACTATTAGCCAGCTGGAGGGGATAACTGAACATAATTTGGGAAGCAATTCAAAATATGTGACTGACAAGTACAGTGAGGACAGTCAGTGAACAAACTGATCAAAAACACAAGATAAAGAGTCACTGCTGCTTTGATGCTTCTTCTGATTTGTATACAGTATATTATATATGTATTCTTCGATGCTGTGAGCTGCTTCCTAAACAAAGAGAGTCAGACACTGAGTCAATTGATTTGCATTGTGAGTTAAAGTATCCTTAATTTAACTTTGCTAAATTACCACAGGAGAGATGCACTTGGTTCAAATGGATGATATATAGAGAATTAAACACTCCCTAAGAATATGCATGCAGGCCACTAAAGGCAGGTAAAAAATAACTCCTGATGATTCATTTTATAAATCTGCTCTAACTTGTTTTCTCACCTGTGTTTTTAACTGAAGAACAGACGAAAATAGTTTCCCAATTTTTCATTTTAATCTGTTGAACAGGTTGTAAAATAAAGTTTTGCTGGGTAGGAAAAAAAAACTTTTTTTTTTCTTTTCCATCTGTAAAAACCAAAGTGCTGAATAGTGAAACAAAACAAATGTTTGACAGAAAAATTTGCATGACCAAAGAAAAAAGAAATTACCTGTTTTAACAGAATACAAAAAAGGAACTTAAAAAATCAGCATTAAAAATATTTCCACTTCCACTTCAGGGATTCAGTATATATTATGCGATAATTCAAGATTTTTTAAATCTCTGTACTGGGAAGGTCTTCACTTGAAAAACGCGAATGATTCCAATTATGAAAGCCCCTCCTGTAAATGAATTTAAACGAGGCTCTTTCATTCAATAAAAATTAACCAAGGTTACCCAATCATTACCAAACTTTTTGACGGCCTCAGCATTTTCAAACAACAACAATGCAATTTTAAAATTAAGTAAGTGTAGGAGCAGATCCAAGGAAGCAAGCTTTCTTACATTAGGTGTCATCATATTAATAGCTTCAAAGACAGGAACACATCCTAATGTTTAAAATGACCGCTGTGCTCGCATTAGCACACTGATGCATTCTTATGACAAGATAAAAAGTTTGTCTTTAGTTTGCATTTGCTAAAATGCCCAAATCAGATTTGACGTTTTTCTGTCCTTGAGCTGCAACAGTGTTTTAATGTGTTTCTGAACAATTAAACTCTGCTAATTTGCCAGTTAAATCAGCTGCAGCGGCGATAATGGTGTTTTGTTTATCTAAGATAATAATTCAGTCAGGATTGATAAGGTCAGCCCGACAGAGGTTTGGATCTAACAGACAAAATGTGATCGCTTCACCTGCTGTATGAGAGCCTTAACAGCAGCTCAGAATAAGAAAACCAGAGCCCTTGAGCTTCTGATCAGTGCAGTAGAGCAGTTTAACAACCTGTGCACTGAGCAGCTGCTTTTAAAGTGCAAATGCATTATTCAGTTATCTGGATTACAGCTGTCTTGCATCACACTGAAAATGTTACCTACAGCGAGATAATGCAGGCTTGACACTTTTGAGATTTGAACGATGTTGGCTAACACTGGTTATTAGCTTATTTTGTTGTATTCCGTGGGACGCACAAATCAGCTGGGATGTATCTTTTTTCACTGGTTTATGTTGTATTATGATTAACATTTTTCCATGTAAATAAGTGATGCAGCAGTAAAATGGAAAACAGCTGGTGAGTAATCTTACCTTTAGTCGCTCCTGCAGCCCCAAGATGGTAAATGGCCCCGAGGACGAGCCAGAAGGCCCTCTGCTCATCACTGCTGATCCCCAGGACCTTCATGGCTGCTTGCAGCTTGGAAAATTGCTGGGAGGCTCGCTGCTTATCCTCAGTCTGGCAGATAGCAAATAATCAAATGAAACTCCCTTTTGAATGATTAAAGATAATAAAAAAAAAAAATCTCTTATTATCAGTCAAGAAAATGGATTATATATGCAGGGGTTTGGCAGAGTTGTTGATAAATATCACAGATTACTTGATTGCTGGTTGTTGAGACTGCACGATTTTTCAAGACACACTTTCTGACCCATTCTTGTTTCTTTTTTTGTGGAAATGCAGTTTTAGTATGATTTATCTCTTATATACCACTGCACACTATGTAGAGCTAATGTTGCTTCAGTGACATTTTTTTTTTTTATTTCATTTATTACACTTATTATACACAGTAAGAGGGCTAAATTATGCTTGTAGCTTGTATATATACGCATATGTAGAAAGATAATTGAATATTAGTCATTTGAGTTTTAGCTTTTGTTTATACAAGATAAAAGGTACTATTTTTCATCCATGCTCGTTAAAAAACAGGCAAATCTCCAATTAATGAGTAATATTTACCTTGTTCTGTGGCATGATTCTGAATGCATTGTTTTCAGCGAAGTGGTTAAGGTGCAGCTCAGTCCTGATAAAGAAATTAGAACAGAAGATATCACATCTCCACTGCTACTAATGCCTACATAATTAGAGTTGGAGTCGTGGTAATATATCATTGCAACATATCAGTCCAGTGCAGAACTGTGGTGCATTCTCAATTCAATAGAAATAATCCTGACCGAAGAGAACTGTCCACTCCACCCATCAGGTAGTAAAAGACATTAAAAGTGGTTTCTCCATCTGGTCTTCTTGTCACCCTCATCTTCTCCAGGAGCATGGTCTGCAGGGTCACAGCACAACAGGACGTCAGCATGACAGACCATAATATTTGTCATGGTCAGTGTGAGTAGGGGTAATAACAAAGCCTGCTGAAGTGTACCGGTTTATGGCATACTGTCTGACATCACAGCAGATATGAATTAGTATGAAGTTGAGCACTAGTGACCTTGATCAAATAAATAAATAAATGGGCTTATTTGTACCTGGATAGAGGCTGAGGTCACCAGGCCCGCCTGGTCAAAGTCCATGGAAACAATATGGGAGAAGCGACTAGCATTCCCATTCATACAGGTGGAGGCATTTCCAAAAGCCTCCAAAACTGAGTAGACTGCCTGCCATTTCTCTGCTGCAAACAATAGAGAAAAGCCATTTGAGGAAGCTGTAATAATAATTCATCAACAACATGCGATGCTACTTAATTTGTAAAAAAAATCCTGGATTCTTTTCAACCCACTGGAGAATGTTTTGTTGGTGCTGCCAGCAATGGTGAGCAGGTACTGGATGATGTGTTGACAGTTGGTGGTTTTGCCACTGCCGCTCTTGCCCAACAACACAATGGACTGATCCTGACGAGTGGTCAGGAGGTTCCTGTAGGCAGCCTGGGCCATGCTGTAGATGTGAGGGGCTGTGTCCTCCCTCCTGCAGCCTTTGAACATCTGCATCACCTGGTAGGAAGACAAAGATGCAGAGCATGTCAGTCAGTGTTTTCATTGTGGTTTTTTCGCATTCTGCTGTTTCATTAGAGAGGCGTCATTATATGCAGACACTGCGGCTCACCTTCTCAGAGTACATCGAGGGGGCGCTAATGGGGTTAATGACAACCATGTTTAGCCCAGCGTGGGTGTGCACCAGGTTACCGCCATAGCGCTGCCTCAGGGAGTGCATCACGCTCGACTCATTCAAATACTGCAGAGAGGCCAGGTCCTCCACTCGATCGAACATCGGAGGGTTTGCCTAGTGTTTAAAGTCAGAGGCGGTCACGTACTCACCCGATGTCATCTCTAATTGATGTGGTTCAGAGTTGATTTGATGATTAAATACCTTCTCTACATCATCTTCATCCACATCCAATAAAGATCCATCACTCTCCAGGCGGATTTTCACCTTCCCCTCTGGCAGGCTGCCTGCCTCCATCTTCAGGAGGGTTGCTGTGGAGTTAATTTATCATGACATATGATCTCGACCCGAGTGCAAATGCTTCGCCTTATCTTACATGTCTGATAATGTGCTATATCACTGTTAATAATGTCTAGGCTTCATTAAGACCAAACAAGCGTTGCATGTTTAAAAACATGCTGAGTCTAATTATAAAGCCTGAGGTTAAAATGAGTATTCTAGTCAGGTGCCCTCTTTTAATATTAAAATATCAAAAGCATTTTCTAAGCCTCAAAGCAGGTTTCTATAGTTCAGCTATCAGACCTCTCAGAAATACACACAACAGCACAGACGGCAAAAATTAAACAGCTAAAAACATACAAACATAAAGAAATGACACATAGATGCAAATTTTTTTTTTACAAACCCAAGGAAAATCCATCCTTGTGAACGAGCCATACTTTCTCAGTGTTATACCAGGCTTTCTCTGCTGTTATCTGCTCCTCAGTCTTGCCCTGTTAAAACAAATGAACAATCACAATTAGAAAGTCTTGCCGAATCGATAACACACAGTTGGAAAATGAAGGTGTGATGTAAAAATAATGATCAAATCAGACAACTACTTAATGGACTTCCACAAGGATCCTACAAATTACACCCATAAGCACACATTAACATGCAGTTCACAATCACATGAGACATTTAAAGGAACTGAATTCATAAGGTGGAGAGCTTTCGATTTAGTTTCAACGTAAAAAACCTCAATGAATTTTTATGAGCTGGTCCTCTGTTTTTTACTGTATGTCTATTACACATCAGCCCTCCACAGATGAACTACAGCTCTTATGGTTCCCCCTTTGAAAGCACCCTCAGAGCTCACAGACAATGTGTTGAACTCATCCTGAGCGCATTTATGGTGTTCACTCGAAAAGACAGCACAGCAGAGACAGAAGGTGAGACAGGCGGTGTTTCATCACAACCAAGGACATCACACAGACAAAAATACACGAGTCTAGCGGGGATTGCATTGCACAAAGAAAGACTACAAATAACTTCAAACACTACAAAGAGTCAAATCAAGACAAGTATCAGGAGAGAGCTGTGCATGAAAACACTCCACACTACACTCAGACATGCAATCAAGCTAACATAATAAATATCAGAAAGAGATGTACAAAGACTGCATATTTTGTGTCTTTTATTTCCTCTATGGTTAGGATGTGGTGACAACAAGTGGTGAACTGCAGAGCTTATTGTTACCACAACAGCTACAGAAAAAGGAAGGAGAACCTGGGCTTTCCTGGTGGGGGATTCGTCTCACTTACTACTGAACCCCACGCCCCTTTACTAGCTCACCACACACGAAAACAACAAAACACACATCGCTCTGAAGCACTGCGTGATGCAACCAGAACTACAATCAGCTGTAGCCAGCATGCTCAGACCTTGGCTGCAGCCGAGTGAGCCGCCTGAAGGATGGCCACGGGGTCCTCAGCAGGCTTTAACTGCAGAATGGAAGGAGTAGAAGTCAGCTCAAAAATCAGTATTTTTAGTGTTGGAATTCAAAAACGCAACATTACATGTGACTGTAATTTCCAAGTGCAGGACTGAAAATCATGCTAAACAGAAAAAAAAACTTTAAAGTAGGTCACAAATTATGATGAGTAAAACAAGTTATGCAAAAGACAAACAGCTATTTAAAAATGCAATTTTATGTTAAGCAACAACAGCCGAAGAAATAAGACACTAAAGTAGTTTACCATAATTATGACGATATTAATGCATTAATGAGCAGGAATTAATAGGGGTACTGAAGTGCAATGTGCTGGTCTGTGGGGAAATTCATGTTCTGCCAGACAGACAGCTACAGTTGACAGGATCAGTTGTGCACAGTAAGGTATGAATGCAGGGAACCATGCAGCCAGTTACAAAACAATGTAACAGTCAACGCTAATTAGCATGACTATAGTGATGGTATGGTACTGCATAGGCACCAGGATTTTATAACATATGATATACAATCTGCAGTGCTATATCATAACAAGCAAAATTCGGGATCCCTGGAGTTTTTCAAGGTAAACACACCAATTTGATAAAAATTTTGCTAAGAGAATGGTATCTGAGAAAGTGTTCAAACTGTTGCATAATAAGACTTAACATCAGTATGACCTCAGCATCAGTGACAAAAGCAGCAAGGCCCATTCACAGCTGTACGTCGTGTTCACTGCAAACCAAATGCAGCATTTGTAAAATGAAATCATTATTTATGTCTGTTTAATGCTGGTTTATTTCACTTTGCTACATTTGGTCCCATGAACCCAGAATGAACCGCAGAGAGCAGAGTGAGGACCAAGACAAGCAAGCAGGCACAGACATGCTCAGACCCCAGCACTCAAGAGAGTGCAGCGAGCAGGCTATACCTGAGAGGATTTCTTGCCCCTTGCACGCT
>JAQNCA010000006.1:7524510-7534831 GCA_029783725.1 Acanthurus tractus
ACATGCTCAGACCCCAGCACTCAAGAGAGTGCAGCGAGCAGGCTATACCTGAGAGGATTTCTTGCCCCTTGCACGCTGGCCATGCAAACAACAAAGATGGCAGCAGCAAGTCAGGATCCAATGACCCACAGAGAAGCAAAAGTGGAGACATGGGACAATATTTAAACAACAGGAGATCAGAGGAAGGAGAGGGCATAAAAAGAAGTGCCTTTTAAAACTCTAGACTTTGAGATATGAACTGCCACATAATTGAGCACTGCCAAAATAATTACAGAGGACCAAGTACATCATCATACAGTACAAAGGTGCTTCTCTGGACCTGATAAGAAAGCAATTAAACTACAGAATGAATGAGAGGAAGCCAACGAGAGAGGGAAAACAGAACTAAAGCTGTTAAATTATCAGAGAGGTACAAGTCAGCTTAAAGCGTACAAAGACTCGTACTGCTGTTATTTTGAAACAAAAGTGCTGCCGGTCAATCACAACACATAATTCAAGACAGCATTTATAAACCTGTGTCACAGGTAAAAATCTGTTTTATCAAAGTAACCACATAGCATATTTGCCTGCAGCCAAAATCAAAAATAAACATTAAAGGAACAAAAATGTTTGTTTTTAACAAGTTCAGCTCATTTTGCCAAGGAAGATTTTATTCTCTTGTGAACTAACTCTGAAGTAATCTGAGAAATAATCCCTCTGGACTCAAAGTTACAGATTTCACACCAAGTGGCTGGCAGCGCATCAGGCCACCATAATTGAAACGCGATTGGGTAACTTTAGGAGACATTTCCCTCTATCTGGAGAAGCAGGCAGTTTACTCAGGCTGGTCACGGGCTAAGCCTCGGTAAAAGCATGGCAGGTGTAAACCAAAGAAACAAACACAGGGAGGGAGAAGTTACATCTTTGCCATCAACAGTGAAGATCCTCCTCACACGCTTGTGATCTTCCTCAGTAGGTATCAGCTCTGGGACCTAAAGTTGGACAGCAGCACCAGCAAATGCATGGGTTGCCAGAGAGTAAAATCAATGAAATCCAGAGGTAATTGCTAGAAATGTCCACTTTAGACACACTGAAAACTGAGTGGGCACACAAAAAAAGAAAAACATTTCATAACCAAAAATATTTCTTATGCTTTTGAATGTAAGTAACACTCATGCTGAAGTGTACTTTTGCAGCCAGATGAACACACACCTGTTTATTTGGCGTGGACTGAGCCTGAGGCAGTGCAACGGGGGACGGCTTATCATTGGGTACCACAGTGGGACAAGATGTCTCCTTTGCCTTTCCACAGTGCATGCAAATATTCACCGACACACAATTTGACAAACAAACATGAACACACACGGAGAAATGGAAATTACATGGAAAGATGGCAATGAGGATGAAATGTTTCAGCTTGATGTGCAGAATTCACACACCCAGCACTACAACCAACTTCAAAGGCAGCCCCTTCCTACTAATTTAATTTTCCAATTTAATTCAACCAGGAAATGAGTAAGGGAAAATAACTATTAGAGATTTTGGATCATTAAGCAGTGCAGCAAACGAATAATAGTTTAAGGCGTTTGTTTGTCAGTGGTTACTTAAGCAACAATCTGTTGCAATAATGAAATAATTTAGCATTGTCTCAACTGAATTCTCATCCAAGCAACCTGGGAGTTAGCACCTGAAATTAAATCATCAAGCTTTGTAACTTTGCTCCGTATTTGTATGCAGCTGTTGCACCAGGATCAATACTTCTAAAAATCACCTCTAAATTATATTTTATGTTGAGCCTGAAGACCTTTTTAATCATGATAAAATCATAAAATCATTTTTTTCTCATTTGTCTGTCATTGTCAACAGATATAACCCCCCTCATGTGTAGTTTCAGAGAGAAGAAAAGTATATTGTCTGCGTGAAATCGTAAAGCAAAAGTTTAGTCATAAGTAAATACACATTTCTGCTAACATTTTCAATTTGTACTTAACACTGGAAACATAAATCTCCCCTTAGAGTAGTTAAAAGCACAATGTCCCTCAGCGAAAACACCAGGTGCATATCTCAAAATCGAATCTTTGCTCCATGGCCAAATACCCAACTGGTCGCCAAATTTCAGGGACATCGGCTGATAAAATTTTCAGATGGCCTGCTGACAGACAAAATGCCAGAGACACTGAACAACAGGACAAAAACTTAACCTTGTCCAAGCTACAAATTGGAATAGGAGCCACGACAGTACAAGGTTGACACTGGACAGCCAGAACATAACATTCCCTTTATAAATCCAAACTTAAATCGATTATAGCTGTGGCTGAATTTAATAAAAATCAGAGAAACATCTCCGAGCAGCACATAAACACAACCAACTGGTTTCTCGGTTTTTTGGTCAACTAGTTTTGCAAAGAAAAGACCTACTGATTGGTTTACGCTATAGGAGTATCATTAGAATTCTTATCGAGGGTCTTTTAAAAGCATCCCGGGAGGATCTTTAGGGCCTCTGCGATGTTGGTGCACAGCAGACAGAGCACAACTTCAGTGCTCCCCCTGCAGAAAGTGACAGTAATGAGTCACAGCTCAGTGCTCTGAGACAACTCTAACTGACCAGAATACCAGAGTGCAGGCAATGAGTACGCCCTTATGCCCACTGATCAAGTCTGATCATGAGCTAGTACAAGCACCCTGCTTCCCTTCACTTATTCAGGGTGGCTTCATTATATCAAGGCTGGTTTTGGTCACTCATCAAAGCAGAACTGTAAGCTTTCAGGAAAGTGTAAAAAGAGCTATTTTGTTGCAGCGTAATTGTATTGTTGATTTGAATGAATTGTTTTAAGGCAAAGTCATGATGTTCCATAGTGAAAAAGGTAAATCTCAAGTTGTAGATGTCCGTCAGGGTAAACATTATGAGGAGGTTACACGTACATGAGCATTAATGTCTGTGTTATAATCACACTGCATGCTCCACTGTGAGGTTAAGTAGCAAACATGCAGGTTTTTCACTCAGTACCTCCGGTTTCTTTATAGGAACTGAACGGGGCTTTGGGATGAACCCAGCAGGAGGAGCCAGGGGGTCTGTCTTTGTGACAGGGATGAATCCTGGAGGTCTTGCCAGGAGATTCTGTTTTGGGGGCACAGGACTCTGCTTTCTGGCAGGAATAAAGCCAGGCGGAGGAGTCAACAGATTCTGTTTGGGAGCAGGAATAAAACCAGGGGGCGGGGACAAGGGGTCAGGTTTGGGAGCAGGTATGAACCCAACTGGCGGGGTGAAGGGGTTGGGCTTTGCTGGCGCAGGGTTTGGTGCTGTTGAGTTGGGCACAGGTGTGGATGTGGCCTCCTCTTTTATTTCTGCAGTAGGTTTTTCCTCCTCTTTCTCTGCCTTTTCCTTCTCCTCATCTTGCTTCACCTCTTCTTTCACATCCTCTTTGCGATCTTGGGTTCGGGTGCGAGGCCTATGCTCCTTGGTTCTACTTCTGCCCATTAGACTCGTCAGACCCATAGAGATGTCATCCTTGTCCGCCTTGGCAGCTGTGCTTGTTTTGAGTGCAGCCTCTGCGGCAGGGGCACCTTTGGCAGCCTCAGAGACAGCAGGCTGGTTCTGCTGTTCTGCTGTGCCAGCAGGAACCACACGTCTAACAACTCTTCTCACAACCCTCACCACCTTTTTACCGCCAAACCCCTGCTCCTCTGAAGTGTCTGGATCCCCCATGGCTATGTTACTATTGGACTCCTTAGCTGTTGATGCAGCAGACTGTTGACCACTTCCGGCGGCCTGCACGGGTTTAGTGTCTGCCTGAGGTTCGCTACCATTCACATCAGACTGGATACAAACAGAGAAAAGTAGACAATAGCGCAAAATATTCCCATGACTGTCAAAGACTTCAGCTGCAGGCTCTGGGATCAGAAACTCTGCAAACAGGCTCATCCAACACTGGATTTACATCAGCAAGTGTATTTTCATTTGTTTACCTTACAAACCCTTACTCATACTCAGGTATGCAACCACTTACACTGGTGAAAGCAATCTGACCTTTTAATACAATGTTTTCATGCTTTGTGTTGACAATAAAGAGACTAAATGGTTAGAAAATGCTGCTTAATGTATCTTCAAACAATAGTCGCCCTGAGAACAACACACAGTTAAATTATGATTTAGAGGTGTATTCGTTATCACATAGTTGGAAATTGAACACATGGCTAGCTAGCTTCACAGAACTCTGGTGGACTACATCAAATTTAGCTTGCAGGAGGTTATGATCATGATTAGTAGCCATTATTTTCTCTTATCTTTTATCACAGCACACAAATCAGTTTATAGCATCAGTTTCCAAAAGCATGCTGGTGAAAAAAACACTTACATCTGGCTTGATCTGTTTAGCCTAAATGAGAGGAAGCAACACAAAAAAGATCAAACCGCACATCTGGAACAAAGCTTTTCTCTTACAGCATAAAGGAACATTTCACAAAAATTCAACAAGCAACAACATGCAGGTATAAATTGAAAGACAGAAAAAAAAGAAAACACAGAAAAGCAAGACTTCCCTTTTGCTCCCAGAATGAAAAACGTGATCTGTACGCCATGGTGACAGGCCAGAAGTCATGGAACAAGTCGGACGACGTGAAGAACAACGTACGTATGGAATGATGCAAATTAAAAAAAAATTACACAGTCGGAGGGAGGTGGGGGGGGGTACTGTGCAGAGTGATGAAGAATGGAAATTAAAGGGTGTGCGATGAGATACTGAGAACTCGTTTTCTGCACACAACAGCTCATACACCAACGGGGCAGTGGGACCATGCAGCACTGAGGACAGAACACATGAACAACATGATGAAATGGTTTGCCTTGTTCACACAGCAAGAAACAACTGAAAAAACAAGAAACATGAAGAGCCAACAAGAGCAACACACTGCAAACAAGACTAACAGTCTGCACTTTGTGGACTTTCCTCTCTCAATCAATGACTATAACTTTGTATGAGGAACCACTCTTTATCTCAGTGAGAACACTATAATGATTATATACAGTGTTGGTGATTTGTTTTAAAGGTAGAGAAGACGCAAAATCAATTAGGAAATATATGACTTTTCCATACAGTCCAGAAATAAATGTTGCCAACAGCAAATAAATAGTAAATTCAGCTAAATTAATGGGTGCCTGACAAAGAAATCAAACAAACAAACTTGCATTTTTCCACATTTACACAACACCACAAGCAAACATGCAACTTGCAACAATTTTTCAGAATCCTTCTTGCAACTTTTCATGAATAGTTAAAACTAAAACTTGGCCTTTTAGTCATGGAGGAGACGCAGTTGTTTCACCAACCCTGCCCCTGCTTTCATCAGTCCACTCCTATAAATAGTTTGAGCAGGAAAGGAGGCCATTCTGAGACGCCGTCAGAGCCCAAATGGAACTGCTAAGCAGAGCATGTACAACCCTGAGCAGACCACACCGCTCGCCACACACACACACACACACAGTTCACCGGAGACCCGAGTCCATTACCTTTCTCTCTAGGCCTGGTTAACCTCCTTCGCTTTGTCACTGGAGCAGCGCGGTTGAGGCCAAGGCAGGATAGGACCTGGGTCTGCAATGGGCATACACCTACTAGTCCCGAGTGAGTGCGGGGGGCAACCTCGAGGGCGGGGTCACAGTGAGCACAGCACAGTAAAGCTGTGGTCTGGGGAGCGGAGGAGGGTAATGTGAGAGGGTCTGGGCAGGGAGAACGAGGAGGGACAGCTGCTGAGATACGAAGGGGCTAAAAATAGAAAGTGCAGAACCACGTTAATTAACACAGCCACTCTTTCTTGTCACTCTTTTCTCCTGTTGACAGGGAATCAGTGAGGTTAGTGTCCATGATCAGATGACATATGCCATTAGCCTTTTGTATTAGAAGGCAACATACAAGCTACAGTGAAGTACTTAAAACACTGAATAATCTGTGAAAGTCTAAACAGACTCTGAATTGGATTAAAGCTTATTTAATCTGAGTAAGAAGCTTCTACTAATGTGAAAAATGCTTTTATCTGCACACCAAGAGAGAAACTTTATCATTTACTGTAGGGTGAGCCTGTTATAAGAAAACCTCTTTCTCTTTGTTGCTTCAGTAATGCACGTCATGATAAGTAAACATGCAAAAATATACAAAGAATCAAAATATGGACCTATTATCTAAGGCCACACCATGCCTTATATACCACAAGAGGGAGCTATAAACTAATATATGAATTTCTCTATTTAACAGAGGGTACTGCTTGATCACATTACTGACCTAAATCCAACATGCTGTATTGTTCAGTGACAAACCTTAATAAGAATGTTGCATCAAGCAGTGGCGGCCGGACCGAAGCCCAGAGACTTTAAAATCAGATACAGACCAGGAAAATATGATTTTAGAACTACTTTAACAATTAAAACTAAATGTTTCAAGACATGGCCTGAGTTTTAAGTTTTGACAACACTGCTTTTGCTGCAAAACCAGTTGGGTTAAAAAAATAAAACACATGTTGTGTTGCTGCCATGGAGTGCAACCACGCAGCAGAAAAACATGAAGCTGCAGCAACAGGCATGGCTGGGCAGGAACAACCTAATCCAATCACAGCATGCTCTTTTCCTCTTTATAAACTCATTAACAGTTCCATTAATCAAATAAGCAGTGCTTGCATACAAAGTAGAGGGCACATTTCTACTTCTTTCTTATTCTATTTAAATTGTAATGTGAAAAAATAAAGCTTTCCTCCAAAAAACTATCATCTACCATGTGCGTTTCTTCCTCATGATGAAATCTGAAGGTCACACAGTATTAGCACTCAGCAAGACTCAGCCAAACACACAGTTTAGCTGGTCTATCTAGCACAGTTTGCTAATCCCCAGAGTCAGTTACTGGGACACAGCATCGTGTCGTCTGTTTGTCTACACATGGCTGGTGCGGACCAAAGATTAAGGACTATACACCACACACACAGCAGATTCTGTCCCACTTAAATCCTTCAATACTATGAAGTCTGTTCAAACCATTTTATAAATTCTTGCCCCATGTTAAGTAGAGTTCACATTCCTGTAATATGTATTTTGACTGTGACTTAAATAAGATGTACAAATTCAACCCATACTTTTGATTTGTCCAAAACAATATCTATTTATTCTTTATTAATCAAACTCTAATTAATCAGTCTTGTGGCCCCTGCTAAAGGAGGCTAAGCTACCGAGGAAAAAAAAATAAACAGACACAATGAAGTTATAAAAAAATCTTGTGACAAAATCCCTGACATGAAAGTACATTTATTGATGGATGAGGATCATTTTGTTTAAAATCTACACGTTTTCCATGAAAAGACTCTCGACCAGCATCCATGCTTTGAGAAGTTGTGTAAGTGCAGAAATGAATAAACTGACATGACACTCAGCAGTCTTCTGACAAGTCCAGGATGTGACCCAGATTTTACTCAGTTATAGTAAATAGGCCTGAAAATCAGAACTTCTCTCGGAAAGTGGGCCACACGGACATGATTTAAGAGCAGAGAACTTAAGTTCAGGTGGGATCTCACCTTTGGTTCTTGTGTTTTGAGATAAGATGGAAAGGAAAATAATCTAATGGTGATGCCGAAGATAGTTTTTAAATCAAACAAACAGACACACACACCAGGGACAATGCTATGGGTTTAAAAGAGATAGCTAGGTAAATAAATGAGAACCAAATGACTTTCACACACTAAGCTGAACAGAAATCAGTTTTAACTACACTTATTTATAATCTCCAAGAAAAAAATGTATGCATATACCACACACATATATATATATATAACATAATATGTTGGCAGTTAATATTTGCAGTCACTTATTTAATGCCATGTCAACATCTGGAACTTATGCCACTGCCTGTACCAGAAAAAAAAAACTGAAATATTATAAACACATACAAAGGAGTAAAGGGGAAAAAAATCTTACATATAGACTCTATCACCAACCAAGCCCTACCTTTGGAGCTCCACCTTTCTAAGCCATGCCTGCGCTAATGCTGTCTGCCATAACAGCACCCCACTCGAAAGGGGATGTTTGGATCTAAATAGGCAGCTTGGGGAAGAGATTACACCATTTGCTAATTTCCCACTGCTAAAACTGTGTCTGGACTGCAGACGGACAGGAAATGCACTGAATGAGCGATAAGTGACGCAGGGATATTAGATGAAACATTTGGCAACATCAGGTCAGGTCTGGGCCATGCTGGCACTCACTTTTATTAAATGTAAACAGGCAAAATTAGCTCCAGAAAGGTATAATCTGGGATGTCATTGAAATGTCGCCTCGATCTGATTGTTCCTGTCTGTTGTTTTGCTACCATATTTCAAAATGTAGTGGTACTGCCAGCGTTGGCGGCCGTGTACTCGTTAATTACAAAATGACAACATTCAGTCAAAATGGGCCTGCAGTTCCAAAATGGGGAAACAAGATATGAAGTCATTGTACTAAATATAGATATAATTTGCTATTTATCAAATACAAAAATAAAAATTATTAAGACAGCTCAGCCAAAGTTCAGGTATACAATAATAACACAGTTGCACAAGGCATAACATTTTTGCAGCGGCTGATGTTGACAGTCCCTGCAAAAAGCTGCCATCTCATCTTGGTTTCAAAATGTTTCTGACCAAAAGATTGACTCTGGAACACAAAAAAAAAGTCTATTCCCTCATACCCTGGTTCCCTAAAACAGGCTGGACAGATGGTATGAGCCCTTTTTTTGCACTCTGATCGCACTCTCACACAGGATTAGTCGACCCTTCCTTTGGTTCCTACCCAGACTGATTTTGTTTTTGTCTTTTTCAGCTCTCTGTTTCATTCTGCAGTGTCATTACAGCGATGAGACGTCCACTAGCCTGAGGAAAAAAAAAACAGTGTCTATGATGAAGAGCTTACAGTGAATCAGGAGAGACACCGAGAGCTTTGGAAATAAAGCAGAAGAGACAAAACAGAAGTCGAGCTGTTCTGGCCTCATGTGGTGTGGACAGTGGCTGCCACCCAATGGACGAAAGGTTCATGTGCTCAGCTTTGCATACTTGGCCTAGCCATGTGCAAAAATTCATTTAGGCCCAGAACAAATGCAAGAACAGTTTTCAAGTTTTTCCTTTCTTTTAAGAAGTAAGCTTTAGTACTACTGACCCTCTGAGAGACATATTGACACATTTGGAGATTATAAACATTTAGAGCAATGGACAATTACAAATAATGAGGAGATTCTAGACAGACAGACTCAAGTTTAAGTGTGAGTGGTGTATTGTATGCAGCCTAATGCAAACCATCTAATGGTGCTGTAATCAGACACCATATAATGTTGATAAGGCAGAAAGAGACAGCAGACAGAGGGAGAGCAGATGTTTCACTGATACCAAACTGTAGCAGTTAGTTTTTGGTCAATAAGAGGTTCCTTATTGCATTCACACTGCAGCACTGCAGTAACACACGTCAACACTGGTTGCCTGGTAACTTTATGGTATTGACAAGCTCCAGGAAGTCACTGCACAACACCAAGAAATAGTCTAACTCATGTATATCCCTGTAAAACCACAAATAGATAAAGATGCAAAAACAAAGATAGCAAAACAATGTGGTGATCTGTGAGTTCGAGAGGTGCTTTGGACAGAGTTAGGCTGGCTGTTCTTCCTGCATCAACTGTTTATGCTAAGCTAACAGCTAGCAGTTGATGCAGGTAAATTTTTAGCAGAAAAGTATGGGAGCGGCATTGAGCTTTCCATCTAACACACGGCAACAAAGCAAATAAGCATGAAAAGGCAGTTTTACTGTTTTACCAACATTTAAATAAATTCAGCCGACATGTAAAATGTGCTCAAGCATCACATATGTTTCCAACTGTGTTGCAGAGCTCTAGATCCAGAATCCAGCTCTTTTTATAACCAACTATAAATAGTGCTGTTGCTTCTAGGTCAGGCTCACATGCACATTTTCTGCTTTTTTAGGGCCTGTCTTATGATGATCAGGCTCAGATAAATGGAGGACAAAGCAAAGTAAAGGGAAACATTCATGTAATTCAAATTTACTGTCACATTAGTAAAGGTATTGGATGGAGGAAGAGGCAAAGTGACACACAAACAGATAAGCACATGTAAAGGTCACATCTGCTGTTATACTTGACTACTATTGTGTTCCACATTGGTGTTGGACTTGATATTTGATTACTGATGACCACTTCCCACACACTTAAAATGAAAAAAAGGATGAATCTTAATTTTCACTTCTCTGTGGCTGACTGCCTAGTGTCATCAGAAGCATGTGTTATTTTACATCAACCACAGCCCACAAAAAAGCGCATTGTTCTTGAAACAA
>JAQNCA010000006.1:7535973-7570558 GCA_029783725.1 Acanthurus tractus
GGGAAAACAGGCTGGCAGATACATTTTGTGTGTGTGTGTGTGTGTGTGTGTGTGTGTGTGTGTGTGTGTGTGTGTGTATGTGTGTGTTGTGTGTGAGTGTGTTGTGATTCAAAACCACCAGGACGATGCAAATATAGAGAATAACTTCCAAAAGACTCAAATAGTCACAGGATTTGTAATGAATTCAACAGTAAAGGAGCATTTTGAACTGCTAGTAATGAAATAATGTGATGAAGTTGAAGAAACAGAATCAGGAAGAAGGGGATTTATCTTTACAAGTTACAAGTTACTCGACTCTATTCACCCAATGGACTGAAAATGATGAAACAGCACAACTTACATCAAACGCTTCTTTGTGGAGGCCTTGGGTGCACCTCAGCCAGTTGCGGTTCAGCTCACTCAGCTCTAGAATCGTCTGCACTTTCAGCCGGACGGTCTCTCCAGACTGACGGATCATCTCCACGATTTCATCCCTGTTCTTGTTCTCCACATTGATGCCATTGATTTCCACCAGCCTGTCTCCTGGCACCAAGCCTGCACCGCGATCCTTGGTCCCGGCTCCCGGTTCAGCAAAGTGAACCACACGCCGACACACTCCTCCATCAGGCTGCCTGTCCAGCATGGTGGTCCTCCGCAAAGAGAAGCCAAAATCCCCAGTGTTGCGCCGCTGCAGCTCAAGCTCTCTTGGGTCTGGTATCGGTGGAGCAACAAGTATAGGCAACTGTAAGTCTGCACCAGGAAAGGTCTTTTCCACCAGCTCAGGAATGTGAACCTGGTGGATGATTTTTGTGCTGGGGTGGAACTTGAGAGACGATGTAGTCCATTTCTGCCCAGAATGATATGAGGTCCCTGAAGCATCCTCCCCTTTGATCTTCAGGGAAAATGAGACGTGCCTCTGGCCCACCACAGAATTCAACTTGGCCAGTTCCCCAAACTTTGCCGCTCTCTCCTTTACAGAGCTGCGTAGATGGTCCAGTTCATTTCTCTCCGTGTTTTCACCTGAGGCACTTGCGCTTACTTGGCCGGCCTGCTGCTCCTGGGTGGGGTGAAGGCGCTCAGCCTCAAGGTCGGTTAGGCTGAGCTCCATGTTGCTTGCAACTTTAATTGGGATAGGACTAGAAATCTCCAACCTGCTCCTCGATTCTCTCTTAGTGCTCCCTCGATTGAGGTTGAAGAATCCTCTACGTATGCTCATCTCCTCCAGGCTCTTCAACTCTGCCTGGGACATCCGCTCCTTCTTTTCTTTCCTGTCCTTCTTATCCTTCTTGCCCAAGTCCTTCTCCTTCTCCTTGTCTTTCTTAATTAGGTGAAACATAATTGATCTCCTCTGCAGTCTTTTACCAGGTGGAATATTTTAGAGTAAGATAAAGGACGATTCCATACAGCTGATTATAAAAAGTACCTGAGATCATCTAATACTGTATATTAGACGTCATCTGTAGGGAAGAGAAAAGAAAGAGGAGACGTACAAAAATATTTACTGTTATTTGCTTAATAGTGTCATCTAATTTAGTTTGCATGTCAATGATCAGTGAATGTATGCACATCTGTAGTGGCACAAACAGTGTTGTGACAGATGTGCAAAAACAATTTAACGGATCCAGTAACTCCCTCATGGAATGCTTCGTTATCCATATTCAGTCACTTCCTTAACTTCAGGTTTAACGGAGGCCTATTTTTGTTATTTAATGTTTTTATCTAGATATAGAATATAATACTGGCAAAAAAAAAGGTTAAGTTTTTTTGACACAATAATCTTTCCACACCAACACTTTTACATTCCATCATCTCATGCTTGTAAGACAGACATTTGTTTAAAAAAAAAAAAAACTGTATTGTATATCATTGTATCTTGCATTCTTTTTATCAGGGATTCATAATTTAAGTTCTTTACATCGTGACACAGGATTTAAACCATGAAACACACTGAGTTGCCCTACATACAGCTTCATCTTATCTGTCTTGCTGTCAAATATCCAGAACAGCATCACAGTTAAAATGATGTACGACACTTAAACGATAGTGAATGAGGTTTACAAACGAATCTTTTGTGTCATGTGTATGTGAACGTACAAACAGTAAATTCGCACTTAATCCACACTTAATCACATCTCCTGATGTCAGAAATAGCCGAAAGCTATTGGAATCACTTTAAAGCACTTTGCTATTCTATGAACATTATCCCAGTGACTTTAGACATGAAACGGGGGAAAAAAACTAAATTTTTAGATTTAATTAACTTACTGTACTCATGTATAGCTAGCATGGTATACAGTAGCTAGGTTATCGCTGCGACTGGTCCAGAGCTTGGCCGTAATGCTCTCCTTTAAGCTGCTTTGCCCTCATTCTCTAGAACCGGTGGCCTCTGGGAACACTTTCAGCAGTGAGTGTACATATGTGTCATTTATATGAAATAATAAAGTAAACGTTATAGGCAAATATGACACTGACTTACCTGTGACTGCCGGAAGATGACCGCGTCGTCTCCTTGTTGGAAGTTTTCAGCATTTTCCTCCTTGGAATTGACAGTAGGTGCGAGAAATGTACTTATGATGCATTCAAATACTGTCCGTAAACTCATAGTTTAGACGATTGTGGTCGTCCTTGAACTACTTAAGAATACAACCAGTCTCATACTGGTTTTTAAGTTTTAAAATGGACATTTTTGAGTTATGCTGAGAATATAAAGACAAAAAACAAGTGATAGCATTTCTTAAATTATGTATAGCTATAGGAGAATACGACAAATTGAGGAACTTTGTACAGAACACTTTCACTACCTTTTAATTACACCACTTTCATGCAGTCCATCTTTATTGATTAGGGATTAGGGGTTGTGGACAAATGATGTCAAAAGTGACATCTATTTTATAATCACATTTGGGTCAATACAGTCTAAATTGCTCTGACTTATGGTGATTCCAACAGCACATAAAGGTAGCACCAGTGTAAACCGAGCAGTAGTGACCCCTCCTGGTGCTTTCAGTAAATGGAAGACTAATTGTGCAGGTATAGCACAGGACCCATCTTATAACTCATAGAATATTTCAATGGATGTTTAAGGAAGCTTTTCAGTGTAATAACATATATTGTGTTCTTTATATTTGTTTGATGCTAGCCCAAGGCTGTGTCATCATAACTTTCAATTAAATGATTACATTTCACTTTAAATTCAAAATCTCAAATGAAAGCTCTTTAAGATTGGAAGAATCTAAGGACAGTTATATAAAAGAAAGACAAAAAGATTTTCAAGATATACCTGCTCATGTCAAGAGAATCAAAAACTGTATGATATAGGTAGCCTACCGTGCAGACTGCACTCCCCTGACTTTGCTTTAAATTTGTTGGGAAATTGGACAAACACATAGATTTCTGTTCCAAGTCAGAGTCTGTGTGCATCACTGCCTTACAGACTAACTGAGCATAAAAATACTGCTGTTTAAATGCATCATCTCCCTGTTGGATCCTTTATGGTCCATGCTTCTACAATGAGGTGTAAGTGTAACATTAGTGGAAACTGGAATAAACCACAGCAAATACTTTGATTTGACTGTATTCACAGAAACCTTTTATAAAATTCATCACTACATTAATATCAGGGATTCAATCTACGATAGTACATCTAAGAAACCAAAAATTGTACAGAAATTGCAACATCTCCAAATCATTCCAAAAATCTTATCAATGTTAGGAACTCTTGCAGTGGTGAGATTTTCTGGGAAGAGGATCAACTACACTGAATTGTCACAGTTTCTCCTTGAAATTGTATGAATCATTTGAACAACCGCTAACTTCATAGCATATTTAAACTGATCCATTCTGAAAAAAAAAGTTTCAATCAGTTGAGAAATACAAGTGCAGTCATTGATGGAAAATATGTATATAACACAAAAGAAAAAATGGTAGAAAAAGTCATTTAAAGCCATGACTTTTTGCCTCTCCCTATTTTGGCCATATTGTGCAGTCTAGTCTTGGTTCGTTCCTTTTCGTCTGGATTTCTCTTCGAAGTGCACTCCAGTGTAGAGTCCGTCTCAAAGGAGATGGCCGGAGCTTGGTTTGGAACACTGCTGCTCTTGTCCCGAGCCATGGCAGAGGTGGTCTGCAGGACGACCCTGCCACGTAAAGAGTGTTTGAGCTCAAGCAACAGCGGGTTGTTGTCTGAGTATAATTCCACTTGCCGCACAGGGTCTCTATCAGACTTACAGCATGTGCAGCATGCAGAGAACAACACTCTGAAGATGTAAATCCAGCCAAGATAATGCAGCTCTACAATGTTCAATATGAAGCAACCCAAGCTGACACTGAACATGAAGTTGAGGAAGATGGTCTTTTCAGTCGCTCGAGACACAAAGCAGTCGGTTCTGTTTGGACAGGGGTAGGTCTCGCAGCGGAAGAGGTGTGGAACTTCAAACCCGAATAGATAATACTGCCCGATGAGGAAGATTATCTCCATGATGGAGCGCAGCAGAACGTGTATGATGTAAATAAGCAGTACCTGGCTGGAGAGTTGGGTCGGGTCCTTTCCTACCTCTCTCATTTCTTCCTCCAGCTGGCTCCTCTCCTCACACTCATCTTCCTGTGAGCTCCACTCTGCATTGTTATAGGTAGTGTTGTAAGGACTGCCAGTTCCCAGCCTTGTCTCTTTATCGCCTCCTATGTGCCTGTCCCTTTCAAGTGAAGGTGATGATGTGGCTACCACTTCGACCTTCTTAACCTCCAACTTCTCATTCTTGGTGATTTTTTGCAAGACATAGACAATGTAGAAGATAGATGGTGTGGAGACAAGAACTATCTGAAAGACCCAAAAGCGCAAGTGTGAGACAGGAGCAAAAGTGTCATAGCAGACGTTGTTGCAGCCCGGTTGTAGGGTGTTGCAGGTAAACTTGGACTGCTCATCGCTGTAGACGGCATCTCCCACCAAGGCCACAAGCAAGATGCGGAAGATGAGCAGCATTGTCAGCCATATCTTGCCAATGACTGTGGAGTGGTTTTGAACCTCCGTTAGGAAGCGGCCAAGAATGGACCAATCTCCCATTTCTGCGGGAACATGATATTTAAAACACTACTTATTGTAGTCAGGCAGAATGAATCACAGTAAGAAAATGTAATTAACGTCAAACTGGAGTGATAACTCATAAATTCTGCACTCTTATGGGGAAAAAAGCATGACTCACTACAGTAGTCTTTCTAAGGAAGCAGGTGCATGAAACCAGATGTATTTGCACATGAACAGCTTTCAAATATTATCTAGATTTAAATATTGACCTTGAAATCCTTCTTGAATGTACAGTAAATATCATAAAATAGCTTTCTCAGTCATGGCCTCATGTTAGTATGTTACAATCTGGAATGACCTTCAGTGTAATTTGTTTCCTGAGTTTTTATTTAAGGTATAAACTGCTTGAGTTATAAACAAGTACTATTTTACTGTGTGTATTTTGTACACTATTAAAGAAGCAGATTACACTTAGTGGTAAATGACCAGCACTCTCCTGATAGTCAAAAAAGTTTAGCTGTATAAAATGACATTCCGTTTCCTTTAATAGAACTTTGTGTTTTTAAATTTTCTAATTTACACATACATTCTCAAAAAAAGACTCACTCTTGATCCAAGATTCAATCGATATAATTCCTGAAACATATCAATGTTATTGGATATAAAAACAAGCTAAAACATATTCAAATTCTATGACGTTCCCTCTATTCTCCTGTTCTGGAGGAGCTTACCTTTGGAGAGTCTTCCTTATCCAAAGCTGGAAAAATATCAGAGAAAGCAATCTGCATAGCTGTATTTTCAAGTGGAGCCTGTTGCTGGATGTTATCGTGTCTTTTGAGCTGGACGAGGAGAGAATGGGCTGACCACACATATTCCCTAACTCTAACTGAAACGTTCATTGCACTGTATGTGAATAAAGGCTTTCAATGTACAGTGGGACAAAGATTGAAAAGTACAATGGGGGCACCTTTACTGAACAGCCATTCGCGGGCGAGCAGAGTTCAAAGAACGTACTGGAAAGACTGTGCACAATACTGATTCAAGCATGGATCTCTGTCCACTTTAATTTTAGAGCTGAACCACAAGTCTAGTTTCCCAGAAGAGATAAATTCTTTGGTCTTGGTGGAAGCATCTAAGTGTAATGAGAAGATTCCCTACAGCATCGTAAATCAATTTTCATGTTACCTACCATGAAAATTTTCAGAATTACCGTCAGTTTTTTATTTTTTTTAGCTTGTTACCAGTTTAGAGCAAAGAGTGTACCTTGAATCTCATTCATGAAATAAACTTTTTTCCCATATTCAACTGAAAAAATGTAATATAATAAAGCAAAATTATAACAAATTCCTTGTAAAGAAATGTCTTTTATTTAATAAGCTTTCTCTTGGTGGGTCTTAACTTAAGGGACACATTATTTATAGGTCTGTTGGCTTGAGAGACAAATCATCATTCAGCTGGGGGTTTTAAGTTTTGATATTCACACCTCCTTGGAATAAGAAGCATATTTTGATCTACAGTGGTTCTTAAGTCTTGAAGTCAATTCTACATGGTTTGGTATGCTTTTTGTGTAAGTGTGTATCGTGTACCTTGGTGAGCCTAAGCAATCTGGTCTACTTTGCTTTAGTTACATCATCTTTGAACATTACTCCTGAAAAAAATGTCCATCCATAGGCTACTAATTAGCTAAGCAGTCATGATTAATTAATGGAGTTATTAAGATCCCAAAAATAATGAAAAAAAAGTTAATGTCTTATATATTGTACAGTATGTGCTAGGCCGGGTCAAATAAAATTGTTGAAATGATATACAAGTGTCTTTGTTATCTGAGCCTCTAGAACAGCCCTTGTTGCTTATGAAGGTCATCTGGTATTGTCTACTGTTCTCATAGGTCCAGATGCTCTGTACAGTTTTTTCTTGGCTGTGTGTAAGGTTGAAGGTGTCATTTAACCACACAAACATATCTGAGCTATTCCTCACAATGACTGCTTGCAACTAGTAAGACCTATGAACCTGCTGCAAAGGAGATCTAAGTTTTTATCAGCATTTCATGTTAAAATGTCTTCTTTCTTTTAAATGACTAAATATAAGGCATACTGTTAAACAGCTTAAAAAGGCGCAAGAGCATAGCAATATGAGTCATTATTCATTAATTATATTATTCCTAGAGGGACTCAGTTTGCACTTCTTTTGAAGATTGAATCCACTCTTGTCAGCAAATAACAGTTGAATGATAAATAAACCTGTATAATACATGAAGGTAACTGCATCTGGTTATGATGTCATGTGTAAACATTCATATCTAACTTATTTGTAGAAAGGCTGCTGACAAGGTTATGTATATTGGTGAAGCAGAGAATCTCAATTCCTATCCTGTAAATGTTTGATGGTAGAAAAAAAAAAGTATTTTTTTCTTCTGTTTTTTCTTCTTCTTCTCAAGTTCACTTTAACAAATCAGCAGCCTTAAAACGTCAGTCAACAATGCTTCGTGACAATAATCTCGATAAAAAATCTTTAACATTGAAAGGGGGTGTTTTCCTCCAGTTAGCCAATGTCACCTAGCAAAAAAATGGGGTGATTTCCTGAGGAAATGGAGATGGGGGGAAAATATGCAGGAAGCAAGCCTATAATACTCTGATGAAAAAAAAAACAACTTTTTTTTTACCGCGTCTTATTTATTTCAAGCGGTTTATTCAATGTCAAGGAGCTGACTGAATGTGTGTTATTTTGGTCAACAAGAGGCTATTCATGCGATTTAAGGGCTCTGTCGTTTCATTCATCCCCGTCCCATGAATGAAACAAACTGCTACACACGCGTATTTCTGTTTGCTCCATTTAAACTGCAACACTTCTCATTCAAGGAAAGAGGGCAAAAAGTTTGTAATGATGGACAAACTGCTTTCCAATTTCATGTTTTTAGTAAAACAGATAGGGGATTACTGAAAATACAATCATTTCCCAGCCACATGCGCCAGCAGTCGACTATAACAAATGCCCCTCGCAGAATCAGCAAAAAAAAACATCCAGAGGGGTGTTGAGGAAATTCAACTACAACAAATTCGTCCTGTGACGGAATACAACCGATTCAGATAGCCTTTTACAAATATAGTGTCGAATAAAACGAACTTGATCGTCTTCATGTTATTATTTTTGGATTCGACCAGTATGAATGATTACATTAGTTCTTTTTTTTAAATACTAAATTTAACATCCCCCTAAATAGTGCCTGAAGTGGTTTAGTCCTGGAGGTTACCGGAAGTTGTTTCAGCTGCCATGTTTGGTTGCTTTGTTGTAGGCTTCTACTTGGTTTCCTACAGAATTAGTAAGTGTGGAAATGGAGCCGAGCTGGAGTACGTTTCTTTTTCAAGTAAGTTGACTCTTTAGGAGGGAAAGTCGGATAGTCCGTAAAACAACCTATAAAATTGTAAGCAATAGATTTCTTCGCGGTAAAACCAGTTTTTAAACGAGTAATGCCAGAATCAAGTAACCAAGCAAAACAATGGTATATGAATCCAGGCTTCCAGCTGTGAGGCTTGGGAATGACGCTAGAACAAAAAATCAATTCTCCCCAACGCCTGTCTGTAAAATATGTCTTGTTTGTCTATTGTTCGAATACTTAGATAAATGATGTTGAATAACTCGATAGCATTCGCGATTCTTTTAAGTTTGTTTCCAAGTCGAAGGCAGCAAAACATGCGGGATCATTTGAAGTGGGGCTGGAGACGCCACTGCACCGTTACAATCGAGACAGACCTGTTTTTTTCCTGTGATTGAGGGCTTTGATCGGACGCCGTAGATAATGAGATGTAACGTTGGCGGAGAATTTTCGTCGAAACGTGGATAATAATCTCGATAATTAGATTTTGAGGTGATAAATGCTGGTAAAGTTAGATTAAGTGTATAGTTGTGTTATCAGTTGCTGAGATTTACTAACGGTGATTCGCAAGTCCGCGTTGAACTTTCCGCTTGCCTCAGCCGGTTCGGCAGGAACGTTAACTAGCCAAGTTAGCTAACGATGTTTAGGCTGCTTTCATCAAACTCGCTTGCTAATTTAGCATAATTTGGGCGAGGCTGCCGTAATAAGCTTGCACAACTAATGTTACATGACTTAATAAACAGCCATGTACGTCTCTCCTTTTATTAACTAGCTGTTTATTCTTGGAAACCGCGGTGGACAGGAATTCAAACTATGCACACACCAGCTAACACTAGCAACGAAGAGGCACATTTGAATTTAGCAACGACATTACGCAATTTATTAATCTATTTTGAGCCAGAAAGTGAGTGCCGCTGTTAGGTGATATCTTCCACGGTTTACGGGTTTTCAGTGTGTACTAAGATGGAAGTCTATTGTTCAAAGAAATGAATGAAATCTTTTATTCCCATGGCCTCTCTTAGCCTCAAAGAATTAAGCGTAGTATGAGCATGAAAAACGCAAGACCCCGAGTTTTTGTTGAGTGGGTAACGTTTGCTATATCCCGAACGATTTCAGGCGGTTTCGAATGTTTCCTTTAATGCAAGCTTTTTGGCCGTTTTTAATCAACATTTAAATATGTAATGCGGACATGTCACAATTTTGCTGCCTTTTAGTGTGTTTTTCAAGTTTATAAGGATTTTTTGGGTAATATCAATTAAGTTGTGCCCAAATATGATTTAGTGGGTGTGTAAAACTGCTAATAGGAAGTACTTACTCAATGAACTTGAAGCAGTTCGTAGTCATTCACAAAATACTTACAATTTCAGTCATATTTTGAAAACTATTAGATTTACAAAGCCCCATGACTTGCTGGTTGCTAAGTTCATTGTTTTAC
The DNA here is from genome assembly GCA_029783725.1 of Acanthurus tractus. Lineage (NCBI taxonomy): Eukaryota > Metazoa > Chordata > Actinopteri > Acanthuriformes > Acanthuridae > Acanthurus > Acanthurus tractus. Next base: position 7,545,778 of record JAQNCA010000006.1, read on the forward strand.
TTCAGCTTCATGTTAGCAACTTTATGAAATTTAGAAAAGGGTCCGGTATCAGAAAGAACCTGCAAAATGTGTTTCTTGCTTTGTAATGGGAAATAATTAAGGATTTTTTAAATGAAAATGTATCAAAGTGATGCTGTTTTGGAGCCCTGGTTTAAAAATGGCTGTGAGTATGCCAAGATATAATTTGTTTGTCATCATTACTGGAGTCGTGTTCTTGTAAAAAGCCATCAAGAGGAGGTAGAGAAAGTACAAATGCCACAGTGAAGTTTAAACTAATTTTATGTTTCTCTCTATGGATCAAGGGTTTGCTACTCAAGTCAAAAGAAGCAATTTGTCTTGAGGGCTTTTAACAATAGTCTGCAAAGTATAAGGCAAGCATAAACTGAAAAGCTAGTGAATAATAATACATCATAGTATGCTTTTATCATTTATAATCATAAAACTAAGTTACATATCAAAGCTTTTTGGATACCTTTCTGCCGTATTAGTAACATTTTTCCTCTGCTGTCAGAGACTGATCACTTATTCACATGTTTGAGCTGTTTCTTCATGATGAAAAAGGCAGCTGGACAGTGTGGCTTGTTGTGGAGTATCTGGCATCCAGCCAGAAGCCCTGCATGTATTATGTACCTTGCACTGTTACTGTGTCAATCTCATGTAAATCTGTGTGTGTGCAGTTAGCGTTCTGGCGCTTGACAGAAGGAGAGCAATATTTCATGAAACTACCATCATTCTGTGCACTATTTTTGTTCTCTCTTTTTATAGAAAGGTATTTTATTATAAGGTGTAGATAAAAGGTTGACGATTAACATTCTTGCTAAATACTGTCAGGCGTTTAAAATTACCCATATTGTTGTGCAAATGAGCTTGAATATTACTATAAGTTCAGCTGTATCTCCTCCTGTGTTTGAAAAATATGCATTATCCTTTGGGCGATAGTTTAGAACCCTGGTGAATCATGTTGTTTAGGCCAGTTTGGCTCAGGATGTGCAGTGATATACCAGTAATTCTTCAGGGAAAAGCAAGGAAAATGCTAAAGAGTGCCCCAAAGTAAGAAAGTCCAAATGTAATCCTTCTGTGCCTGAAGCTCATGTTTGACTTCCCTGGAGACTCTGCTAGTCATTCAAAAAATATATTTAAAAAAACATATAAATTGTGATGTAATAATAGATTTTTCTTCTTCTTTTTTGAAGGGCTCTCTTTCCATTTATTTGAGGTAATTGGGCGAGTTTCCCATGCTTTTGGCTGACAAGAAAATTATGCTCAACAGGTGGACATACTATATTTACATGTTAAATGTTTGAAAGATCAACTCATCTTAAACTAATAATAAAGCTCTTCCAAGACACTGAAAAACACTATAACATGATTTAAAGAGCCATTATGACCCAGGTGTTTTTTCATGGTTATGTGGGCAAAGGTGAGGTTTTTTTTTTAGGTTACTCTTACCTGCATGATGTATGATTTCAAGTTTCGGTATCTAGTTTTGTCATTGGTTTTCGCTTTGAATCCCAAGAGCAAAGAGGAATTATTTGGCAGGGCATTTCTGACTGAAATAGTGTTATTTCAGAGGGTAAAATGCCATTCTCTAGTTTGTTAACATGAGCCATTTGCGCCAAAAAACAATTGATTAGTCTTCAATGTATATGCATGAGAGATGTACTGCTCACCAGCCTCTGTGTTACTGTTTTAAATGCTGGTTCATTCTCGATCAGCTACTTTCCATGTGGTTGATTTTTTTTTTTTTCAGATACAGTTCTATCTTATAAAGCCATAACTGTGACCATATTTAAGACATGTTTGCAGTTTCCTTGAATCAAAGAGCGCTCTGTGCTACCGCGTAATACAGGTTTCTTTTATTTCTTTCTTCTTTTTTTTTACTGCATCACATCTTGCATCTGTTATGTATCTACTTGTTGTTCCTTGTAGGAATGTTTACTTTGGAGTGTTTCATAAAATGCCACTTCTTTTTAAGTGTTAAGCTCGTTGATTTTACTGTTATTCAAATAAAGATGACAAGTTGAGTTGGTTGGAAATGGCTTGTATTACTTATCTTCTTTCATGGTGCAGGTCAATCTCAGGTGAAGGAACTACTTTATCAAACCTCCACTAAAACATATCATCTGTGTTAGCAGAGCTAAAACTCTGTGTTTCTTCTTGCACTCATAGTAACAACAAGTAAGGCACAGGATCCCTATAATATTTGTTTAACTCCACATGTTATGAAAAAATCTAGAGGGGTTACAAACATTACCAAAAAAATGATGTTTTGTAAGAACTTGCGTCACCTCAGGAAAGACCCTGAGTAACAGCCAAAGATTTCTGAACTGTAAACAATTGGAGAACAAACTCATAAACATGGGGAAAAAGAATGTTTTACATGCCCCCGAAAAAGCAAATTTTATATATCTATACACATATTTTTGTTTTTCTGCCGTATTATCTCCTATTATTCTTTTTATATTTATATTTATAAATTGTAGTTTTTGTTTTGTTTATTGTTTTGTTCCTATTAAAATTTCAGCAAGCAGCTGTAGAGTGTGACACAAAAGATATCAGAAAGACAGAGCATAATCTGAGTCAGACCATGAGCCCAATTCAAGACTACAGTGGCCCGTGGAGCCATCAGGACACTCCCTCCATTTTGATGTTATTTATGAGGGAGCAGCCCCAGTTGTCAGAGCGCATTTGTGTCAAAATGGTCAGAGCTGCATGAAGGCACAGCAGCTTACAGGCCCTGCACCTCTGTTTAGAGGCAGGCTGTCTGCAGTGGCTATGTCTGCTGTTCACAAGCTTCACAAAGAGGGTTCCCGGCTGGTACCCTCCACCACCTCCCCACCCCTGGTGTGCCAGCGGACTGGCATGATGATGACTAATCCTGGAAGGTGGCAAGTGTGAGCAGGTGCTTAGACAAATGGATGAGTGGGCTTTGGTGGCATTCTCCAGGAGTTCCCAGGTCTCATTGCATATGAGGGAATGACGGCTAGTTTAGTTGAGTAGTGTGTGGATAAACAATGTCCCTGTCTCATGAATAGATGAGCCAAATCAATGAAGATGAGCATACAAAGATCCCCTGCTGAGGCATCACTGCTCAGATTTGTGTCTCTCACAATAGGCTAGATGACATAAGGAGGACATTGTGTGGTTCATTTTTCTTTTCTCTCCACTGCCTCCTCTTTTGCAACTCCTTTCTTGGCTGGCCTTCTTCGATGGATGATTGAACCTCAAAGGAAAGGTCAAGCATTTCACCTTGCCTTTTCTTGCTGGTGGTTGACAACATAGTTGTCTTGACTGTGTCCATTTAGCGAAACAACAGTGTCAACTGTCGTCCAATTTTTATGTCTGATTTGGAAAAACTGCTGTTGTAAAAGGGAAACTTATCACAGTACCCCTTGAAACTTAACAGAAGTCTTACATAAAAACATTTCTCTCATTAAAAATTTAGCCAGACCATGGAGAAATATGGCTTAATATAAAGTAATGAGTAACTATTAACAGTCATCTCCTTCTTAGGATATGTTTGTAAATGTATATATATCTTTGTTTATTTTGATGGAAGTGTAGTGGTCTCAAGGTAAACAGAAAAGCAGATGATAGGTGACATGGTATTAAAAAAATATATATTTGAGCTATGTAGTTGTCAAAATGCAGAATTGGATTCATTTTTAACCAGGGTCCAAATCTAGCACTAGCCAGTGTTGGGTAGATTGCTTTACTTGTCAGCCAAAAACAATGGTCATCTATTGACTGTTAAAATATAAACAGTACTAACCATTTTGCACTTAGTTTCCTGCCTTAGATGGATCACAATTAATCTAAACTGACATATACCAATCAATTTAAAAAGCCTGCGATTTTTTTTTACTGTAAACACCATTCTTAGTTGTGTTTGTAAGCTTTTACCTTGAGGTGAATATACTTTATCAAACTTGAAGGCAGGTGCATGAACCATGTCTTCCAACTGAGCTCTTTATGAGAGCAAATAGCCAACTCCTCAGTGCACTAGACTCTGCTATGCCTCTAATTTGGTTTGCCTGCTCTGCAGTCACATGATGAATCAGCACCATCATGATAGGATCATTTTTCATTCAGTATATTTGGATACTTTTGTACTAGTGGCTGCGTCAACCTCATAAATGACAGCTCCAGTGCCCATTTTGTATTCTGTAACAATTTACCAACCCTTGCTGTTCTCATGAAAATATTTATCTCTGTATTTGTGTGTTTGTATCATTAGCAGGCAAATGAAGCCCTCCACCACCAGCACCAGGTGGCCCAGAACAGCCTGCTGCCTCTACTTAATGCAGGAGCTGAGCAAGTCGACCAGAAGCCTGTCCTGCCCATCCAGATAGATCAGAAGCCCCCTTCCAGTGCTGCGGAACTTCTTAAAGACAATGTGGTCAGCGGAGGAGGTGCACGCCCGCCAGTGCCTGTCATAAAGAAGGAACACAAAGGCAAAACACCTTTCGTCTGTGGCTACTGCAACAAGGCCTTCCGTGACAGCTACCACCTGAGACGCCATGAGTCCAGCCACACCGGTATCAAGATGGTGTCACGGCCCAAGAAGACTGCCCAGACAGCCCCCACCATGGTACCCATGATCTCCACCATGCCACGAGAGAACAACGGCAACCCTTCTTACATCTCCACAGTAGCAGGCATCCTCTCCACGGCAACCACCTCAGTGTCCTCAAGTATCATGACATCATCTGCGATGGGCAACGTGCCTCAGCAAAACGTCCCCAAGAAACCCGCCAAACCTGTCAAGAAAAACCATGGCTGTGAGATGTGTGGCAAGGCCTTCCGTGATGTGTACCACCTGAACCGCCACAAGCTGTCCCATTCAGATGAGAAGCCTTTTGAGTGCCCCATCTGCCAGCAACGCTTTAAGAGGAAGGACCGCATGACCTACCATGTTCGCTCTCATGACGGGGGAGTCCACAAGCCCTATGTATGTTCTGTGTGTGGAAAAGGCTTTTCCAGGTAAGGATCCTGTTTTTGGCCTCACGCTTATGCCAGGTTGTTCAAAAGTCACCTTTTTGAGTCCAGTATTGTAGAAAATTGTGACTAACGCTAATTTACATTAAAAAGGGAGTATTTGTGCTAAATGGAAACCAATAATCTTCAGAACCTCTCTAATGTTACTGACATTCCAAGACTTACGTTGGAACAAGCCTGCTTGCTTTCAGTTTTGTAAGTGTTTTATAGAAATGATAGAAAAGTACTTTTCCACCAGGTGTCAGTAATATTTTACAACAACCAAGTTATTTAACAACTTTGCCTTCAAGAAAAAACATTACTTTTTACAATATTTCAACTGTCAGTAAAAATGTGAAGAAAAAGGCTAAATTAATTTTTACCCTCGAGTGTTTTTAATGTAAAGACATTTTCTTTATGCTGCAAGACAAACTTGTCGAAGACAGAAGGACTGGCAAACCTTCAGCAATGAATGGCTGCTAAGTGCTAGCAACAGATTTCATGGGGAGATAATATTACCCGTTTCAAATGTCTTTGTACATTCCTCATACAGCTCTTGAGGTGACGGAATAAGTTGTTATGTTCCCTTCTTGACCACTAGTATAATGGTGAAACAGAGCACGATATAGTAAATTAACATGCAGTTGGAGCTGAAATTAAGTGTTTTTAAATTTCCACATTGGTCAGTGAACAGCTATGGAAATTTTTGTTGTTTTTTTTAATGTTTTTTTGACCTATCTGGCAAAGCAGGATTAGTCCCCTAATAGACAACTTTACTGAGGAAAATATAAAGTCCCCCTTAAATCCTTCACTGCGGAGCATGAACTGAAGCATGTGTTTCAGGTATTATTCACCGCAGTTATCCAGTTAATCCAGTAAACCTGCTTCTTGAGACAGGCCTGGTGCAGCCTTGGACTCCCACAAACATAACTTCAAGTGTTCTCCGATGGGGTGGCAGCTGGGTATCATTTCCTCTTCACTGCACTCACCCCTGATTTGTTTGGGATGTGCCCTTAGTTTGAGTGTCTAGGCCAGTGAATATCGGCATGTTTTGCTCTTCCAGTGAAAAGGGAGCTTAAAGGAATGGCCTTGCAACTCTTCCGTTTGTTTATTCTTGGAAGTATTAGTAGATAATGTGATAAGCAGCAACAGGGACAATGCACAGTGACACAACCAAATACTAAAGTTTTGTGGAAATGGGGCAGAAACAAAATAGGTTGTTTTTAAAACTGCTTTAGTTTATGTATAAGCTTTCAAAGAACAAGAAACAAGTCTGTTGTAAACAGGAAGTATGCTTCTGAGATCTAATTTATTGTTACTGAAGGGGAAACAGAAAGTAATTTCTCCCTCACATGATTCCATTTTAGGGTCAAAAGTGAAATCTTGAAACTTACTACATGTAAATTTTTAAAAACAACAACAAACAACATCAAATTAGAATAAAGAAACCCTTTTTTAAAAGTTTCTTTTTAGAATATTATTTATTCATTTTTAACTTTTTTTAATCCAACAATTAGTTTTTGCTGTGTTGTGAAGTGAGAAAGAGTTGTTCTTGTTTTTTGTTTTTGTTTTTTGGTATAAATACAAAGAGAAGATTTAATAGGCAGATGCTAGTTCCTATCTGTTTCTCTTTTCACCAGCAGTTCACACAACATTGCTCGTAGCTTTACTTTTATATAAATGATTCAGCCAGCGGTGTTTTGGTTATTCAGTTGCACAATAATTTCCTTTTACATGGCCACTTCATGTCAGTGTAGCTTTCCAGTGGCTGTGTTTCCACATTTGTAATTGTGTAGCAGTTGAGATTTATACTTGTATTGACCACCAAGCCGTTCCAGCCACATGTTTAAACAGTCGCACATGGGAGAGCACCAGTGGTAGAGAATCAAGGGAGGGGGAGGCGTCACTTGTCACTTTGCGGTTCCCGCCAGCATGTCACAGACTCTCTTTCCCCTGGGAATTTACTGAACCATGTGGTAATGTTCAGGTCAACACAATTTAACATGTAGTGAATAAATGTTACTAAAAGAATGTCTCATAGAGGCTTCATACTTGGATTCATCAACACAAAAAAGCATTTTGCTGTTTTTTTTAATGAGCTAAAATATCTAGTGTATGTAAACCAATATAAAGCAGAGTGTGTTGACCACACTCAAAGAGTTCTTTGCTGTAACACTACTTCAACAGAAACATCAGCAGTGTACCCCGGCCAAGCTGTAACATTAGGACTGTGCTGTGTAGGGCAGTTTCAGAATCAGGCATGCTTCCAACAGAGTGACGTGGGGTAGGGATTCATCAGCATACTGGAAAGTGAGAATGGGGACTGAATAACAGGGCACTGAGTCACTGCCACTCAGTCAGATATGTAGGCAGGCACTGTCTGGAGTCTGCTCTCCTTGTCAGTGGGACCCAAAAAAAAAAAAAAAAAGGAGAAGAAGGAAAGAAAAAAACGTGATTCCGGTTCATGACATTACTGAGAAGACTCTACTTGACTCCAGTCGTTTGTAGAAAAAAAAATCCAGCAGCATGAAACTTTTCCGGTTTAGGAGCAGCTGCCAGTGTTGTAGCCCTTACTCACTCCATTGTGGAGCCTCTAACATGATTCAGCTCACAGCTTCACTAGAACTAATAAGCTGAAAGAGGGGGATCAGTGCCAAGAGGAATTTGTGAATACTTTAGTTTCAGTGTAAAGGTCACGAGGCAAAGAACTGTTCTTGCAACTGCTAGCATGCAGTAAACAGTAAATTATACAATATAACACAGAGGAATGTATTATCATTAAACTTTTTTTCTTATCCTTGCTATATTTAACATTTTTACTTTTATCAGCTCTTCTTTTAAGATAGGATTGTGTTCATATCTCTCTTATTTTCAGGGTCCTGTCAGCCATTTACCTCAATGTGTATAAGGTTCATTATATTGTGGTGCCAAATATGTGAGTAAGTAAACAGGTGTTTGCTTTAGAGTAGTTTTTAAATTATTTTAATGCACAATTTTAGCTATTTTAAAAAAGCAATCAAGCAAGATTGCATTTAATACCTCCCCATAGTGGAAGACTGTTGTGAAAAATACAACATTTTCATTTTGTGGTGATGTATTTTAACTTCAGTCTAGGATTATGAGAGACTACTGAATAAATTCCTGGAAATGTTTATTTCTCTTTATATTTATAAGCAAGTAATGCCAAGACTGCAGGAATAAACAGAAGTAGTATAGTTTACTGCCAAACTGTCAATTTACTCAGAAAACAAGTGGAAAATTCAAAAGGTTATCGTCTCCTAGTATGGTGCGTTTTTGTAACTAGGTCAAACTAATTCATGCACGATTGATCATGGAGAATTAACCGCCATTGACTGAAATTTAAGGGATTTTTTTCTGTGTGTCTGTGTGTCCTCATCCCCTCATTATCAAAGCAAATAGAGCTCATCGTTATGCTTCTGCTCTTCTGCACATGCAGTATATAAAAATGTTGTTCATGAGTCCTTTTTACTTCATTCAAAGATTAAATATGTTGTCGTTTTGTTGTTGTTATTTTAAATATAGGCCCGACCACTTGAGCTGCCATGTGAAGCATGTGCATTCCTCAGAGAGACCATTTAAATGTCAAGTAACGGTGAGTCATTATTGTCAACCTCATTATTATTATATTTGTAGTTGCAATTGTTGTATTTGTTGTAGCTGTTGTAGTTGTACTGACCTTTTGATGGTGTTTGCTATTGGCCTGCAGGCCTGTACCTCCGCTTTCGCCACCAAAGACAGACTACGCTCCCACATGATCCGGCATGAAGGCAAAGTTACCTGTAGCATCTGTGGGAAGATGCTCAGTGCAGCCTACATCACCAGCCATTTGAAGACCCACGGACAGACCAACTTTAACTCCTGTAACAAAGGTATATTTCGCTTCTCAGAAACACACAACATGAACAATAAGATGTTATGGTGGTGTAATTAAGTGAAAATTTCGGAGAAATCTTAGATCACAAAATATTCCTATCATATCTTGTCTAAATTGCTAACTTTGTTCCTACTTGAGGCACTGCTGCTAGGTCCTTAAAGAATGGCACATGTTGTTTACTAGGGCTGTATTGAATGTCATTTCTTGAGACTCAAAGCTTAATTTAAGGTTTTTGAAACCTTAGAACCTTTAAATGTCTGTCTTTATGTTTTATGACATCAGTAGTCCCTCTACTACCACCCCAAAAGAAAGAATTTTTGCCTTTCATTATTCACATAAGTTTGACCACTTCGGAGAGTTGAAGCAAGGATAAATCCTCTTTTAATTCCAAAAGTTTCCAAAATAAACTCTGAGCTCTCCTCCCTGGGGTAAACTGCTCCGGATCACAGTAGAATCCGATGTGACTCCAGATGTTTATTCCTCCAGAAGCTCTGGTCTGCCTCCAACTCTAGTAGGTGCCTTCATCAGCAGCATATGTATGTTGCATTTGTCCCTAAAGCTGGGGACACTCATTGTCTTCTCTTCTTATTTTATTCACAACGTTCTTTAATACAGTTCAGTTTTTATTATAGTTTCATATCTTTGTCTTCATTTGAATGACTTATCTTGGAAATCTTCAGTATCTTTTCACTTGGCAAGTAGCCTTTGGGCTCACAATGCTTTTTAGTATAACTATTGCTGTTGTGGTCTTTAAAGCAGTTCAACGGTCAGACGTTACATCCTCATTCCCATCACCAAGTTCTAATCCTGGCTTTTTTCTAATACATTTGATATTTTACATCTGTTAAAGATTATGTTATATTGGATTGTATCGGAGAAATAAAGGTGTTGCCCATTAGCTTTCTTTTTATCTCCTGCCAATGTGCAGCTAGTCTGAGTTGCAGGAGAACAACGGTTGAATACTTTGTTGTGCTTCGTTTATTTATACATCTTTTTCTCCAGAAGGTAACGAAGTCTGCAACTCTGCCTCAGCTACACCTGTGACCGTCTCTGCTCCCATCACCACGGCGATGAACCGGGGCAATAACAACAACAACCCTGTTACCATAGCCGCTCAAATGAACATTAGCACCAACACAGTCAACATTACATCTCCAGTCAGCCTCCAGCACCCAGTCACCATCACTGGGCCTGTCAACATTGCCTCTGTCAACATCCCTGCCTCTGCACCAATGAATATAGCCCACCCGGTCGCAATAACCACCCCCATGCCTATGAATATGGCCGGTCCGCTCAACATCGCCATGAGGCCAGTGGATAGCATGTCTTTTCTGTCCCAAGTCTTGCCTTCTTCCCCACCCTGGTAAAAAGGAGAAAGCATTGGACTGGCCAGAAAGAAAGGGAAAATGAAGTAAACCAAGAGACTTCTGTCCTCGTTATTTGCACCTCGAGCCCAGCTCTTTTTTTCCCCCCTGAACCATGTTTACTTCATCAAACCCTGAAGTGAATATTTACAGAAGCTGTGCGGCCGGTAGGAAGTCTCCAAGTCACAGCTTTATCTCAACTAATGTTAGGAGGCTGACAGAAGAAGCAGAACACTTCAGTAGATATCGAGTAGGATTGCGAAATCAGGACAACAGTAAGACTTAGTGTAGTCAGTTTAGATTGATGAAGCTGTGATTTGTATTAATGACAAAGGAGAGGAGAGGATCCCTCAAGCACCTTTGAGGAACCCTTAGGAAAACACACCTGTGCTTTTATAAAAGGGAGATGAGAAATGACCTGAAGCAATAACTCTGGATTGCTGTTTTTGATGTTTTACAAGTTCTCTCCCAAAGCCTCTGGGTGTTACTTTGTATGTTGTTTTTTTTAACTATAGCCTGCTAATCACTATCTATTTAATGTAATAGGAAATGAGTCTAGTAAAAGGGACAGCAGCTTCCACTTGCATGGAAGAATATTTTTTCACAGTGCTATAGCTTTTTTCTTCTCAGATAGTAGGTATGCTCTTGAGGTACAGTGACTAATTTGTACAGTTGACATAGTAATGTATTTTCATGTCAGCATTTTAATTTTTTGCTTATGTCATTCAAGTGGATATCTCAACGCTGTCCTCTTGACAATGAAATGTTTGTACTTTGGTTTCTATTTGTATGGAAACAATAAGGTTTGTTTTTTTATTTGCCTATTTGTAGTGTTGATTTTTCCATGAAGTCAGAATGGAATGAGTCTTGCACTGAAAGCATATCCTACAAACAGGTGAACAGCAGTATTATCAAAGATCAAATTGGAGTCTTGAGTCTTAAGTGTTTTGGTTTGCCAGCCTGCACTTGAGGGCCATCTAGTGGCTGACCATGGAAAGGCCTGGCCTTGTAGTGAAGCTTTTTCAGGTTACTGTCATCATAATGGTGACTAATTAGTTTTGTCTGACTCTTCTATAGACTGTTTGGTTTTTTTTTTGTAGTTTTTAAACCATTTAACTGACATAGCCCCGAGATGATACAAAGGACCCCTCACTCAGGAAACACATGAAAGCCCACTGCTCATTAAATTGGTTCCTTTTAGATTGACTATATCTACAATGTATCTTGATTTGATTCTTGTGTTTTACATTTCTTATATCCTTTGCAGTTGAGTTGTTTAAAGGCCTGACTGTCATTCCTCCAACATGAACAAGAAGTCCAACAATTTTTCATTTAAAACATAGCCGTCCATTTAAATTATCTTTTACTGTGCAGTTGCACACATGCGTACCTTTTTTTTCACATTTCCTTTCAAGTCAAGTTGAGCTCAGGCTGCACAAGTCAGTGTGGCTTAGGCTCTGGATGAGTTTGATAAAATGCAAGTTTGTGTCCATGAAAAATAATGGGACAAGATTGATGTTGCATGACCCCAAACACTGTAGCTGTTGAACATTAACTATTTTTAATGAATGCCATGTGATCTCAACAGTGTTGCAGCTCTTTGAGTTGATTCAGTTCATACTGAAAAAAATGCAATATGCATGTTTGTCATCTTCCCTAGTTTTGTTTTAACAAAATATTAGCTTAGTTTTGTTTTGTTTTTTTGTTTTGTTTTTATGCATTTAAGTAGATACACTATGATAGCCTGTTTGCCAAATTTGATACAATAATAATGTGTTAAACTGAACATTTCTTGTGAAATTGAACATCTCTAATTGGAAATTCCAGGACCCTTGTGAAAGCAGTTGAATGTATATCTTTGTACAAAACTATTTTAGTTCCAAGGATATGGTAGTTACTATAGATGTGAAAGATAAGATAACCTTTTTTATAAATCTTTTGTATTAGAACATTAACAATGGTAATTTTGTATATATGAGAGGCTAGGCTTTCTGATTAGCAGAAAGGTCAAACATTCCTACATTTTTTTTAAATGTATGTTTGTCAAATTATTACATAAACATGCGCAATGTTATGTGCCTTTTATTTGGGTTGTCTAAATAAAAGAAAATATCAAATGTGTTCATATGTATTAAGTAGTGTTCCGTTTTGAGAGAGCATGATCAGTCAATGATTCAGTAATGTTTAAGTTTGCTATTTATCACATTGGCAGAAATTTTAGTGTTTAAGAAAAAGTTTTCTTCGTTCACAAACACCATTAACAACAGGCCGTCAAATGCCTTGTTGGGTATGCAGATTCTACCATACCTACCCATAGTTGGTAGCCTTGCATAGCCAGCCACCCCACAGTGCTAGTAGCGCTGGAGAACAGTCTGGCTACATACAGTTTCATTCTGTCATTGAGGAAAAATGCTCTGCTTGTTAGCATTTTTTTAAATCAATCACAATCATCTTGGACTGAGCTAACCCTGTGCTAACCCTGAAATGTTGTGAAGTGTTTTGTGGAAGCAAAAGTGGAAAAAAATGATAGATATGATAGATATACATATGGAAAGACACGTTGTTCAGCTAAGGAGACAGAGCTACTACAGCAGAGCTCAAAATTTAAAAAAATGTAAGGTTATTTCATATATTACAGTATATGCAACTATACTGTATGCGAAATGGGCCTAAATGGAATAATAATTCAGGCTACGTAACCACATCCCAGGAAACCCATTCAAACCAGACCAACTTTTACACTGTATGTTTACTGTTAGCTTCAATAAGTCTTCTCATTTTTCTCTGATCTCACTGATAATCTGTTTTCACCCACAAACTGCCTCTGACAGTTGTCAACTTTAAAAACCCTAGCACATGAAAATCCCTCAAGGCCAGCTGTTTCTGAGATGTTGGGGCTACCGCATCTGGTACCAACAATCATACCACATTTAGAGTCACTTAGATCATGCAGCTCGTCCACTGTACCCCTGAAGCTATTGTGCTGCTTGCATGTAAGCTGAGTTTCAACTGAACAGAGAAGCCGGTCAGATCAGGTGTTTATAGACTGAATCATTGGAGTAGGCATTTATGTAGTCAACCATAGTAGCCATTAGCCCAACATATATTCTGTTCAAGAATTTAATGTCCACTTGAAGTTACTGAAAAACAAAGATGCTCTTTTTTTATTGAATATCTGCGTCCACTTTTAATAAATCAATCAAATGTAATTATAATCCTCTATATTACAATCTGCCATAATCTTAATGATTCCAAGACATTTCTGAAAAACAAACAAAAAATATCAACTCACTACAGAAGGATTTTTGAGTGAATATGAGACTTAATGTTTTTTTGCGATACAAAGATGTCCAGCAGATGGAGTTGTCTATGCATATTTTATTGTCCTGTGCCATTTGTGTCCTCTCCAGTTTTATCTACTGTGTGCTCTGCCCCGGAAGGAATAACTCAACTGGGCATATCAGTGTACATTCTCCAGTATGACAACAGACAGTTTACTTACTTAATGGCCAAGTTTGAATTTTATTTTGCTTCAGTGGTATCTATTCTTTTTAATGGGGATTGGTAATGGAAGCAGCTGAGACAAAACATAGACGCTCCAGAGAGGAGAATGTCTGTGGACTTGATCACCTGTATGTCTATGTGTCTGCAATGGAACAACTCACAATAAGTCAAGTGGGCAAAGGCCTCTCCTTTTTTTCAGATTGCATCTCAAAGTGTGGCAGTGTCACATTCTACAGTTGTACTTCATGTAATGTCCATCTGAAGGTATTGACATTCCTAACGGTCAGCATAAAGAACAGACAAGACGGATGGCAACGTCTGTGTTTGTTTTTTGCTTTGAGAAGTAGAGGATTCAAACAGCTAAGACATCAGCATGTCTTGCAAAAAGGACGTGCCTTTATCCAACTGTATGTATGCAGTAAAAATATTAAAGGTTCGAAGACTGTCCTGTCCATTAGAAGAAAAGAAGAACTCACTTGGCTACTCTGCAGGGTGGAGAGTTCAGCCGGAGTTCATGGGCGTCCTGCTCTGTCTTACTTCCTGTTTTTATATCAATGTAATAATATCAAGTAGACAGTGGATTCAGGACTTATTCTAGATTTTTTAAAAAGGTTTATTAATACAATAAAATATTATAAATGCATTTGAGAAAATGAGGCCCTCTGTGGCACCTTGGATTTTGAAAACTTTGATGCAACAGGTTTCTGTGTGTTCAGTTTACACCCGGAATCCCAATCAAAAGAAATTAATTGACTGAAAAAGTGAGATTCATGATAATTTTATACTTAACCTGTCTAAAGAGCACATATTGATCAAGCGGACAAATAGTTATGATTTAAACATATAATATGTAACTTTTCTACCTTAAAATATCTAAAATTTCTAAATATTTTGTTGAGTTGTGTTGTTATATTATTCCAAATGTTTCCAACAACGTTCAAACTCAGAGAAATCTGAGTAAAACTTAAATAAATTACCTCATCTGTGGACATGATCCCACGCTGCTTTACAACTTCATCAAACTACATGTGGATATTGCAAAAACTGCACATTGTGCGTGCAGATCACTTAAAGTACTCTAGACTGACGCACGGCATCATGAGAATCTGCAATAACACTGAATGGGGATCTTGCTCAACTTTCAGTGGCTATTAGCTGCCTTTCCCATGTGTGAGAAGTGAAATATTGAAGCAGAATGGAGCTGGTGGCTGTGGTTACAAAATGACGATTATCTGAAGAGTTAAAAATTGCATCATAAAAATGACCTCTAATGAATTTTTAAAATGCAGTTTTAGCATTAAGTAACTAAAATGTGAACACACTGACTTCTCGGTGTACAATATGAGCTACAATACTGCCAGTCACAAGTGTCCCACCTCATGCATTCAGTTAGCCCACAGTGTGACTCGAGGGTCATATTCCAGAGCTTAACATTGCTGTATTAAACTGTTTAAAAGGGATTTTCATAAAAGAGTAAGATATTTTTTCTGTACAATTGTGGTGTCGGTATCAATACATGATATTTAGATCATTATAAACTGAAATTCGAAATGAGTCAAAAATTTAGAATTTAGTAAGTGATGTTCATTTGTTGACATGAAAAAGGATTTCCTATAATATTGTATTTAATACACATTATTTGCCTTCAAAAAGAAAATGAAGGCTATATTAGGCTACTTTCAAAGCACACACACTCTCAGCTGTGATGCATTATTAATGGTAACAAATTAAATTTTATGTAGATTTAGAAATAAAAATGTAAATAAATTTTGATTTGACATTTCAAACCTATCAGAATTTGTATGTTATACAGCATAGCAAATAAAAAAGAGTGTGTGTCACATTATATAGTTGATTAATTTGTTTAACATGTAGACTTGATGGGAAATTATCATCACAACATGAACTCCTTTATGTTCCAAAGGAGTTTACTGACCATGTGTCCTTCTTATCAACTTGTCGTCACACATTTGCAAAATATGGAAATTTTGTAGCTGCTGCCTCTGCTGGTCATTTTTAACTGACAAAGGAAACCTTTTGGAGCTCTGTTAAATAATCAGTGAGCTAAAAACATGAATGTACAGTTGGGGGCATCAAGTTATGTCTGTTTAGGGAATTTACTTCCATTTTAGAACAGATTTTTTTTTTTTACTTTGACAAATTTCACAAATCACAATTTTACTACATTTACTGAAACTACTTTTCAGAGACTTCTTTGAACACAGATCAGCAGTGAGATAAATGAGAAAGTAGAAGAAATATTTATGTAAATAAAAATTTGATGAACAACATATTGAGAGCTTTTTTTTCCCCTGTTTTTTCTCAACATTCTTGTCTTTATTGGAAAATACAGATTTGCAGTGGAAGTGTTTTTTAAATTTGCACTCTAGATATGCCTCATATAACATATAAAGGTACACACATTTTTCAATTACTGTACTAATTTGAATTATGTAATGACTAGATCTGCACCAAAATCACGCATCCAAACGTTGCAGTGAGTCGTGTCAGCTGTTTTTGCAGACCTTAGGGTGAAGGTTTGTCTGTGATCCTGTCGGTGCTCATCGTCCCCTGACCTAAAAGGTTAGCTCTTGGAAATCCCGGGGCCAGCAAAGGCGATGGAATCAGACTGTACACAATCTAATTTAATCTGAAGCCGTGAGCCCTACGCTACGCGTGGCTTCTTGGCTGTCCAATAGTACAACAGTTTAAACAGCTTAAGAGACTGTCAGGCTGGGAAAGGATCATGCTATCCTCAGCTGTGTGAGCCGTGTCTGTAAGCTGTCAAGTGCCGATGAACAGTCCTCATGAAATATTTTTTCTTCACAGGTAGCAGGTTTTTGCAATGTCTGCATGATACCCATCTATCATTACTAAACAAAGGTCGGTAATCCAAAGTATCATTTCATGGAAAATAAACTGTTGGAAAGAGCTGCAGCAAAAGAGAGAACACAGAGGGAAGGAGAAATCAATGGTGAGGCGCTGATTTTATTTTTGTTTGTTTAGTTTAATCAGAGATGCTTAAAGTCTTTCATGTAATACACTGCACATAAAGACAGAGATGAAAAAGATCAAATTTGGACTCTTAGAAAGAATAAATGCCTCTGTTGTGCTTAGCTTTCACCTTTTGTGATCTGTCAACTGAATGGTTAAGTAGCCGCAGATAATCACTTTCTCACTGCCAGAGTACTCATGGTGCAGTTATGTAATAAATGATAAGCCACAGATATGCTATGAGAAAGGTTTAGATGAATATTTTCCTCAAAATGCAAGCTTTTACGTGCTTTGCACAGGCATATCTCTGTTCCTGTAAGCAGTGTTTAGCTTCATTAAGTTTCCAGCATTAGCTGTAATGAAACTGAACAAAATGGAATGACCCTTATCTACCTTACTTTTTTTTTTGTTTTTACCAATTATATTGTATCGTATGCAATGATTCATTTTAGCACTGTGTTTTAGTCTGAGTATTCTCTCTAAAGGTCTATGTACAACTAATATAAAATAACTCCTTAAAGTCTTCCTTAACTCTGATCCAACTGTTACCATTTAATAACTTGATTTTGGAGGCAAAGAAATGCTGAAATTGGCAGGGTGTCCTGCTGGCATGTCACCATCAAATCTGTGCTGTTAATACAACAGGACTGAATTAACAAAGTACTGGACCAACAACAACAAATGTTTTACGACTGAAACTTGGCTTCACGTCTGCTTCTCTCCTTTGTTGCAACCCTGTTAGATTGATTTACAGTTTCATGCTAGATCAATGTTAGATTGCAATGTTATTTCAGAGCGATTTATATTGCTAGTTCTAGATTTAGTTTCAGTTTTAAATTGGTGGTTGACTCAGTGGTGTTCCAAAACTCTCTAAATGAGATGAGGTTTTTCTCTCAGATCCCTTCATGTTACTTTGCAAGGCTGCTGATTTTGTTTGGACTGGCGCATGTCTGGCCAGCAAAAGATACAGTAAAAAAATTTCTGCAGCGATCTGAATATGTGAAGAGACAGATAGACAGATGGAGAGGAGGAACACAGGGCTCCATGAGAAGTGACTCACATTCCATTGTATAATCAGGGTATATTAAAGGAAGGAACATCACACCCTCATTGCAGCACTGAGCCATGTGTACGTACTGTCGCCTCATGGTTGTGGAAACCTGCACACTCATCCCGCCCACATACATATGATATGCACTTTCCTGATATGAGGACAGTTCATATCTGTTTAGGTACGCGCTAGAAGTTGCATTAAGTTCCATCAACATCAGATTCATAATACACTGTTATTTTTTCATTTTTCAGCTGCATGCTCTCATTGCTTTTAGTGTTTAAATAAAATTGTGAGTAGGAGGATTAAATGATTGGTTTTAATTTGACCACCTCATTTATAGTAACTCTTTATAGTAAAACCGTCCAATAGTTTCATTTTATCTCCAGTCACAAATTAAAATATGTACTATTATACTGTGATGTGCTATCATAGCTCTACAGTGCTCTCTCCACAGCAAACATCACATCACTGGGGAAAGTGCACAGTCTGCATTTGAATGCATTCCATGTATACTCAACTACATGCAAGTGGAATGTTAACTATGTGGACCTGGACTGGCAGGATGGGAAAGAGGCTGTTGGCTGTTCACAGATTGCACCTTTGTTATGACACACAAAAAAAATCTGCAGCCTGTTAATCAAATGGCTAAAATCTCTGGGGTTTTTCTGTGGGCTGTGTGGGTGCACCTCTTTTTCTCAACACAGAGTATGTACTGACAGTGCGTGAGCTGCGAGTGAGGTGAAAGGTGGTGATTATCCTTGGGGGCCCAAACCTGCCTCTCCAGGCTGTCTCCCAATTGTGCTGTACCAACACAGGGAAAAGATGAGTATTCTGTATCCCAGAATTCCTCAAATCACCCCTGTGAAGCGGATCCTCTCTTATTTCTTCATAGAATATTTTTTTGAATCTGTTTTGTTGTCAGGAAATAGGCCAGCCTTGCCACAGCAGGAATAGCGCAGGTTAAACTAATACATTAATGATGGCTTTTCCACTTAAGGATCCCAGTCAGCTACACCAGTGCAGCATACGCAGAAGGGCTTTTCAAAGCTGACATTTTTAATTGACAGGAAAAGCACAGCTGTTATTGATGATATTGGCTCAGCTTAGGTGTCCCAATAATTTTAAACAATATAAACAATAACAAGACTGAAACTGAAGCCGCTAAATGGAATCTGGCCTGCGGTTTATTATCTAAACCCCTGCATTTCTGAGATTTTAAAAAAAGGGGCTATTTCAGGGCCCTAAGTAGGCATCAAAATGGAATGCAACCATTGTTAATGTTTTTAATTAATGCTTTTTTCATGTTTAAGGACATATGTATTTACTGTTATTTCTTTCATGTAATAGTAACTATCCTTTAAAAGTAATTTTACAAAACAAAATCTACAACCGTTCGTTTTTCCTCATTTTTTTATGCGAGCGCGCGCACAAGAAGGCGTGGGGAGTTAAGTGTATGTAGCATGTAGAGTAGGTTTTTTTTCTTTCTTTGGTAACCAGCGTGACTACATTTCCCAGACTGCACCGCGCCCCATGATGTTCCCAACAGCTGACAGACGGTGAAAGCCTCTGCCGGAGCTGTCGTTGAGAGAGTAGCTTGTCGTCGGTAGCCTACACGGACTGCCAATACAAGTCGCGCACCGCTGGACTTTGGACCGCTTTGAAGACCGTGTTCCTGTCGAGAATCTCATTTTGTTAAAGACAACATTTGGTTTGCATCCTGACTTTTTTTTTTTTTCTCCCTCCCCAAAAACAGGGAGCTCGGGACATTTACTGTCAGCTAACTTCCACAATAGGTCGCTGCGTTGTCCGGACCGCTGCATGTGTTTTATGTGAGCTTGACAGTTTGACTCCGGCCCTTCCAGCCGTGCCCAATGCTGAGGAATGGATAGTGTGTCTGCTAAAGGTGGGAAGATGGTCGAGAGCGATGAGCAGCCGAAGAGGGATAGTGGCGGTGGCGCAGCGATGGCCGCACTACATCAATGCGAACTCATCCAGAATATGATTGAAATCTCCATCTCCAGTTTGCAGGGGCTACGGACCAAATGCGCCGCGTCCAACGACCTCACACAGCAGGAGATACGCACTTTAGAGGTAATGGGCTTTAAAAAAAAAAAAAAGATCCGATACAAAGCAGTCTTGTCAAATTGCGGAGTCATGAAGCCCCAAACGCTATGTCCGCCTCACATAGGTTGAATATTGGGCTGCAAGCGAGGCGCCCTGTCCCCGAGTGTCAGTGAGCTGAGCACATTCTGTCGCTTACTATAAAACGTTACTACTGGGTCGATGCATGAGGCGATAATGGCTCATAAAATGCTTTTTTTTTTTAAATGTTTTGCACTCAATATTTTCTCTGTAAAATTCCCCCCAAAATTGTCGAGATATCAGTGATGCATTATCCAGCTATTTTGCGTGACCTCTTTCTTTTTTTAGGTGGGAATATTTGTGAGGACCCCCCCACCCCCCCACCCCACGGATAGTTCACGGGAACCGTCGCTGTTCAGCCCGAATCCAGCCTGGCCTAATGGCACACATTTTCTAATCTAAATGCTGCTGTTATTCAGCCCATGTTTCCTGTGAGTGCTCTGTTCCCTGCAGAGGATTTTCGTCCGTGCAAGGTGCCATGCATGCGAGGCAAATAACACAGCGAAATGTACGACGTGTTCCATGTGTTGATCCATCCCCTCCACCGTGAGCAGGCAGGCAGGCAGGCAGGCAGGCAGGCAGGGCTGCTGTACGCTCTGCATCTGGATGCAGATTCACTTAGTCGTGTTGGAATGACTTGGCATTGCTTTGCGCAAGAGCCATGGCTGTATAGGGCCTCAGCATGTCCTACTATATAGTATTCAGTCATGCCTGGTAGCATGCAGGCATCAGGAGAGGATGCTCGTACTATTATTTTACCTTGCAAATGAAAAAGAAAATGTTAATATAGAAAATTCAGAGGCAGATATAAAAGGCAAATTCAAGTGACAGCTAACCAGTGATGCTTTAGTTGATGTAAAGTGGAATGGTTTATTTAACTAGATTGTAACTCCTAGCATTGCCACAGTGTGAATTTTCCAGTATTGTTGATTATAGTCCTTTTCATAAGGGTCACTTTTGTCTCAGGCCTGCATGTTTTCCACCCATGGGATGTTTACAGTCACATATTGTTTTTGTAAAATTCTCAGCTGCAAGATGACTGAAGAAATCATGTCATGGAAAGTCCAGCTTCATGTTGTTAGTAACAATGCCATGAGGGGACAACAGGCCCTGCTTCTGCTGCTGCGGAAGGCGATGGGAAGAGGGGGTTGGTGTGGGGGGGGGGGGTATGTAAGGATGATACAGTGCATTTGGATGTGACGCTGACTTTTAATAAAATTGGCCTTATGCAGGGTTAATGGTTACAAATGTGGACTTGTAGATAACAGATGAATGTATCATAAGTATAGGCTCCAAACATCCAGAGATATGATAGATGGTAAATAGGTTTCCAGGCTCATGGTTTATTTAAACGTTATACCTTGGATAAAGGGAATATTCACTCCTGATTGGCTCGAGGCTATCAATTATCCATGTCTGTTTTATTTCTGTATAACTGAACACCCCATGAACAATTGTGCCGTCGCTCCTATAAACCAATGTTCCAGAAAGCTCCGAGCATTTAGTTTCAGCCGCACAGAGACGCAGTAGCTTGGCTGAACTAGTTTTCAGGTGACCTTCAAAAATGGTCAAGAATCATGGCTGATGAAGAAAGTAGCCTTTTCAAGCATGTTACAATGCATCTGCACTGTTGCTGCTGTGAGACTGTTTGTCTCTGCAGGCCAGGTGGCAAAACCATATCTCCTCCTTAAAAATAAATATTTGTGTTTGTTATGATAGTCTCAGTGTCTGCTGAAAAATAAGATATATATATCAGTACCAAGGAGATGACAAAGCGGTCTTATGTTTTTAGCTTTTTGTCCGTTTACATAATAGTAAAATGTCCACAAAATAATTTGGTAGCTTCTTAGCTGTCTGGCAGGCATCAGGTGCAAGTTGGCAAGCCACAGTGTGGGAGCAAATTTTTACAGGCTCAAGCAGAGAAGCCCAGTATTAAATGAAAAATTCAAAGTATTAACTGAAATAGAAGCCAGACCAGTTCAGCTTGTATATTTGTCCACTTCTAGCCTCCTACTGCTGCTGTACAACGAGTGTGAAGGAATTTGCTGAATGTGGCAAGTGGTCACATCTTTGTTTCTCACGCAGGGCTGTAGTTTTTATAACAGCTTTAACTGGTTAACACATTATCTGCTTGAATAGTTTGTCCCGGACAAAAAAAAAAAAAAAAAAAAAAATTCTGAGGGTAGGTTCACTGTTTGTCCTGCTCAACTCTTCTTCATCCGCTGTCATGTGTACCTTGTTGCTGTGTGGAACAGGACGTGATCTGGCAGAGTACTTCCTGAGGTACGCAGTCTCATAGGTGCGTTTTGCACTTGCATTGTTCTACGTGACAATAGGCAGGCCGTACCGGTCGCACGTGTTTCTTCAGGGCTATTAAAACTGCTCTGTAGTCTGTTTTCCTACAGTCGGAGGCTGTTATTAAGAGGGAGAGTCAGGAGTGCAAACAGTGGGTCCGGTTACTTCAAGTTAGCTTTGCTGGTTTGTGGTTTGGAACGATTGAGAGTCCTTCCCTTTCATACCTTAAGGATTAGGACAACATTGTTTTGCTGGACTGGGAACAGGTATAGTAGGTATTTTCCTGTTTATAACTCATTGCAGAGGTAGACCTCAGGGACATACTTATTTGCATTCTTTATTTAATAATAGTTTCACTGATTATAAATGTTCTTTTGTCTAGTCAAACTGTCTCTTGTCAGCTCAGAGTCAAGCTACTTAGCCTTACCATTACTTAGATTAAGGAGCATATAGAGTGTATATATATGTATCCGCTGTTAAATAAAGCTGTTTTGACTGCTACAGAGGTTTAAGTAAGAGAGAAAGTGTGGCTTTACAATTTCAATCAGCATGAGTTGAAAATGTGCTTCAAGTTTCAGCTCTTTTAAACTTTTAAAAACTTTCCTCGGACTGATTGTTTGCAGTTAGTTTCATGATTCTTTAGCAGAGTCTTTTAACAAGTCGCATATGTGTTGTAGTTGCAGATGTCGGGTAAAAAACAAATTGTTTCCATCTAATTTAAGTTGTGTTTTTGTACTTCGAACAAGCTTTATTGTTTCACACTGTTAGCTGTCATATTACTCCTTCTCTTTCTCTTATTTTCTCCTTCCCCCTGTATGCCATAGATAGCGGGTGAGTAAAGCTTATATAAGTAGTTCTTCTTGCTTTTCACTGATTCAGAAATACTTGATAAACCAAACAAGTAGATTCTTGGACTGTGTGAGACTACTTTCCCGTCAGTTAAGCAAGGAAAAAGAAAGTCACGACTGTGAAAACAGATAATTGGAGGTAAAGAAAGCAAATGTGAAGACAGATGAGAAATTGATAGCTGATTACGTAACAGCAGTTACTGTCTGTGCCACATTTTTTTCCCTTTAAAAGCCATGTAATGTTTTAAACAAAAAGTTTCACAAATGTGGTTCTTGACCTTTGAGCCCCCTGAGAGGGAAAAAAAGAGAACTTTGGTCGGGGCATCTGCTTATGATTGCTGATCAGGCTGTACAAAACATTTAAATACAGACTGAAATGTTGGTCATTATTGCTAAGAGGCCTGGTTAAGATATCTCTAAATCATCTTTCGACTGAAGCTGGCGCAGCCTGGGGTTCTGTGTCGATCAGCAGTCTGACTTCCTTTGTCTTTACTGGCACTCCATTTTGAAACCACATCTTGCCATAAGCATGCACTTTCACTTCTTGCTTTTTCTTTGAGATTTCAGTGGCTAGATGCCACGCGAGGCAGCCTTTCAACTCCTCTCAGTTGTGTCTCAGCCTTGACTGCCAGAGTGGTACGATATCTTGAAATTCTAGCAAGCACGTTGGCTACAACTCCCATTTCAGTGCGGAGTTGATCGCCGAACACGGTGCGCGTCGTTTCTACAAAAGCTTTAAGCCACTTAAATTCATGTGATGAATCTGAGCGAACTGTGTGAGGTCAGAGTAGTTGTCACACTTGTGGTGCAAATGGCTATTGCTCCCATATTGCACTGGAGTGCCATCAAGAGAGGCTTGAACTCACTTTATACTCTCATTGAGAGAGCTTTATTATTCCACTTGAACTGTGTGTTTTTTTTCTGCCTTGCTAGTGAGAGGATAATGATACTGGCCTCTCAAATGGAGTGCTAACTGGTACTTCACTTTTCACGTTAATCCCGCTCAGCCTGCTTCTCATGCAGCCTCCGTGGTACTTTTACAGTAGCTCTTTGTGTATCCTTTGCTTTATCATATCCTCCCTGCACTGGCCTCGGCTGCTTGTTTGTTTTTAAACCAGGGTTGAATCAGTCTACATGATCCAGACAACTGGACACATAAGCTCCAAACATCCTTTAAACAGCAGACCTGTTTTGCTCACGTACAGCATTTTACGTAACCTTCAAAACAAGCAACAAATATTTCTCGACATGTATCCAGTGGTGTAAAAAAACCTTAACATGAAAGCAAATCACCATCTTATCTGTTTTGATCAGTGTTCGCAGTAATGATCAGCAAACAGCAAAGCGTCACTCTGTTTTGTCTCCTCATGGTGTTGGAGAGAGTTTTTGCTGTGCGCTCGTGGTGCGAGCTGTTGTGGCTGCATCTATATTTAGACATCTTTCTTCCTACGCATTTTCAGGGTTGGTTGTTAAATAAGAAAATCAAATGACGCGCAAAGAGCCTGTGCAAGAGGGGAGAGCAGGGAGGAAAGGGGAGGGGAGAATCAAAGCCAATCCGCTGGGCTGCTTCTTGTGACATGACAACCGCTTGTGTGTGTATGTGTCCCTGTGTGTATCTTTGTGTGTGTGTTTGTGTGTGTGTGTGTGTGTGTGTGTGTGTGTGTGTATGTGTGTGTGTGTGTGTGTGTGTGTGTGTGTGTGTGTGTGT
>JAQNCA010000006.1:7605221-7618268 GCA_029783725.1 Acanthurus tractus
GTGTGTGTGTGTGTGTGTGTGTGTGTGTGTGTGTGTGTGTGTGTGTGTGTGTGTGTGCGCGCGCGTGTGTGTGTGTGCATGAAGGCAAATAGTTTTTTGAACACCTGCCTTTGCTTCCCTATAGCTTTACTGTGAAAAAAGGATACTTTCACTTTTTTCTGAAGCTTTCTCTTGCAGTGTTTTGAACAACTGTGTGCTATTAAATCTATCAAACAAAGAACTGATAATTGATTGAAAAGGAGCAAATTTTGGTTCACCCTGTATTTCTCCTATTTGCTTGCTTTTAATATTAAAAGATGTATTAATATACAAATGCATTATTGTGCAAGTGGATTTTTTAACTAACCAGCTTTATTTTTTGAGATGTACATACATTTATGAGAGATATGACACACCTGTAGTAACGAAAGGTATAAAAGAGAGAACTTATTAGTATGAATCAACCTATTTCCTATTTAGCTGTGGCAGTGTTACACGTGTGTGTGAGAGGAAGAGAGACAAAAGAAAGGTCTGCTTGATTAGCAAGCAGAGAATGTGTCTCTTCCGGGCAGCGCCACTAAACTCAGAAAGAAGGCTCTCTTTCAACTCAGCCAGAGCTCACAAAGACACACAAAAAACCCTTTTCAAAAAAACCAATATGCGGTTGTTTCAGCCGCCTTGTGCAGATATTTGTTCATCTACTCACTTGTGACGTCATGATTGATGTGAACCTTTCATTAAAAAGTCTGAATGGGTTGCCCCTTTCTCTGTGCTGCCTCTTCTTTGACTGCAGCTCCAGTTCTGATAGCAGGGAGATGGAGAGACTCTAAGTTGCGGTAGCTCCGGGTGATGTGCAAGTTTAGAGACAGGATGCAGCTTTCCTCAGTGAAAGTACATGTCAAGTATTTCTCTGGCAGGAGCAAATTTGGATATGAGAGATTTAGATTTCTTGTGCGTGTGTGCTGCCTGACAGTAACACTGCTTATACTGACAGCATAGCGTGTTGGATAGTGACTGACTGTGGAAGTAAGAGTTTGACTTTGAGGCTCAATGTAAGTGGCAATGACAGAATGCATTGGTTTCAATGTCAGTGCAGCTAGCTCCAAGTATAGGCAAATAAGAGAGCAAAGAACAAGGAGAGGTAAGTTAGAAGGCAACAAACACATCACAAAGAGGTACTTTGAATTAAATGGCAACTGGACGAAGACAAATAGAAAACAAACCCAAGATGTCTTTGCTGTGGATGAATTAGTCAAGAATCTAAACTATGGAAACATTAAATTATTGAATTTGTCCCATTTTAAGTTGTTAAATTGTTTCTTAGTATGCAAGATTATAATGTGCTAATAATGCAGCATTGCAGTGCAGAATGGAGAGTATTGCTGTATTGCTGATAGCAGGTAGGAAGCTGCAGTGGACAAGAGCCATCGGCAATAAATCTTGAAGGTATTTGAGGCAGGAAAATAACACACTGAGAAAATAACAACCAATTTCAACACACCAATCCTTTGTAAAGGGATACTTTAGATAGGGGTAACATTGATTTAGGTGATAACTGATAACAGTCTTATTTATATGGAGTACAAACAGGACTGCAATCAGTCAATTAATCTAACCACAACAATAGTTGTTTCTTTAAATGCAGAGGTAAATCTTTAAAGCTTCCAGATAAGGTATTGAGGAGTTTCCATTGTTGCAGCCCTGTATGCAGGAAGCCCTCCATTATGCACTCCATCAGCCCCCCCCAATACTGCCCCCCCACCCCCCACCCCCCCACACCCCACCCCTCCCTCTCCTCCACTGCACAGAGTAAATCCAGAGCTTGCAGTGCCTGATCGCGCTAACCCAAAAGAAACCATATAAGAGGCAAAGAGGACAAAAGGACCAAACTGCAAGGCAGCGTGGGGACAACTTCAATAACCTGCACTGGACAAGTTAGCAAGGGTCAAATTCTGTGAGGGGGGATCCAGGCATCGTAAAGAAAAGGCACATTTAGCAGTGCAGCAGCTGGTCCCGAGTCTTGACAGCAAGAGAGGTGAGGGAAGAGGGTCTGGACGGCAAAAAGGAGCAGAGAAAAGTGACTGGAATGATAAGATGAGAAGGTGAGTTATGGACTAATTCAAATTTTCACACACACATTCATGCCACACCCTGGCTCACATGCTGTACACTGCAGTGTAGAGCTCCTGGTTGTGTCTTTGCCTGCTGCTGCTGTCGCACAAGCTGATGCATGAGTTCTCTGTGGAGTCATTAATAAAACCCATCTATTGAGCTAGTTCTCCTCCTCTGAGAGCATGGGACTGACTGCTCTGACAACCAGTCATGACTGAAGACGCAAACTGATGCCAGGGAAAATGACTGCAGGGAATTCTCATCCTCTGTGATGAATGATATTCTTGAATAGACTAGAAACATCCTGTTACAGTTTAGATCAAATATTTATCAATTACAGAGAAAAAAAAAAAGGACACAGTTGCATCCTGTACTGATTATGCATGTATACAGTATGACCATTTCTCAAAAATGACACTGCCACAGCATCCCTGAGAACATTTCTCCAACGGTTTGGGAGATTTAGTTTGTCTTGTGATGTGAATGTGTGTGTTTGCAAGCAATGCAGTGATGTGCAGCAAAACACTGTGCAGCCTGTGTGTGTGTGTGTGTATGTAAAGCACAGATACAGAGAGGGAAAAGGAGAGAGATTCTGGCAGAGGGTGGAGCTTTAAAGATACAATGAAACAAGTTTTATTCAGCACAGCACTCTGCAGTTACTGTGCTGCTACTGCTGATAGCAAGTGTTTGTTCCCTGTGCTCAAGATCCAAGCTCAGTACAGGCATCACTTTGGCTCTCACAGTGTGCCTCCTGGCATTCAATAGGATGCTGTGTAAGACAAATCCTAACATTCCTGTCTCTCTGTCTTTCTTTCAGCAGGCATGTGCTGCTGAAGCTCCCCCCTAATGAGGCCCTTCTGGAACTCCTGCTTGTGTTGTTGCTTGGGTTGCACGTCCTCGCCGTGTGCCCCTCCATGTGCTCCTGTAGTCGCAGCCACAGGGAGGTAGACTGCTCCTGGAGGGGTCTGAGACAGTTGCCCGGTGGCCTACAATACAACATACGCTCCCTCAACTTGTCCCACAACCGATTTCACAACCTAGACAGCCAATTTACCGATTATACCCATCTACGTAACCTTGATTTGTCTCACAACCGGCTGAGCCACCTGCCCGCCGGTTTGCCCCGTTCCCTGTGGCATCTCCACGCCACCAACAACCGCCTGCTGTTGCTGGACAAGAATGATACGGTCTACCAATGGAATCTGAGATTGCTTGACCTGTCCAATAACAAGCTGGAACGAGCCATCTTCATTAATAACACATTGATCAATCTGTGCACCCTCAACCTGAGCCACAATCACTTCTGGACTTTGCCCACCAACTTGCCTGCACGCCTTGAGATTATTGACCTGTCCCACAACTCACTTGTGAAGGTGCTTCCAGGCTCTCTGGACCGACTCATCAAGCTAACTTACTTCTATCTGCATGCTAACCGCTTAGCCATGCTGCCCTCTGGAGTGTTGGACAAGATGACATCGCTTAGAGTCATCACTCTTGGCAACAACCCCTGGGCCTGTCACCTTAATGCTAACATCAGCTACTTACTCTCCTGGACTCAGCACACCCCTGCCCGTGTCCTGGGCTGCCCCTGCCACACCCACCCAGTCTGTGGAGGGGTGCGCCCTGGCAGGAATGGAGGTTGGCACTTTGCCTCCTACAACCTGCCTCCTCTGGCAGCGAGTGCACAGGATCTGAGCTCCATAACCCCTGAGGCAAGTGTCACCGGGTGGTGGTACTTGTCTGGTTCTGCTCTGCTAAGCACCCCACACACCCACAAAGAAACCTGGAACACACCACACCAACCCTTCACAGCCACACCGTTCAGCATTTCCACCCTGCCACCTCCGAGCGCAGACACAGACACACACCTTCCAGCAACTTCAGCTGATTCTCATTTCATCTCTGACACAACAGAAGCTTCATCAACCAAACCTTTTTCTGACGCAAGTTACATTTCAGAAGCAGCCGTCAGTGCTGACATGACGCTAGCCACCGACCGATTCTTTACAACAGAGAGCCCCTCCACCCAAACCAAGAAGACGACCACTCTTCGCACCAGGAGTGTGAGGAGGCAGAATCAGTCCCTTCCCAGTGGCGTCAGCAACAGCAGCCCGGCTTCAGCTTCATGCTCCCTGTTCCTTGTCCTGCACAAGCTGGGGCTGCTGTCCCTCATTCTGCAAGAAGTCCTCTGAAAGACAAATGAAAAGCAGCCACAGCTCAGATTTAAATCTGCATATAAAGTTACAGCACAAACAAATACAGCGCACATACGAGCCTGTTTACTGGAGTCGTACTGTTGTGTTTGTATATTACCAGCTTTCTCAGCAAAAGGCCATTTACAATACAACAGCTCCTACTGTCTGACGACTTAAGAATAGTATGATGCTACTTTTATAAAAATCGGTCAAAAAATATGTGTTTTTTTACAAGCATCCACCTGGATGCACCGTCACTGATTTAAAAATAACATTGTAATGAACATAACTAAGCACATGGTGGCACTATATCTTCAGGTACAAGTTGATTATGTAACTGAATTTAGCCTGGTGCTCATCTGCAATTGCAGTCTCCCCTTTTTGAGGCTGTCCAGTACACATTATGGCCTACAAATTACTGTGTATGTTTTAATTCTATTTTTCTACAGCTATTGGCTGGATTTGGATGAAGTCGTCACGATTGTATCGCGGTCGTGCCTTTTACTTTTATTTTGCTGCACCAGCTGTGAAAATGAAAACACTCAAAGTTTTGCTTCACTTACTTTGGCTCTTTTAACAGATGTTCTCAAGGCCTGTCAGCTTGTTCTAGTGTAGCAAACAACATCACTCACCGCAGGAGCAAATTTTATAGAGAAAAGGTGCATGTAAGGAGCTGGTTATGTGTATATAGCAGGGAACAGCAGAGACTCTGTGGAGCAAAAGGGAAGCAAACGGACAATGTAGCGTCACTGTCTTTAACAAACTCTGAGTGCCGAGCGCTGCGTCTGTATTTTGATCACATCTCCGACTTAAGTGTCCTTCATGATTCAGTGACGCTCGTGAAAATGATCTGCATGGTGATTGAACGTTCCAGGAATGCTAACCTACTGCTATATTGCTGCAGAGCATCAAAGCGCAGACATTCACAGCTTATTTATATGAAATGTTAAGATATTCCAATTTGGATTGCATTAAGTGTAAATAACAGTGATGTGTCAGCCAACAGGATTTTTACACGTTAGGAATATCTAAGGTACCAAAAGGTGCTTAAATAGTAGAGAAGTAAATCTCAGCTAGCTGTACAATAAAGTTCAGAAGAATACAGTGCTAAGGAAGCACTTTCTGTAAAGTGAAATAAAAAATGTGCTGAGTTGTTTACACCTTTTGATGATTGTTTGAATTCTGCCTCATCTGCCTTTTTACACCACATTTTTCATCTCCCAGGAGGTCAGGCAATTATTTATATTTAGCATTCAACCACATAGTCTCCCATGAGTATCCCGTGAGTCTTTGACATAGGTGTCAACCCTCATTGGGACTGAGGAGGTTGTTTATCCAGCCAGCATAGATTTGTCTTTTAAGTATATTTACTGAAAGAGGGTTAAGCACAAAAGCATTTACTGTAGTCGGGCATCGCTTCACAGTTAATCATACCTGGAAACTGCCCATAACAAACATCTTATCTACTGAGCAATTGCCCAGAAATATCACGTCTAATTTTCTTTTATAAAGAACATCAGTGAATAAAATATAAACCAAAATACATTGGTTATAAATCAGAGTCTAGCATAGTGCGTTCTCTCTATGCGATCTTTGCTGCTGCCCTAAAGACCAGGGAGAAAATCGTACATGCAGTAACATTGGTGACAGAGAAACCAGAAACCTGCCTCGGCACGGTGTGGCACAGGGTTGGTGAATAGGTGACCCTGTGGCATAGTCGGCCACATCCTAGAAAAGCAACAGTGGAGTCACCGACCCCACCCACAATGTGAACAATAAGCATCTGATTAATGCCAGTTGAGCAACAGATCACGACTGATTAGCTAGCCAAAAATGGGATCATGGAAACTGAACTGAAAACCTCAACTGAAAATCTATTCCTTTGTATTATCAAAGAAAATTAAAATGAAACTATCTAGTTATAAGGTCCATGATAACTGACAAATTGAGAATAGTGCAGTGGTTTAGGAATTAGCAATAGATGATTCTTGACATTTACTTTAATTATAAAAAAGCAGTCAAACAGAGAGAGTAAAAAAAGGGGAAGATTTTTTAAACTGCACACTGAAAACACCTGCTGAATTATTTGTGTGTATTTATAGTTCAGAAGCAGAAGCCAAAACAGACAGAAACTTGTGGTTGGAACGCAGTTTATTTATAATCATGTTCTGAGGCTCAAAGTAAGTATGGGCTTCATTTCTCTTTTTCTTTAACTTGCATCCTTATTTTTTATCGCATATTAATTATTAAACTGTTATCTAAATGAGTTTATTCCAACAAGCCCTCATATTGTATCTTCTAATTTAAAATACTAGTTTAGAAAACAGCCAACCGTATTTTTTTATTTTAACTGTGGACCAAGTTCATGGGACATAAAAAGACAAAGTGAGGCTGAAGTTTAGATTAGATTCAGATTCTTAATTCATGTTGCACTATTTGTGTTTTATTGAGGTCTTTTTATGGTTGGTGCTTGCCCAGAAAAAGGATGTTTTGGCCACAGGGAGGATAAGTAGAAGAATTATTAGGAAGTAAGTTTTGTTCATATTGCTTTTAAGTGTAAAGATAAGAGCACACAATGAAACCACTAAATCTTAACTTCTCCTTGTGTTTGGTTGCCATGTTGCAACTTTAATACATTCTTATCCTTAAGGAGATTATTCTCAATAACAAAAACATGATATATATATATTTATATATTTCTGCCTCCCTTTAGCTGCAGAACTTTAAAACATCTCTTCCAAGTGCGGCACTGTAGGTGCCAGTGAGCTGGCCTGCTTGCCAATTATTTTCTCTGTAGACAGCACAAAGTAATGTCAGATTTCTCTTCTGGCTTCTCCTAATAACTGACAAGGTGTAGATGGCCAGCATCATTTACTGCTACCATGCCTCCCCTCTTCATCTCTCCACCCCGGCTTGTTTTGAGTGAGCTGACTTCTTTCCTTCAATAAGACTCACAGTCAGTGTTCTTCAGCAACCTGACTGCTCCTCCTGTGTCCTTGTACATCTAATTACCTGTCCGCATTAGATACACCCATATCAGACTGAAGCATTTAGAAAGGTTTTAGTGTATTACAATCATGCATCTCTCTCTATGTGTTTACCACAGCTAAAAAAATGTCAGTTTCCTACCATTTTGGAAGAGCACTGCTTATAAATCTGGCCCAACACCAAGCTAACAGGTTGGAGTAAATTTGGAACTGACTGAGAGTGTATACAGAAATAACAGCCCAACATTTAAGCTGTTCCTCTTGCAGCAGCCTGTGGATGTCACACAGTCTCTCCCCTCAGTGAGGGAGGTCAAAAGGTCACTGTAGATGGTGAACAAGCGTGTGATTTTTAGACTCACCAACCCAAAGGGAAAGAGGAGTGTTCTCACTTTGAACCACCTTCATGTAGGTTCATGTGGACAAAGACACATAGACACAAATAGTATCAGCTCTTCATGTGTTCAAAGTGCCCTCTTGTGGTGGTGGGTCGGAAATGAATGTTTTTCCCAAAACATAACAGTCAGGGACATTTAAGACAAGGATTATGCTCTTCACCAGTGCACAACATGCCCCAGACAAAGAGTTTTCTCAAGGACCTCTTGAAGAAGTCTACTTACTGTTTAGAAGGCACAAAAAGTCTGTTTAATTATATTTAATTTGAAAGCAAATATAAGACATTATTATTCCACTTACCAAATATGCAGATAATGTCCAGATTTGAAAATGAATTCGAACTGAAATACATCTAAAAAATGTAAGAAGTCACTTGCAGTCACTTGTGTTCAAATGTACTAACTTCTCTTTGAATATAAGAATGATATTCTTTAACACAAAGAAAGTAGAACAGACACTCAGAGGGCAATGGATGACAGTGCGAATTTCAAAAGGAACCTTTTCCTAACAAGAGACGAGTCAATTATTGTCAATGACCAGCATGCTTCTGGCTTAAAGTGTACACCTAATGTAATCATGCACTATGATGACCGATGCTCACACAAATGCTGGCACATTCGCAGTATCATGCCATGAAAGGTCCCTGCCGCCTGCTTACGGCTAAAACAGTGGCTGCCAATTCGACCCCCTCAGAGCCTGCGTCCGTTGTAACCCAGAATTAGGCTGGTACCCAACCAAAGGACGCCCAAATGTTGCAGATAAACTTTATCTGATAAACCTAATCTGTATTGACAGCTTGGGTCAATATGCCAAGGCTCACCCTCTCTTTGAGCCAAAAGCGATGTTTTCCAGTCTGGGCACTGATCAGCTGCAAAGCGAATGTGTAGGAATCTAGGAAAAAATAACAAGGTACTCCAGCGGCCGAAAGACTGATGAGACAGGCAAAATTCTACCCTGCTGCATAGTGTGTGTGTGTTTGTGTGTGTGTGTATGTGTGTGGGGGGGGATATGGTATCTTTCGCTCTTGTCTGAAAGACATGGCAAGGTCAGTGTTAAGGTCAGTGGTTGCAGGATAGGAAGTGGTTGGCAAAAGAAAGAATATGTGGTGGCAGTCAGTTGGAGGTGGTAGTGGTGGTGGTGGTGGTTGGGGGGGTAAAAAAATAATAAAGCACAAAAAGGACAGGAGAGAGAGAATAGACGGGTAGAAAACAAAGAGTGAGGCAGGAGACAGAAAGCACTACTTAGCTGCTGTGTCCAGAGAGGCCTGCTTATTGTTCCATTCTTAGCCTCTGGAAGATTTAGCCTAAAAATATGTCTGAGGTGCAGCACATGCACGTAAATACACAAACCCAGAGAAAGTGACTAAAAGAGGGTAGCGGAGTCCTTCATGCTAGTTATCTGAAAGGCTTACTGTGTGTCAGTGTGCCTCTAAAGCAACAAGAAATGCAGCTGCGTGCATGCATGAGTGTGTCTTTACACCATGGTTCTGTAAATTTGCATGATAAGCCAGAGGCCATGGTGCACAGCTTTGAGGAGGATTTCAACATACATGAGCTTCAACGTTCTTTTAGTGAGACTGAGACCTAGATTCAGAGATTTCAAGCTAAAAAAAAATCAAGCTTGCTTTAAAAAATAATGCAAATTAATGTTAAAATTGTTTAGCCAATCAGGAAAAATACTGATACGACGTACACGACTGGGGAAGTGTGATGTTCAGTTTCTCTATGGAGAGGGGTGCACCACTTCCTCTGTCAGACAAAAGCTCTCCAAAAGGCCAACATGCACATCTACCTCCCCACTGCTGACTGTACAGGTAATAGGATGGTTCCTCGCGGTGCTTTAATGCCACTCGCCATCATCTGTAACACACAGCTCTCTCTGGAGTCGTACAAACAGCAGCCAGAACATTCCAGGGAGCAGCAGGGGCATGAGCTTATCTCTCAGCCCAGTGGAGCAGGTAAATGATGTCGTCATCATTCACTTGCGTTGAAGCCTGATTGGTCTAAAGACCCCCACATGCAAATGGTCTTTTTGATACCAAAGTCAGAGGATACAGAGCCACCAGCTTGGTCTGTATTGATCAAATAGAAGCGTGTATAGATGCAGCAATTCTGAAGAACTGTTCTGTGAACTAGGTATTTTGGGATTTGCTTAGCATATTTTGCATATTTTGTAAAACTCTGAGGAGTCTGCGATCCTTTGGGGTACTCCAAGCTATTCACTAGTACATCTAGGTGCTTTGGGGCACTTGGCACTACAGGGATTACTACGTTTTTTTATTTGCAAGGATAATTTTCGAGCATAGAGGAGCTCCATGTATTTTAGATATTCTCAAAGTCAATATTACGGTTTCAAAATTTTTAATAATTTGGATGTCTGAATATCACAGCGGCCCATCTACCTGCGATGCGAGTGCGTAGCCTCTGGCACAGCTTAATTAACTCATCTGCGTAGTTACAGAAGGCATAATGGGGGAGGGAAATCACTCATCACCAGAACATCCTTCCTACTGATCTGACTTCAAACAGTTTCTCTATTTTGTGACAATTGCGCACATTTCCCAGTAATCCTCACATACCACGATCAGTCAACAAGGTCTCTCCACAGCCGCCCTCACAAATCAATGACTGGAACAGACTTTTTTTTTTTTTAAATTCATCACTTTGCAATTAAATAATTCTGTATGGCTAAAAGAGACTTTTATAAGATGCTAAGTTATTCCAGGCAAGATGAAAGGGCAGGTAGACTGCGGTTTGGTGGGTGGCTAATTCCTGAAATAGGACTGTCAATTATGCATGTTTCAGTTCGGCTCTCTCTCTGCAGTCTGAGAGGTGCTTTAGCTTAGCAAAGAAGAAGCACACAGGAGAGGACACTAGAGGGAGACAATTTGTTCACATCTGCAGCCTTTTCCACAGCTTACCCCTGGATTCTGTCTTTCGCTGTAATAGGCCCTCCTGAGTAAAGCAGAGATCACTCAATCCACAGTGATCAACATGAAATCATTCCCAAAATCCGATGGATAACATGAGCAACATCCCAAGAGTGTTTAAATAATATCCATAACAAATTCATGAGTGAGCAAAGGTATTTACTCTGAGCTCTCTCTTAGCATTGGATCAATACATGTTTGATTTATTTCTCATGTTGGTGCATGTCTAAAACACATGGCTATTATGCAAATTAGGTGTAAAAATATTAAATCCCTGTAGACTTCAAGTTTCACTTTAAAACATGTTTTGGTATCAGGAGTCATTTTTTACTGGTATTTATGTCCCCAGACATTTCAAGATCGAAAACATGTTTTATGTCTCATTCACAGATTATATGTCGGAGTCTGCATCAGAAAAATAGGTTAAAATGATCCGAGAACATTTCTCCAAGGTCAAGAGACGATTCTTAAGGTTTAAAATGATTACTGCAACAGGAAACAGGATGCCTCCTCTCGAAGCAGCATCTCATAACAGTGTCACTGAGTCTGTTGCTTCTCTCACTTTCTTTTTCCCCTCAGCTCTTTCACACACTATCAATTTTACTTCTCTCTCAAGCCCCAAATCCTCCAGTTTTCATGCAAAGGCTCAGTTAGTTACAAGCTTTTTTGCATGCTGAGTTTCCTCTCTATTGAGAAGCAGTTCATCTTTTTAGCACTGAATACAAGCTACAGTTACACTGGTGCCACTATATGATTTCATAAATCTTTGCATTTTGCTTTAATCAAAAGTAAATAGTAGCACAGATGAGATCAAAGCATGCAGGATTTTAACATGCGTCTATTTCTTGAAATTCTTCATCGAATCATTAATCAAACTGCTTCAACAGCTGTCACCTTTAGAAATGCTACCAAGCCACGGTGGTGTTAGTGTGTGATCAGCATAACTTTCAAAAAGATGTGTTCACACATAATATGTGGTAAAAATGCAGCCCTTCTTTTTCCTGCTCAGTCAGTAATGCACGCTTAACTGCTCCAAAAGCAGAGCTGTCAGGGCAACTAAAGTTGCTTAAGAAACTATAAACATTTAAGGCACTTTCATCGGGCTGTGGTGTCTGCTCAGATTAAAGGAGAACACCGCTCAATTTTAAAAATCGACACGTTTCTCCTTGAATCTGTGGAAAAAAAGATTTAGAAGACTCAAATCTCAAACATGTGTTATCAACAAGATATGAAAGATATTCGCTAAATATGACATGCTTAGATGACATGCTAAATAAAATCAGGTGTGTCTGTTGCTTTGACATCAGGCTTTTTTTGGGGTTCAAATGTGGTTCCAAACCGTTGATCAGATATTGTAAAACGTCACACTGAATGTACCATTTCTGTCATGTTTGCTTTGCTCTCTTCATGGTTTAACAACAGTGAATAGAAAGGCCGTGATAACAATGTTCAAAAAGCAGAATAATTCACAACCGCACCGTGAAACCTGGGACCTCAGTGTTTTTATTTGAGCATAAAACAGAAGTTGCTCTTCATGTGTTCAATCCACTGTGATTTTTGCACACCTTGTGATGGGCTTTAAAGCCTGTTGTTCCTCGGAGCTTGCACTCTGCTTCAATTTATATCCTTCCTCACTCCTCTCTCTGCAGCTGCAAGAGTGGATAAGATTTTCTTACATTAGCTTTTTAGGCCTTTGCTGGAGGACACTGCCACACATTTGACAACTTACAGAAAGTGTGCCACTAAAATAAACTTTAATGCGTCACAAAACAGCACGGGACAGAATGATAGTGCATAGAAGGTAGAATAAGTAATAGCATTTCACACGAGGTGTCATATTTCCATTTGCTTTGACACGCTTGTGCTTGAAGGAATTGCCACCAATTGCTTCTATTTCTTTGTTTCAGAGATACAGACAGCTGCAATGTGGAGTGTCCCTCAGCTAATGACAGAGTTTTAGCTTATAAACTGTCAGCAATGTTGTTATTTAGATTTTATTTAAGTTATTGTATCAAAAGCATGCTCCTTGGCCAGATAAAAATGTCCCTCTCCCCTGTCATTGTCTGAACGGTTGGCACAGAGAGGCCTATTCTTAAAAAACTTCACTGAATGGGAATAATGAAATAAGATCACAAGTCAGGTTACATGCAGGAAAGTTTTGTTGTTAGTATTCTCATGCTAAGATTAATAAAAACTACATTTATATAACTACATATATATTACATTTATATAATACACATCAAGGCCTTTCCATCTGCACTACACCTACTTTTATGTCAGTATATATATTATTCTGATTCTGTTTCACTGTCCAATATTCATTCAATTCAATGTGCAATGCATCTCCTTGTTTTTATTATTATTATTATTACTATTTCTATCCCCTTTGCTGTTGAACATTGTGAAGTTCCCCACTGTGGGACCAATAAAGGAATATCTTATCTTATTTCCC
>JAQNCA010000006.1:7621879-7669621 GCA_029783725.1 Acanthurus tractus
TGAAGGGCGTGCTGTCACAGGCCTGTTACCCTGCTATTGTTTTGACCCAGCAGATATTGCATTATATCACCACTGATGCACTGATGCTTCTCCAAAAGAATATTGCCTTTATGCCAAACACCTTTTTTATTTATGAGCAAACTAAGCCAAAGCAGAATTAGTCAACTTTCTAAACAACATAAAAACTGTACTACCTAATTTGTTGCCCTACTGTTGTGATATGATTTTATAAAATATATATCAATGCACGTTTATTTTTTAAGAATTGTCTGAATGAACTTACAAAAATCAGGCAATTGATACGCGCACACACACACACACACACAGCCACACACACACTCATACACTCATTTATGAAATACTTTGAACTATTGTGTATTCTGTTTGCCTTTTTGAAATCTGTCAGCAGATAAATAATTAAAGATGCTTGTCATTTTCGAGACATCTCTGTAGTGATGGATTAGACAGGGTTCGGCTGAAATTATATTAGTTTGGGATTTCTCGCTAGGTGGTAATATCCAAAAATGCCAGCATAGTTTAGGAGATGGAAAAGTGCATGATGAGGAAACATACTGTGTGTGCTCCCTCTGCTGAAGGGGACTCTAGATGGAGAAACATTTTGGAGGATTTTGAAAGACAAATAGATTGTGCTTCAGGTGGCAGTATGTAATCTTTAGATCTGTGTAGAATATGGAAAATAATGTTTTTTTTTTGGAAAATTTAAGATTTGCTGTTCACTGGAGTCATATTCTGAAGCTCAAGTGTGATTGGCACAGAGCTGAGATATTGTGCATCTTGTTGGAGAGTGGACCTTACTTTATATTCCTTCCAGTTTCTTCAGCTAAAAAGTTTGCAGTAATGTTGCTACTCTTTTTTTTTTTATTATTATGGAGCTCTAAGCTCTCTGGCCAGTTTTCAGAACAGCTCAGTGATGGAGGCTTTACTTCTCCAAATGGGCTTAGGGGTTTAGTATTTCTCCTGGTCTGAAAATGAGTTATTTTATATTCGAAAGACACATCCTAAAAAATTATGTACAACAATTCATAGTGCACTACGTGGCAAAAGATTGTGTGCTTTTGTGTTGTAAGATAATTAACCCCCCTCCTTTACCCTTTCAGACCCTCCCTGTTACATTTGTGAGTCTCAGAAAGTGATGCTGCTGTTATGAATCAGTGAATATAAAACAAAGATGAGCTTGTTCACACTGAAATGACCAATAAGTATGACTGATGAAAATGCAAAACTTGCAGCCGTCGATAGAGGGAACAGTATGCAGGAGCAGGTTGAGGGAATGCTTAAAGGGCTAACGATACAAACATACTTTGATGCAGAATGTAGGGAGGGTTGATAACTTCAAGCTTGACATTTTGAATGAGCAACTTTGTGACAGCTTGACAGCATATACAGTGAAGGTCGGGAGGGATACGTGTGAGGAAGGGTTGCACATAAAAATGTATTTCCACCTGAGATTTAACCTGTGAAGCTCCAGCCTGAAAAATGGATTATATTATATTTATATATATATTATATTCAGGGCCTTGCCCAACGGCACTTTTAGAGTGGTGACTGAAGGAAAGAGTTAAATTCCTTGTGCATTTTTAATTATTCTGGTAAGATATTCACTGGATTAAACTTGCTGACCTGCTGCTCATACCACAGTCTCAAACCACTTCCGCTACTTCTATCACTGCTACTTGCTAACTAACTTAATGATTGCAAAATAGTTATATTCACCCATAAGAAAAAGGGTTCTGATTTCTTTTTTCTTTTAGTTTGATGATCAAATTTTCACCTTACTTTTTATGCAATGGCATTATCAAAATTAAGAATATTGATGGCCTTTTCTCTTATGTATTATTCTGGAGTTAAAGCTGTTTTTTCCTGCTCCTGTGAAGCATCATGACTGTGTATGCAAAGTAATGCAAAATTAACATTTTTGATTGTGCACCTCCTCTTTTTGAAATCCATACAAAAAACCCCCAAAAACAGAAGCTACAGTTATGTGCATAAGCAATTGGATTATATCACACTTATTGTTGGTGATAGGTCATATTTGGCAGACTTATGTCATATTCTTCAGACTTGACAGCACCTCAAATCTGAGAACTGAGCAGTGACATTTTCAGGTCTGACATCCAATCATCATTTTGTCTGAATTGTAGCCTTAGTGCACATGCAGGCACAGCAAAGTTCTCTAAACTTGCTCCACATCTGTCCCTGCCTAACTGGCAAGTCACTCCAAGCTCTTATGAAACCTTTCCCTTTTTATTATATTTATTATTACCTCTGTCGGGTATTATCTTCCTAAAGAATCCATATGTTTTGCAACCCTAG
Organism: Acanthurus tractus; assembly: GCA_029783725.1. Taxonomy (NCBI): domain Eukaryota; kingdom Metazoa; phylum Chordata; class Actinopteri; order Acanthuriformes; family Acanthuridae; genus Acanthurus; species Acanthurus tractus. The sequence continues at coordinate 7,624,214 of JAQNCA010000006.1, forward strand.
ACAGCATGCAGCAGAGAGCTGACAGGAAATGAGGGGAGAGAGAGGCCTGGCTGGACTCGATCAGGGGATGCTGGGATTACATGGTCAGCCTCTTAAAGCCTTAGGCCACCAGCCTTCTGATTTGATTATTAGCATAAACATATCGGACGCTGATTGTTACAGATTCTATATTTGAAAACACTTCTGGAGCTGAATTAGATTTGCATTCCTGTATGATGATGATGAAACATTAATCAACAGTTTATCTGCTTTTGTTGCTTGTATTTTGTCTCCATATTTCAAAACCTGAAATGCATTGATGGTACTAATAGTCATATGATAATGGGGGATAACTAAAGGCTCCATCATAATAAACAGTAAGTGAAGCCATGTGTTTTTTTTGCTAGACATTGTAATCAAATGAGTGTTTGACAGTGTAATTGACCTACCAAAGACCCTGTTGGCTCAAATGCATGCAGAAATTGATATTTCCTAGCTGCTAATGTGCTTCTGTTTATCCATCAGCGCGCAATAGAAGACTACAAACCTAAGGCAGCTGTCTGAGTTGTTTCCCTCACCATTAGTCATTGGGCTGCATTTGCTGTGTTGTTGTATATCTGAACATTCACACTATCAAGATCGCATTGTGTTCAGATCTATCATATCTCATATAGAGTTGCTAAGCTGTAATGGAAAGAGTGAACCGGTCCAGCATATGTGGATGGTTCTTGATGTGTTTGCAGATGTAAGTTTGATACAAGCCTCCTACTTTTGCAGCACTCGACTGAGTCCTTACCAGTGTTTTTGTCCCTTGTAACCTTGAAAGGAGTGAGTGGCTGGAGGTGCTGTGACTGCGAACAAGTTGAGTCATATTATTTGTACACAGAATTTACATTTTTCCCTCGTTTGTTTGTCTCATTTTATTTAACAGATATAGTTGTATGTGGACCAGTGTAGCTTTGCTATTCCAACTAACAGGCATCGGGTGGTGATTATTTCATAGTTAAAGTTAAAAAGCAAATACAATGAGGCATTATTTTTAATTGACCGGACAATTTGGCTGTAATTGATTACAATCCCTTTTTCATACTGGTATATATCAGTGTTTTTTGCAACACATAATTATTGTTGCTTCCTGTTTACTGATAATAACTGAAGTCAAAGACCTCAAACCTTAGAACGTATAATGAAAAAATGGAACAAACAATAAAAAAAGTAGCCACGGAACATGACTTGGTCTTAAATGTATTTTGTTTAACAAGAATATTTTGAATAACATCGATGCATACATTTAATTCTGCAAACATTTAAAAAAAAAAAATTGAGTTACCTTGCCTTGTAGCTTAAATAATAATAATAATTTGTTAATATTTGAAATAATGTTGTTATAACTGGGATGTTGCCTTTTATATTGATGGAAATAATTTTTGAGTTTTGCGTCTTGATGACACAAACTGCTGTTATGTTTTGCAGGCCTTCTTAATTTACACATTGTCGTTTTTGAGAAGTCAAACCTCTTTACACCATTAAATTAACGTTGAGTCACAGTTTTTGCCTGCAATTTCCTCTTGTTTTGTTTTCCATTGTTGCATCTTTGACTCCTTTAAATTATATCCTAAAGTCTGATTCATCCCCCCCATGTGGGCTCTGCTCAGATGTTAACTCTGCTGCCCCCCTGCAAACAGGCAGCAACACACAAACACAGGACAAAGAGTAGTGGGGTTAGAAAAAAGTTGGGTTTGTGTCCTTCCGTTCCACTCATTATTTTTCCTCTCTCCCAGAGGACATCCATGTTAACATCCACTTTCTCTGGTGATAGAACCGAGAAACGATCAAGGTCATGTCCACATGTTGTATGATTATTTATTAACATAATTATATGGGACTTATGTCCATATATCGTTCGATAAGTTAATAACGTAATTATCGTGACAGGCCCAGGTTGAGGTTAGAGGAGCGATAGAATAAATGTAGCTTCCATCAAGAGGCCAGGATGGGCACAGACGAGCACACCATCCCAGTTCTCCTCCTTTTTTTAGATTTTTTTTTTCATACTCTGTGCTCTGCTTTTTGTCCGGTTATGAAAACACTCCGACTAGGATGAATGTGAATGAGACATATGGGGAAGCACAGCCTGGGGCTTGAAAACACACATGCTGGTAATTCAGAACATATTTACCATTTTTCATGATGCTTTGTTCAGTTTAGAAATAGGCATCTCATAGCATCTGTGCCTGAATATGTTTCAAGACAGGCTGGAATAAACAGGGGAGATCATAGTACAGGTTTTTTACATTGGAGAAGTAACAGTTGAGAGTTTAAAAAAGGCTGTAGACTGATTCCAGGTTGACTTTTTTACTGGTTAATGCAAAGCATTTATTGTAAAAGGTTGTATTTGAAAAATGAATTTGTTCATGACAATGTGATGCTACTTATTGTAGTGTAAAGAGCATAAAAACGGCTTCAGTATTCATTTATTGTTTTCTTGTAAGATAAACATATTCTATTTGGTCTTGGGGTAAATCCAGCCTTTATTAAATGACCCTGGGTCAACTCACAGTTGCTGTCTTGATGTTTTAGGTGAGGCAGGAAACAACCTAAGAGGAAAGAAGGAGAAATAGCACGGATCAGTAGCTGTTCTGGGCCGATCTAAATCGTATTCATCAGACAGGATTTGGAAGTGAAGTCAAATTAAGGATCTGAACTCTTACTTGCTCTTGTTTTAAGTGTAGCAGGTGCTTGGTCTTCTGCAGTTAATTATGGCTGAAGGCATTATTAGTTCATGCCGTATCTGTCCCTTGTCGGTACATACAGAACATCTGATGTTTAAAAAAAACAGTAATGTAATATCTCGTGTCATACCAGTGAATCTGGATTATTCTCATAATGTTGCTGCATATTATTAAGGGGGAAAAAAAAGAAAAATGGCCAATTTGTTTGTCGAGTGTGACATTGGTAAAATTCTCATTATTGATTTGAGAGGCACAACAAACTGCCTTTTTGAGATGTTATTCCACCGTGAAAATCAGTAAAGATTGACAGCACAGATATGAAACATTTATGTTTTAATTTCTCGTCTCTTCCGCCGGTATCACACACGCACACCTGTGGACCAGCTCGCACTCTTAAGTTGGGAGAAGCTGCGAGCTTTGATAAGCCTTTTCCTTTTAGCTTAAACACCACATCATCATGCTGGTGTAGATATGTCTTAAGAGAGGAGGGAGAGAGTTTACCCAGGAGCCGCATTAATATATGAAATCCTTTTGTAAGATGTGAACTTAAGATATATGCTGTTTCTCTGCCCTGATCTCCCACAGTCGCATACAGAAGCAGCCCTCAGAGACCCCGTAGTAAAAGGCTGTGGAAGATAAAAGATGGCGCAGCAGAGTGTGGGGGGGGGGATTCCTTTTGGTCTGTTCTCATTTATTACGTTGACATATCAGGTTGTATGATGTCCTAAGGAAATCCACTTTTGTTCTGTGTGAGGTCATGTTTCATCATATAACAAAGGTGTATCGAAACTATTAATTTGAAAAAGTCTCGTTAGGGTGATGTAAAAGAGGGAATAAGGTGAGCAAATACTTAAAAGTGCTCTGCTGGAGAGGCCAATTTTTTTTTTTTCGTAGCTGGCTCTTGACGCAGACCAAAGTTGTGCGAGAAGCTTCATCACTAATGCATCTTTAGCATGTTACCAGTTACGTCCTCGTCCTCGTTCAAGGCAACTGAACTGTGTAAACCTGGTTAGGTGCTTAAGATTTATCGGAGATATCCACGATGCCAAATGTACACATCTAGAAATTACAGAGCCCTTTGAAAATGACATCACATTAGAGGCTGCCATTCAGTTGTACATAACAGGTACCATTAGGCAGGTACAGTAATATAATCGCTGGAGAAAAGGACCCCATACATTCTACTGACAGTTGTAGATAACAGATGCTGGTCATAATCATACCTTAACACAACCCCCATTGAAATATAATGGAACTTTTACTCTTTCTCTTATAGAACACAATTACATGCTATATGCTGAATGTGACTGGCAGGAGTTTAATTAGGATGTTGTAGTAGATTATACATTAAAAAATAAGCAAACCTATTGATGGCTGTATTTAAATGGCAGATTTTACTTGAAAGCATTACAGTTGTGCTGTCTATTTTGGTGAACCATTAATCTGTAAATTATTCCTCCAGTTTTATTGATGAGTTGTTTGTTCAGATACCAGACCACAGACCTGAGTAATATGGACAACATCAAATATCTACATATTTTTTAAACCAATTACCCCAAAATTGATATTGCGACAGCGCTGGATTGATGACCATTGCTGCTCTCACAAAAATTAAAACAATTAATTTTTGATAATTACTCATCAGTAATGTGGGTATGATGACTAAGTGAGTAAATGCAAATATTAGAAAAGCTAGAACAGCGTGGTTTGTTCAGTTTGCTGTATAACAAAATCTAAAATCTAAGAAAATATCTTGTCTCAAATCTTGATATTGATATGATTATCAACATGTAGCGCAGCCTCAATCTATCAAATAATTGGCCCATACTTTTAGCTGATTACCTGACTTACTCAGTTGCAGTTAGTCAAATAATCACTTTATGCAATTTAGGCAATTTCATTTAGTTTAGAAATTTTGGCTCCAGCTTTGCGTGTGTTTGGACGATCTCCATTCAAGTGTGTTTATGTCCAGTTGCTTCTGTTTTGCAATATGTTAAAAAATACCCTGCTTATTACGACTAGACAACAGTAATGATCATCTTCACTTTGATTTTCTCTTTTATTGTACATCAGTTGAGTCGATCCAAGTAAAGTTTATTTCTGTGCTCCCTATTGATGTTTACAATCCCAATGACCTTCATTGTTCCACAGGAAGAAAATAATGAACAAAAGGTAAATTTTCAGTGTTTACCTGCTTAATGGTGCTGGCTTCTCCTCGTCTGAGCAGTTAATCTGTCAACCAATATAACATAATGTTCAAGGGTGGAGCACATTCATATTCTAAGCAGATTGTTCAGTCAGTTTCAGATCAGTTTCTAAATATTTATGTGCTGTTAACTTTGTTTGCGCTGCTTGTGGCGTTCCTGTGATGAAGAAATTTCCTGGAGGGGGTTTAATAAAGTACGTCTTTACTGCTGCTAGACAATAACCATGCAGCTGGATGGGAGGTCTAGCGTCTATGCTATAGTAATGTGTCTTTAATTTATGGGGGTCATCACGTGACAGGAATTATTTTCTGCTGAAGTGTTTGAATGTTCATCAGCCTGTGATATGTTCACAGAGTTTATTTTAAGAACCCATAGAGTATGACTGAAACTTGTTGCGTTTAGCTGCTTTTGATGAACAATGTGAAATTATAGTAAAAGCAACAGCACAGTTAGAATAAGAGAGTCCCCCCCCCCACCCCCCACCCATTAAGAAAAGTATTTTCTCCAAAAACAAAATGGACCAAAACATGCCATGTAAATCACTCATGGGAAATTACTGCAACATTTTTAAGGTTCGAATAGATGAAAAGGGACTTTAGCGAATTAACTCTCACAAGTGCTGTGTGTAGAATTACTTGAACAAGTGTACCCAGGTCCGGTTGACTGATCCCAAACCTGATGGTATGTGACTGTTACACAACAAAAAATGTTTCAGGAAGGAAGTATCAGGTGAAACCGAGACAGCATAATCTCTGGTTCAGTGGTACGGCTATCTAGTGCAAAGGGTGAGGCATATTTCAGCTCTGTGCCTTAAGTAAGAAAGGCACTTTCAACATAAGATTGCATGCACACAAATGTGTAAACCGAAGGGAATCATAATTTCAAATTCTCTCAAAGGAGTCATTTATCATAAGTTGTGACCTCAAAAGGTGCTGCTACAGCATTTCTCAGAAGGATTGGTTAGGAAGTCCTCATTTCCTAATTTGGTTGAATTGCTTTGAGTGTGATTTAAACAATCTGCAGTATCGTTGCTTCATTTTTAACACAATTCTGAGTATATAATGGCCTCTTTTTGATAATAATAATATTTTAAACTGACAGAAAGCTGTACAACCTCCTTTGCTGCTGTGTTAAAGTGCTCTCTTGTGCATGTTGAAACTGGAAGCTTGCAAGCGAATAGGAATTCTCAGCAGAACAGAAAAACAATTAGTTTATGCAGTATGATAAAATGAGGTTTGATAGTTTTCGTGTAGGCTCAAAAAGTAAGATACATTACCAAGTATAGGACTTTGGTATTCAAAGGATAATGTGTTGTCTTTGCTCAAATAGGGTGCACAAAATAATTGAGTTTGAATTGGTTATGCCTGGGGCTAAGTGCTAAAACAAATCTTTAAATGAAATTCATTACAAGCAGGGTTGCCATATCCAGGTGTTATTGAATTCATTTCTCATTTTGACCTGATTTAGAAAGATAACAGTAATAACTGAGACTGACAGAAAAGATGACAATGACATGATTGCACATCATGGTTTCCCTTCAAACGCATTAAAACGTAGTCATTCTCATTGGCTTAATTGATCGGTGCAGATGGTGTGTTTTGTTCTCGTGTTCCTTGATTCATTTTCGTTCTATTGTTTTTCCCAGCAGGAAGAGATATCTTTTCTTAAATAAGTCCATCTGTGCTGAAGGAGTACCTTTTATGCATGCATAGAATGGGTACACTAATTGTAAATATTGCAATTCAGCAAAATGTAGCACAACATGAAAGGGATGTTCTGTTAAACACAAATGAGTATGTCAAAAAGCTAATTATATCTGTTCATTCTTTTTGAATTAATTGGTATCTGGGCAATGAGAAATTAGGATAACATTGCTGTTTTAGATAGTTCCTCCTCATTGTAAGTGCAAGCTTGATGAGACCCTCCACCACATACCTTCGGACCAGTGAAATTAACGAGGAAAATGAAGCTAATGAGATAACAAGAACAAGATGGAGACACAGGCTGATCTGACGCATCCTCCTGGTTATTTGGCAATATCTGGAGGCGTCACCAGCCTCAGACTCTCATTTTCTCCCTGTCATATTCAATCAGCCATTCCTGCTTAAAATAAAGGCAAGCCTCTCGCCGCGACCATGACCAGCAGGATGGTGGTGTGACTGGCCTCCACACACTTTCTTAAACAGTTGTGGTTTCTTTTTTGAATATACATATTTTCTGGCAGCACTGGCACATAATTTTGCACCACCCATAATTTTGCATGTGGACTAATTCACACAGTAATTAGCAGCAGCTCTTATATGGTTTCCTGAAGTACGCTGCCCATTGCAGTGAACACTGTGCCTAGAATGTGTCATTGAGCTACATCAATTGTAGAATATTTGCTCCAGTAAGTAATGAGGTCAGTAATGTTGGCCAGCTGTCTTTAAATCCTCATCATAACAAGTTGTGTACTGCCATTAGTCAGTGCTCAAGATATAAATTCTTTAAGTGTTTTAAGCTAAAGGCCTGTGCAGTGGCAATCCTGACAAACTTATGTAACTTGCAAGCCCCTGAATAAGCCCTATTAATAAGGAACCGCATTAGGTAATAGGCCAACAGTAAATTTAAATGATGACATCTGTTTAAGAATAGGGATTAATAAAGCTAACTAATAAGGTTCTGTTATTGCACAGAGCATTAAATAGTGCATAAATGAACCGGTCAGTTGGACAAAAGCTAAATTACTTCAATAGTATTTAACTGCAACACCACTTTATTATGTGGTACATCACAGTTTATATTGGTGATTAGATTTCGCTATCTAGTTGGGGAACATCCTTGCAAAATAATGCGCAGACCACAAAAACAGATAGTAAATTATTAAAGTGCCCATGACCATGATCCAGCAGTTCAAAGGTGAAGATAACTTGCCCTAACTTTAAACACAGCAGAGGATAAACAATGACGTCAGATCCGACAAAAGTAAAGTCTCTCATTCTAACAAACCCATTGTGTTCTAAAAAATCCCACTTTCTGCTTGTTCTTTTTATCGCTTCTGTTTGGCCATTCATGTGCACTTAATTTGTAATTGCAATAATTTTGACAGCTCTTGAATGCAGCGTTAGTTTCTAAAAAATGCTTCTCAGATTCAAAAGCGGACTGTATCACCGCAGGCTGATTATTCACGCTTTTGTAAAATCTTAATAGCTCCGATAAATTATCATCATTGTGAGTTGGAAATATCAAATTTGAATAACATTAAGTTTTGAACATGTATTGCTGCTATTAAGATACAAGTATTTATTCCTGACCACAGAGGCTTTAAATTGTGACTATGTGAATGGCTCTCCTCTTGTTCCTTTTGTGAGCTCCGAGTTTAAGAAATATTTTTCAGCACCTGTTCATTGCCTTTAAAGTATACCAGCTTTTCTTTAAACAACAATTTTGCTATTCTTCTCTCATCCTCAGATTGATCCTAAGGTTGCCTTTCCTCGTCGCGCCCAGCCTAAGGTAAGAATAAATTGGTCACTAACCCTGCTCAAAGAAAATGATTATGTTGATGTTTCATGTCACTAGCTTACCTAATCTTGTGTGCTCACACAGCAGATATGAAGAGGCAATGGTTGTCTGTTTGTTATTGTGGAAAAATACCCTACTGTGGCTCCATTGTTCTCACCTTTGTCTGTGCTGTGTTACCAAAGCAATTAAAGTTGGACATATTAGGCTCGCAAAAAAAAATGTTCACATGACTGAGGTTATACTGTCTTTTTTTTTTATTACCTCACTGTTTTCCATCTGCGTCATTATATTTTTAATGCTTATATTTGTATTTCATGCCTCATCGTAGGGATTTTTTATTGTCAGATGTTTTGAAAAGAACCTTGTTTTCTTATTACAATATAGTGCATTTTTGCAGCAGAGGAATTTTTAGGCTGCAATAGTAAATCAAGCTTTATTGTCTATTGAATGCAACAGAGTGAGTGTTAAAACTGCTTTACTTTGGTAACTTGTTAATTGGCTTGAAGGTGCTGTGACTGAAATAAGACAGGCTTTAATGTGTTTGCAGAGAAAAGTTACCTAGCAGTTGAAAGTGTTATTCCGGTGTGAAAAAAAGAGGAAATCTGGAATTTTGGTAAAATGAAAATCAAGATCCTATTTTTGAAGGTGCACATTAGTGTAAAATACTGAGTTGAATAGCTAAGTGAATAGCCAATATTAGCCTGACTAAATTTGCAAGACATGATTGGTGACTTGTCATTGACAGTGATGAATTACATTTACTGGCTGAATTATAAGTCTATTGAGTTGTTTTCTTTAGCATTTGGAGTTGAATAGGATTGAATGGCATAAGTGATTTAGAAATATCTTTAATTGTGGCGCATGCATGTAGAAATATTCACAATTAGCATTGAAAGAATGGGTGATTTTAAAAAAACAAGTCAAACTCCAATCGCGCAGGAACTGTCGTACGAGCTCCTCATAATGCGTATTATCTTTTCCTTTTCTTGATTACTGGTCTTGAGCAGTTCTATTGAAAATTAAATATTCAGCGTGTGCAGATGGTGCTGTGGCGTAGTCAAGGGCTTTGTTGACATGCCCTCTCACACCATCCCCCAGCTTTAATGTGCAGGCTGTAGCAGAGTACAGTGTAGCGCTATTCAGCATTGCTATCAGGGCTTTTTCCACCTAAACCAGGTGGAAATCGATAATAGATTTTCTCCTTCCCACTGGCTCAGACAGAGGCATTGTTAAAGAGTTGGTCAGGTTTCAAATGAAGAATTGGCAGTGCAGGCTTTCAAAGCCAGAGCACATGGTGACTTAAGGATATCGGCATATGGTTGAGAAACTACCAGTGTTTCTCCACACTTCTCACATAGCAAGTATATCACTTTAACTTCTTCTGTTGTGAGCATTGCTCATAAAGTCGGAGGTGCAATAAAACAGCTCAGATGTTTCACGATGCTTCCGATTGTTAAGTATAGAAGAAACTCCTCATGCTGTCGTGTTGATTGTTAATCTTTTTTAAACAGTGTTTTTTTTTCGAGCACTGATTCAAAGAAGGAAATATTACAACAATATTTTGAGCTGTTCTACTGGTCTTAAACATATTTGCCACTGTACCTTGCATGATTCATAACATGGTGAAATAATGACACTATAACAGAATTTGTGGCACTGCAAACGGCTTGTACCGATGATTTATAAAATTGCTATAGGGCAAGCTTGTTAGGGAAGAAAAATGGTTGTATTGAATGTGGATTATAAAGGATCTTAAAGCAATGGGATTAAACCAGATAGATTAACATTGCATGGGTTTGTACTTTCTGTTCAATTGATTTAAGACGTTTAAAAGAAGTCCCATTCTGTGGTTCCCATTTAGAAAGTCCTCTCTGTTTTGCATTTGCTTTCTTTTGTCCCTCTTTTCCCTCCACTGTCTGCCTGCCTGGCTGCTTATGCAGCTGTTGAATAGGCCTCGTTCTTGTTTAAAGAAGCTCGCCTTGGCAGGTGCCTCGGTGGCACGGGCTTCGGGGGGAGCAAATCGTGACGAGACCAATCAGCGTTAATTTTCTCACGGCTAACAATGACCTCACAAGTAACCCTGCCAATAACCTTCCACCGCTGAATGCTGCAGTATGGTAAAACTATACAGTATGTACAGCACGTAGAGTAATGCTAAAAACAGACAGGAAGTGAAGGTGAACACAGAGGACATTTCACTGTAAACAACTGAAGGTGTTTGCACCAGGATGACAGGATCACAGGAAAAACAACTTGTATCAGCAGGCATAACTGACACTGCCCCAAAACATGGACAGTTCTGTTAAAAAGAGGCGGTTAGAAACAGACAGAGAGGAGTTTGGCAAAACATAATCATTAGGATATATTGACGTAGACAGACAAAGTCGACTTGAGCAGAGGATTTATATTGGAACGTACATTTCTGTAGAATTTTGAGCTCTAACATAGACATGTTGGTGTATGACAAATCAGTCACAGAGTGCGGATTACCTCTGCTTTACCCCTTGCTTTTGCATCTATGGTTTTTTTTTGTGACCATCGCATGAAATATAGGAAAAGGGCACGAACGGGAGATAACCACAGAACCTGTCAGTCAAAGAACACATGCTAAAGAAATGCAAAACGGCGCACATATTATTCATGAATAATGTCATCCAACCAAAGCTTATCTTAAGACTTAAAAGTGGACATTTAATATTAAAAATAGAAACTGTGCTAACAAGTTGTGTCAAAGGTATCAATGCAGACTAGCCCACAAATATTCAGGGATTAAGTTTCATCTGCAGATGATTGACAGATGAGAATGAAAGGATTAAACAATGTTGATGTGATGCAAAGTGCTTTATGCACATTCATTTATGCCTTGTCTCCTCCTAGTCGATTCAGCCTGGCTGGGGTTAGCTGTGGCTTTATTAGATAGGCAGCTAAAAGTAGCTTTAACATGCCAGGATTTCAACACAAACGTATCAGCAATGTATCCTTGCACCAAGTTTCACTATAAGCTTTATTTAAACAATTCTATTAGAGGTAAACTAAACTAAACTTGTTTTATGTATAATAATGATTTCCCTGGAGCTTATTTGTGAGAAATGTGGATATGAGTACAGAGATAAGGACCAAAATATACCTATCATCTTTTTAAGTTTTTTTTTCTTATGCTATCATGACATTGGTTGCTCCAGTAAATTGTTTAGTGGATGTTGTAAGAACCTAATTAATAACTTAACTTAATTCTCTGAGATTGCAACATGCAGAGTAACCATGTAGCTAATATACGATGTGATCAGTCAGTCAATCACCATTTGAGCTGAATCAGACAGATCCTTATGCATCTCATCTCTCTGTCAAAGTAGATACTCAATGATGGTTTAAACATTTGCCTCCCTCATTATCATCACTCCGTTTCCACTGGAGCTCAACAAGCCAATTATATTTCATAAAAGCCTGATGTCAAGAGTTTTCGGGGACCGTTGTTTTAGAAGTGTAGTTTCTATAGTTTGGTCAAGTCTTGATTTTAAATAGGAGATTAACATGTGTTCTTGTCTTTGTATTACTCATGTTACATGTATGTTAAAAGACTTATTGGTCAGTGCTGTTATTTCAATTATTTTTTTTCTTTCAGTAAAATAACCCCTTGTAGCACAACACTTAAGGAAATAAGGGACAAAATCCACAGTCTTCACTCTGAGACTCAGTGGTTAAAATATAAACCAAACTTGAAACTTAACCAGACTCTGTGTTGCAAGAAAATATTTTAAAATCACACCCAAATTATATGTGTTTTTGAAAATCGCAAACCTTAATTTCTCCTGTCTAAAATTGGAGCCTGTTGAATTACTGAAGGTTCTTTAAAAAAAAAAACACCCTGCATGCTGCCTTAGTATTGTGGCTGTGTATAGAAAGTGGTAAAGAAGACAGAGATGAGACAATGCTGTTTCTCGCTGTCTCAGTGTTTGATATTTTCCAGTAAGGTTGCAAACTGAAAGATGTAAACGAGGCCCGCTTCTCAGTTTCTAGGAGAAATCAAAGCGACTGTTTCCGCCGACATTGCTCGAGATTTACCACTCAACTGTTGGCGTCATTACCGCTGCCGCTGCTGCTTTTGTTTCCCACAGTAGAGTCACACACAAGCATGGCATGTCCCAGCATGATTTTAATTGCCAGTGGGACTGTGGCCACTTCAGTGGGAGATGAGTTCTGATGGCTTGTTATGGAAATGAAAGGATTGAGCGGCCACCATTTACAGGGCAATGGGCGTAACCCTTTCCTTGCACCTCCATAAAGGGATTTGCTATGTAAGCTGTCCTGAACAGGTTGCCGCTGCTTCTCTGGCACTCTTTGGGATGCAGCAGGAAGACTCTATCTGTGCACAAAATAGATGTGTACTGCACAGAAGCAGCTGTGACAACAGTTCCAGATATTCTGTTTATTTTGTTTACGATGACAGTTTTTTCTTCGGAAACATCCCGCTTTTAAATTGCTCGCGTTGATGTCAGCAAGGAGGAAAGGGAACTGTGAAGGTACACTGGTTGAGGTAATTCTGGGCTATCAGTCAAAAATACCTTCAAAGCAACAAAACTTTACTCCAACCTTTGACAGCTGTGACACTGGCTTTGCCAGTGCATGGCCTGCTGTTAGTGTCAGCCTCTCTCTGGCAGCTGGAGCACACTCTTTCCCTTTGCCTCTCTCTCTCTCTTTGTCTTTGCATGTCACTTTGTCTCTCTCAGTTTTCTCAATTTGTCCCCCACTCTCTGTGAATGGCAATTCGTCCAGCGCCCCCCCACCTCCTCCCCTTGTCTTTACTCCCCCACACCTCTCTTAGGAACTGAGCTTTATTTTTTTCTTTACCTGCTGAAGACACTCCAAGGTGTATTGTGGTTCTGGAGATTTCAGGTCTTAAGTTTTAATGAAGTCTAATAATAATGCTGCATCAAGTAAATGCACATTGCTATTCCCCTGTGCCTTTGTGCTGTGTGACATAAAAACATTCACACACACACGAACACACGACCATCCGTGCACACACTGTAATAAAGAGTCACAGGTGTGTAGTTTTGTTCATGAATTCAAAACAAACTTCTCCTCTTTCATTGTTCTCTTTCACTTTATCTCTCACTCCTCGCTCTCTTCTCTTCCTCTCTGTGCTTCTCTTTTAGTCTTTTAGGATTACAAGGCCTTGTAAATCCAGTCTTACACCTTGCTCAGTTATTTGATCTAGATTTAGCATTATGATATTCCCCTTCTTAAAATGATCCTTATTTTAAATGACACAGCTCACTGCTGGGAAAATGAAACCTCTGTAGCTGCCAGCCCCTTTGAATGTCCCTGTGAGTTTATTAAAAGCACCAGCTTCCCCGTTCCAACTCAGATCTGCACAGCTGCATGAGTCTGAAAGAATATTCAAGGACAAAAAGTCTTTCATGTTGAACAGAATGCCATATCAATATCTTTGTTCAACTTTACAGTTCATGACAATGAGCCCTCCCAAATATTTATTATGTGAAAGATTATTTCTTATTAGACATTTCTTATATCGAGGCATTTCTACTCTGCAGATAGGACACAGAGCGGAAAAAAGGGAAGAAATGTTGTGTTATGCAGGCTATTATCCGCACCTGACGTCGCATTTCAAGGCATATGGCACAAGTCTTATCCCAGCGAGCAACTGAGATGCCCAACTGAAAAGATATTTGCTGTATTTCTCAAAATAAATGCACTCGTGAAATGGGTTTTTACAACTGACACTAAATGCACTGACGTTTCACTGAAACCAAGAGTCTGACGGAAGACGACGGAAAAGTGACAGGCGAGTTGATGGGAATTCTTCGCTGTCACTCTCCTCTCACCCCTGGAAAAAAAAAAAAAACATGTGCAGCCAACATAAATAAAACCCTCCTTTAGATGGAGGATGACACAAGGAGTTGTTTTTTTCACCTCCTGTGGTAATGGCTACTGTGCCGGAGCTGGAGATGGGTTTAAATCCCTGACCCGTCAGCTCCTTTGCTTTCAGTGGCCTCTGTGGAACTGCTCCAGATGAAAATGGGGCCAGAGCACAGACATATGAATGACTGTTTGTTTGGTGGTCAGACACAATCACCAACTGAGTGACCCAGTTAACGGGTAGTCAAAGCGATGCACAGTTTGATTCGTGCATGTTTTTTCGCGCGTGTGTGTGTGTGCTTGTTTCACACTTTCTTGGTGTATCTTGTGTTGCTTTTTTCATGCTTTCCTCCAATGTTTATGCTTCAATGGAATGATAAATGATGTTTAAATGTAAATGCTGGTGTAATTATCTTTTTCACTGCAGATATAATATGAACTCACATTTCTTTTGTTTGAATAATTGCCGTAGCGCTTATAAATGGAGTGTACATGCGTGTGATTCTCCTCTCCTCGGCCTCCCTCTTTCTCAGCTCCGGTCTCCTTGGTTGCGGGTGGAGAGTAATTAGGTTTTCTAGGGGGTTGAGGGGTTCTTACAATGCTTACCAATGGCAGCAGTCAGGCAGGCTAGTGCTGGCAGGGCAGAGAGGACAGAGGGCTGTGAAGGAGCCTGGCACTGCTAAACCTGATGCTGACTGACAGTAATGAGGACAGCCTGCTAGCCAGAGGAGAGGAGAGGAGAGGAGGGCATGGTCCTCCACTATACCTCTCAAGACCTCTTATCAAAGCCTCTGTGCACACACATGTGCTCATAGAGATACAAACAACACTAGCACACTCGTAAAATGGCACGTTAAATGTGGTCTAGGTCGACCGTAGCAAATGCATCTCTGGGCCCTGTTATATCAGTCTTATTTTGAAAGAATCCAAAATATAACCATCTGGTAGCTATTCAAAACATGCAGTTTGTTAAAGCAGCAGCTTTCTGACTTTCTGTTCAGTAACTGGGGAACAGCAGGGCTTCAGAAAGCATCCAAGAAGTGATGTTTTCATTTACAGTAAAAATGTCATGTTCATGTTTTTCCTCATACATTATTAGCAGAATGCAACCAGTATTTTAATATCTTTTATGTGTGTTATTGTAGCTGATGTCAGGTTAAAAAAAGATTTATGGCTAATAAAATATTAGTGTTTGGTTTTTTCAGCAGTCCCTCATCAGAACAGTGTCACCTCACTGACAGTCTAAGTGGCTCTGGTCAGCACACACCAACAGTGACTCTGACCTTGAGCTCTCTGCAGCTCGAACACTGTTCTGTATTAGTGCACTGTGATAATGTGACAGGTGGATCAGCCGGTCGTGTCCAGCCTTTTCATGATATGAACATCTTTTTCCAATCTTCTTTAGTCTCCACCCATCCAGTGGGAAAAACTAAGATTGTGAATGAAGTGCAGGGCCACTTAACTTTGAAAGTCATCACTTCAGGGAGTGGCTTTGGCAGCTGGAGAGGCCGATGAGGAATGCATTTCTAATTTTTTAACCGTGACCTTTTTGAGATTGCGTTTTGAATGAAATACTGGAAATAATTAAAAAAAAAAAAAGTGGGCGTCCAGCTTAATCAGGATGATGAGTTCCATTGTGTTGTCAGACACATCACCTTGCTGTCCAGTTTTTGAATTCTCATTACTTCCCACCTTCACCCCTGTGTTTCTGCTTTCAAACACGCAGTCTGGGATTTGTACAACAGACAGTGAAATAGGCCAACCGTAGCAAGAGAGGCTCAGGTGTGTCAAGACATGTGCAATAATTGCCAACAGACATACAGCAAGCATCTGTTGCAAAGAAGATCATAGAAGAATCATACTATTCATGTTTCAAAGTACAGTTTTTTATGTGTATTTGCGATTAAATTAAATGTTAATATATATATTTATTAATGTGATTATGATTATTTATAATGCACATTTTTTACAACATTGTATCTGAACTTTGTCCATGTTGCAAAAGTAGATGAACCAGCATGTCATGTATGTATATCATGTATGGTTTACAAATGCATAAAACTTATCTTAAATTATGCAAAATCAAAGGCTCAAATACTATGTATTCACTAAGGGAACAACAATCTTTGTAGTAATCTTGACCAGTGGTTTTGCAATGTCTGTTTTTATTTAGCGAATCATTTGGTTAAGTATTGGCGGCCCAAACAATAGTCAAAGCCATTGGGCCATGCTGTGTATTGTTGTAGACTAATCGGTCATCAGTATTTTTTTTATCACGGTGCAGTAATAAAGAAGCAGCAATGCCTCTGCAGTGGATATGCAACTGGGGGCGCTGTGGACAGTTGTTGTTGACGTGTCATAGTTGTCATGTGTGACTTTAACGCTATGCAGCACGGGGCACTAAAGCAGCAGACATGCAGCAAGAGCAGGAAGCAGCAAGCAAGAAAACCAGAACAAACATAGATTTGTTTGGACAGTCATTTTCTATGTAATGTCTTGTTAAATAAACAGAATTAAAGGTATTTAGAGAGGACGGGAAGGAAGTTGCATCGTAACTGTAGACAAACAGTATCTTTAGCTCAGACAAGCTTGCTGGGAATTTAGTCCAATCAGATCATGGCTCGTTTGTAAACATCTCAGAGGCATTTGAGGACTCTGCTGTTTGACCTGCCCCCAGCTTGGTCCCACCTCCAGTAGTTAACCCTTTAGTGGTTGTATTCAGGACCTTTTTGATGATAACTTACCTTATTGGGTGCAAAAACATGAAAATTTCCTGTCTAAGTAGGCATCTAGTTTTATGAAGTTAGGTGATGACCCCTAAAATACAGCAGTTGTGAATACCCTGAAAAAATATTGTGCATTTCTGTAAATTTGCCTTTTTCCTCTGGTTAATGTCATCTATCCTCATCTATGGTATATTTGTGATTGTAAAAGTAAAGCAAAAGTTTTGGAGCATTTTGTTTGGGGCGTGTCTGTCTGATTGGAGGATTGCCTGCTCGGCTTACTGGGGTGTTCAGCCATGATTGGATCTAGTTGTCATTGTAGAGTAAGATATTGGAATTGGGCAGGCCAGATTGCTCTTTCTCACTTTGACATTGTGTGACAGTTCATGCTCTGTAGTTTTTATGTGCTGCCCTGTTTTTTTTCTGGGGCACCAGCCTCTCAGATTAAGAATGATATTCCTTTAGCAAGACAAGCCTGTCAGGTTGTTAGTTCTCCTATTGTTGGTAGTGTGATTAATAGTGAAAGCTGATAGTTTTTGCTGCCTATTCCTGGTTCAACTGCTTATTTGCAACTTGTCATTGTGCTCATAATTGGGCATTGGGTTACTGTAGTTGCAACTACAGAAATACATCTGCTCAGTGCTTGGCTAATATGAATACTTTCATTGCAGTGGTGTCACTTTTAAAGGCCAATAGTTATGCTTTGCCATCACCAAAACCAGACTAATGTATGGTTTAGTCACTGATCTGGAATAATCAATAGAACAGCACTCTGGAAATAACTCCAAATGACTGGATAGACAAAAATAATAAGAAATATATTCTGTGCTGTAATTACGTATTGCAGAACTTGTGCTATTATTTACCTTGTCACACTCTGCAGCTGTGAGATGCTTTTCTTTTGTATTATACCCCAAATATCTTAAGTGGAAGGTGACTGTTGTGTATCTGTTTGTCACTCTCTGTATAAATATTATGTAATTAGCTGAAAGCATTCGGAACATTGATTCTTTGTTTTTTGTAATTAAAATATGCCGAAATTATGGGGTATTATTTTCACTCCAGTTGAGTCTTGATAACAGATAAAAAGGTCGGCAGGAGATGAGTGTTTCAAGAGTATTAAAATTAAAATAAAACAATGTAACGGATGCAAAGTTCTGAAGTAGAAGTGGTTGAAATCAATGCCACATTAATGCCAGGTGGCCAAATCGCTTATGTGTGAATCACAGGCACAGCATTCAGCCCAAACCTATCCTCTTACTGTGCTTCTGTGATTTCTGCCTGATGTATGAGCCACTGAAAGGCAACTGTTATGCATGTATTTTAGCCAGGCACTGCTTAATAGCTCCCAAATGGCCCCAGTGGCAGAAAACCTGCATGGTTTTGTTGGTAATAGGAAGAACGAGATAGAATCTGAGAGTTGAGCTCTAACAAAGCAAGGCAAGAAGGACGTGCACGAGCACAGACAGACAGGCACGCTGCTCCACATTTATGACAGAGACCCTCACCTGCTTTCTCTGTGCAGTCACATATAGGGTGGTCTGTCATTCGCTTGCATAATGATGTACAATTTTTCATGCTAAATGAAGACGGCACAAAATTCGTGACTCTTTGTTGCCATCTCTCCGTAGGGGAAATCACATGTGTATTTTTATATGATGACAGGTTGCGTCTGTTGCAATGTGTCACATTGTATGATTAAAAAAAAAAGAATACATTTCTGAATGTGCAAGACACCAAGCAAGTCTTCAATGCTGAATAACATCTAAGTCAGGGAGCTAAAGAGCTTAGCTGTTCCTCTACATAATGCCTCGGTCCTCAGCTGTGACCTTTCTCTTCCGCACATCATTTATGATTATACTGCTGACATGTTGGCTCATGCCAATAATTTTTCATTGGAGGCAATGTCAGCCACATCATATTTTATCATCTGGATAAATTTGTGTTGTGTGTGCATGTAGGCTCTCCATAATTTGTATTTGTCTGTTTATGTGCGTGCCCTAGAGATTAGATTTTGCATTCAATTTAACTCCGAAACAAATTCAGATGTAAACACAATCTGGCAGCGGTGGGAAAATACATACAGTATATAGCTGCTAAATGAGTGATATATGTAACATGAATAAATAAGGTGTTTGTACGTAGAGAAATGTGAGTGTGTATGAATGTGAGTCATTAAACAGTGAGTTTGCACAAGAATAAAGCACCAATCGTACACAATGCCTGCACAGAGAGAGGGAGAGAGAGAGCATGATGATCACACATCAAACGCAAAATGAAGTCGAGACGCATTATGGAAAACGTCATTTTCTGTATGATTATCTGAACCATTTTGACTTGAAACTAAATTATAGGTGTGATTGTGTATGGATGAACAATTTTCAAATACTGATTTTTACAGCCAGATGTAATAGTCAAAATGCTTTTCATGCTTAATGAAACTGTCGCCGGAGTGATGTTGTTTCCAAGTGCACCCTATACTGCATGCCTCTGTGGCTGCAAGCTTAGAAGTCACTAATACAACTTGTTATATTTGAGTGCTTTGGCTGCAAATAACAAAATGGACCTTGTAACAAAAGCAGTCTTTTTTTTTGTGGCTGTTTTTATTTTTTTTTATGTTAAAAATAAATCAGTACAGAGCTGCTCTTTGCTGCTGTGGCAAAATCAACAGGAGTGAGTGCACAACAGGCATGCAACTGGTGTTAAATTAGTGTAATAACAGTAGTTATTATAGACTGACAACATGTCTTTATACATTTTATCCTAACAATAGAGGTAAACCCTTGGCTAGATACCGTTTTTGTGTTAAACGTGTGACAGTGCTTATTATCTCCGTAGAATACTAAACAATAACATAACAATACATCATTTCCACACTTACATCAGTTGTTGATGCCGTTCTGAGTCTTTTTGAGCCAGTGACCTTATCATACAGCTCAGTTTCCTGTCAGTGTGACTACACCACCCACTCCACCAATCATAAAAAAAAAACTAGACGCTATTTTTAAAACAAAAAGAAATGTTTACTACCGTCTGAGCGTAGGACTTCAGAGCTTCGTGTTTTAATTGAAGCCAGCACATGACTAAAGTAATTACTGCACATTACCCGTCCTCAGAAAATTTGCAGAGTTAATGTCAGTGTCAGGCTTGGCTGTTCACAGATTTGATTTATGTTCCGATTGTGAGATTTCAATAATATCTGCAGAGAAATAATTCGATTGTGGCTCATTGATATCAACAGTTTTTTCCTCTGTTCAGACAGTTTTTATAAGACAGCCGGTTTGGACTTTCATTAACAGGGAAACTGTCTCTGCCACATGGCGGGGAGCTTTTAAAGTGAATGAGAGGACCTAATTTAATTGACTGTGATTGACACAGGCCCTTACCACATCTACTGGTAATTTATTCCTTTTAATTCAAACCTTTTTTGGATTTTTTTTCTCTCTCGACTGCGCTGCAGGTGTGCCACCGCTTTGCCAGCATCTTCGCTCACAAAATCACCAAAAATGTGTTTTTGCATGTGGCACGTGTGGTAGTGCCATGAATTTACACCACTGCATCTGCTTTCACCTCGATTCATTAAAAGAAGACCCCTTGTGACACTCTGTTGAAGAAATGCAAAAACAAACCCCAGGAAGAAGAAAAAACCCTGCTTTTCTGTGTGTCCACAGCAGAGTGGTAGAGAATATGAAATAATTAAACAGAGGTAATGCTCAAGCAGGTCAAGTCCAGCTTGTAACGGTTATTTTGTGACTTAATTTTCTCCCGTGTTATCATACAATAATGAAAAGTGTTGACAGATTCATTTCCTCGCCGCTACCGCCTAAGACCATTTTGTGATTTCTAATTGATAGCTACATGCAGCAATTTTACAGCACGAGACAATTTTATAGCACTTTTAATTAGTCCAACTTTGACCTTCTGTTCGCTTTGCATTTATATTGCTCCAAATTATTTTCACCTTCTTCCCTCATTAAATTTTGTCAAATGAATACAGGCGTTTACAACATATTAATCCATATATGCACTGTATGAAATACAATGGTAGGACTCCACTGAATTGATAATAGTCTCTTAAGTTAATGGTTTGATTGATTCAGCACAATTAAATACTCTGTGAAATTGAATATCTGCAGTGTCTTTTGAACCCGCAGAGATTATTTAGTGGAGGATGTATGCAAAAAACATATTTGAAAAAAATAAGTGAATAAAAGTACCTCAGTGGAATGAGACTGTAACAACCACTTAGATGACTAATTGACTAGAGGGGAGGCCCTTACATACGTCATTAGGGAATACAGGTGCATGATGACTCCACTCAGATAAATCCTTCATATGGAACTAGTTAATCTCCCATGTAATACTGAGCAGATGTATATTTGTAAATGAATAAACACACACCTCTGATCATTCTTAATTGACAAAGTGTTTAGTATTCATCTGAATTTCAGCCACGGAAGGAGTATTAAATTTGTATAAACATGCATGCCAGCATTGCACCGCATGCAGCCATCGTCACCTGAACAGTTCCTGAGTGTATGAAATAATAAGCTGTAACTATTATTGTGACATGGAGTGATTTACGCTGGCTTGATGTGGTAGTTTTTTACTGCGTGCACTCTACAGAGAGTCCCTGTCTGAGACTTGGCAGTCAGGTGTGTACAGTGCCACAGCAGAGTAGACTTTGCTGATTTGCATCCCATGTAAATCTTGCATCTAAACAAGGACAATTTCAGAAAGACCATTTGACACCAGAGGAGAGAACAAAAGGAGAGGGAAGGAGAGAGACTGAATTTTTTACTCCCAACCGTAAAACAGGGTGGTGAATGACAAGATTCCATTCACGGCAAACAGAAGAAGCAGGCACGGGAGGCTAGCCAGAGCAGTAAATTTATATTTGATGCAGTCCTCTGCCACTAAAAGTTGACCCTTAGTTGGCATTCCAATGGCAGCAGATAGTCAGTGAACCGAATTGTGTTGGTTGCATTTTTTAAATTAGACAAACATGTCCAGAAACTATCTGTCTTTATACTTTCAAAGTCCTCTGAAAAAACAGCACCTCTGAGGATATTTCAGAAAAGAAAGAGGTAACACTTTGACTTCTGATTCCTTTTTCAAATTTAAGGTTTTTTCAAAAGAATACAGAGATTTAGAAGACAGGGTCCTGTCTTCTAAACCTTTAAATTTGCATAAAATAGGCAGGACCTCCACTGATTATCACAAGCAGAAACACCAGCATCCATTAGTGCATTCAAGAGAAATAGTGACAAAGAATCTAACATTATTTGTAATTATATATGACACCACTTAATAAGATTCTGTTTTCACTTCACAGAATGGACAGTTTAAAGCCAGTATGTGGATGTTTATCTATTTATTTGCATTGGAGTTTAGCACCTGACAATTTTCGACCTTCACTGTACTCTCTGTCTAGCTTTCTGCTAGGTGTAGCATATTTGTGTTTGTCTGTGTGTTTGTGTGTGAATGAGTTTGTCTTTCTGTCCATTCGTCTCATCCATCCACCCTCTTTGCAGTATTGGAGTCTTTATCTGCTTGGTTGACTTTATAACTGTAACACTAGTTTAATTTCCTTACCTGCTTAATTGAAATTCACATCTCTTTCTCCTCATGTGTCTTGCCAGCGAGTGTGTGTGCGTGTGTGTGTCTGTGCGTGTGTGTGTATGTGCTTGTGTGTGTGTGTGTGCGGGGCGGATATTAGCGGAGATGTATTTTCATTCTAAAAGTGGCAAGTGATGGACAGGATCTCACAGACAATGCCATCCCCCCTCCCCCTCCACTACCCTCAATCTTTTTGTCTGCTGCACCTGTCTTTTAGATACCTTTCAGCCTTGTCTCTTTCTTTTGCTCTCTCTATTCCCAAGTCCCCCTTTTCCCTGGATTGCCTCGGCTTGATAAATCTGATGCTAAATTTAGAGACATATTTCTCAAAGACTCCGGGACTCGAAAGAGAGAGGACCGCAGACAAAATGGCCCCTCTAATCCATGTTTATCATCTTTTATTTATCATCTTTGAAAAACGTGAGGCCGTCACAGAAATTCCCCCTCTCCCTTTGTTGTCTCTCTGTCGCTGCCACAACTTTTTTCTGTCCTCCAATTAAATGTCAGTGACCACCTTCTTGTCCCAGAAAGCCACATTTGAACTGACAGCATATTCAAATTACATCATTCCGCTCAGTGGGGTTGTGCTTTATAAAATTAGGGGCTCGTTGAGGTTCTAATAGAATATCTTTGCCTTTTAAATTGCAGCTGCAAACGTGCTGTCAGTGAGTGCGCCCTTCATTACACTTCCCTTATTTCCCAAATTCTTTGTTAGACCTAATATTGTTTGATTACAATATGGCACCCACTGACAGACATTATGCGTCCGCCCCGAAGTGGTTTCTGCTGCACCTTACAAGCTTGACTCATTGCGCTTTTGTGAGGAGACAGGTTAGCCACAGGCTAACACATTAGCAAGGAAAAGCTATAAAACACCTGAACACAGACGCATTAAAAAAGCTCTGTGATCTTTAAAGCACCATTACACTGTAGGACACATTTATTCCTTTATTTATTTGGAAAGTAGAGGAACATTTTGAGCCTTGTAGATGGTTCAAGGTCTGCAACTAAACTGTACATGAGATAAAGGATCAGGGATACACACACGATATTAAATAATGCCACAGGAGAGAAAGAAATGGTCCGTGCAAGCAGCAATACAAGTCAGAATATCACAAATACATGCTGGTATGTATAAAAAAACGCCAAATTATGTTTTGCTTCTGTAGGAGAGGACAGAAATGCATGTATTTGTTCATTTTATTTGTCAAAGCAGGGTGCTATGCAAATTTTTTTTCCTGAGGAGTAAATGGTCTCCTAAATGAATAAAATAGAGGCGCAAGAAAAATGTTCAAGTCATACAGAGTTTATTAACAACCCTTTTTTAAAAAAAATACTGTGTGTATGCATGTGTATGCGTGTGTGTGTGTGTGTGTGTGTGTGTGTGTGTGTGTGTGTGTGGAAATCTGCAGTTACTAAGGGCGCCACATCAGTGCATTACCACATACCACCAAAATCACACATTAACCAGTGCCTAATAAACATAAAGGATGTCAGTTTTCCAGCTGCAGTCTGGCATGCTTAGAGGTCAGCGAAAAGCAGGATTGAAGTTCTCCTTTTTTATTTCTATTTTTTTATTTCTATTGGTTTTCCATGTTTTTTTCCCTTAAAATAAAAACTAATGGACTTGTAGTTATTGCATGTCTGTCAAGTTAACTTAAAGTCTGACTGCAATAATATTTTGAATTGTGTACCAGTTACCCGAAGGACCTATGACGTAACCCCTTTACTTACAATCAATAACGACCAGATACCCCCCCCAAAAAAACCAAAAAAACATGCATTTGCAATCCATTATGTCATACAGTCATTGCCCAATGCAAAACCCACAGCTCGACAGTGAACAAGTCCATAGCTCATCATGGGCCTTCCAGGAAGCAAATAAAACTATTCAGTTGCGAGCTCACTACAGAAGGGTCAACAAAAGTTAACAAGTGTGATGCCTCTATTCTGTGTTTAATAGACAAGCTTTGTAATCCTCAGACAACTCTGAAGCTAGCTCCTTGAACTCTTCTGCTGCTCTCGGCTCCAGGGAACGACCAGCCTGTGAGCTGATGGTTTGGTGGCTCCTTGAAGCTGACGCTACTTTCTTTCAGTGTTGTTAAATTTTTTTCACTTGACACCAGCTGTGTCATCACAGAAATCTCTCTTGTGATTAGCTCACTGCGGCTCATGGAACGTGGGTTGTAATCTTTACTCGCACTCTGCGCTCCTAAATAATTTTTCCAGTTAGCATATGTCTATTTTTAGGGGCAGATGCAGGTGAAGCACTCACACTGTAGCAACCCTGCAAGGTTGAAGCAAGTGAATGAAACGTGTTCAGCTCACCTTTGTGGCAAGTAGATGTAGATGTTTGTCTTGTTACCAGATGTGCATATAAAAAGAAATATATATATATATATATATATAGAATACTGTAAACTTTCAGAACTTTAGGCAGCTCCTATATTTAATATTTATGGGAAATTGAGTCAGGAAGAAAGTATTCTTCTGTGTGTGTGTTGGGGAAGTTACTGACCAGAATGCGTGGGAGCAGTTTGATTTGTAGAAATTAATAAGATGTAGTTATGAGTTGGATGTTATCATGTTTATAGCTTGAAAGATGCTGTCGTGAAAGAACAGGAAAGTGATGAAGCATTTTTGGTCCATATATTTTTATTAATAAAATATAGGAGAAAATAGGAGCATTATAGTTGCACATACTCTGACTTCACAAGGTGCACTTGAATGCACCATGATGTCCATTGTGTTTATGCCAAACTCATACACAGTCTAAAAGCAGAGAGCTCAAGCGGGATGCCTATAGATAACACCAAAATCCAGTGGAGTAGACAGTCAGAATATAGGATTTTCAAAATAGTATATTTTGGTCCAAATCAATCAATCAATCTTGCTCATACTTGCCCAAACAGCCTTTGCTAAATTTAACCACTGCTAATAGCCAGTAAAATAATACAGAAAACTCTTTTTTTACTTTAAAAACTCCTTGAATAGTTTTTTACTGTAACTCTCAATTTACACTGATTAATATTGCATATCACATATGGTCTCTGCTTTGATGTGAACAAAGCGAAGTAGCAAGATATGCCTTCCTGTATATGTGTAAGTGCATTTTGTAAAACTCATGCTTGCACTATATAGTAGTTAGTAATTAGAGTGCAGTTTCTCTGCGTTGTTCTGTACTGTATGCTGATGGATCGATTCGCTGAACAATACACGCATTTCTCTCTGAAGTGTCTCAAGAAGCAAGATAATGGCTTGAACAGAAGACCAGCTCCCCTGTCTCTTTCTCTCTCATTCTCGCTGCTTTTATAACTTTCTTATCTGCCTGTTGCCAGTAATACCTTTCTTTTATCCTGCCGTCTATAGCCTGTCTTTGCCTCTTGTTTATGTTGATAATGAAGGGTGGAATATTTCCTGCCTGTGCAGTAAAGTGGCATCCTGCAGTGGCCCTTGGCTGCATTGTGCTGTACATTTTTTTAGAAGGGGAGAGAGAGAGTAATTAGTTTGCCATTTGGATTCACAGTGCACTCATTTACCAAATTCAGAAACATTTCAGGTGCCTGTAAACAGTGTCAGTCTGTGAGAGGGTATGGCCAGGCAGGTATTACATAGGGGAGCATATTTTTCAGGATGACTTTAGAGGGTTTTTTTAAGGAACACAATTTGGTTTTGCTCATTATCAGCATCCTACAACATCTGTTTTTGATGTTGTATTTTTAAACCTCACTTTCAAATTGTATTGCATAGTTTCAAATCTCTATCATTAGAATATTGAAAAAAATGTCACTGAAACTTTTACAACCAAATAGCTCACCCTATCCGTCTTTTACATCCTATTTTCTGTTGTTTGATTGGATAGTCAAAGTGCTGAAGACATGATGTTTATGTAGGTGATTGTTGTCCAGTGAGTCTACCAAGCGTCCTCTGAGATGCTCATTTAAAACATGTAACTAAAGTTTAGCTGAATCAGGCTCCTCTGTGCATCTTTCAGCAGAATGCAGCTGAATCAGGTGCTTCTTAGTTTGAGGACAAAAAAGGGGACTGAAGCACACTGATGGATATGCAGCCTTTAATTGTGCAAACAGAGTGATGAATGTTTTAGTTAAAAAAAAGAAAGCTTGAGGTTTTTTTTTGACTGACTGTAATAAATCAGTGTGCTCCAGCCTCTTTTTTTCCCCTTGGATATTATCCAAGAGATGACAGGCATTTCTGTCACTATTACAGTCAGAAATGGGTGCTTTTGCAATAGTGATTTGCAATAATGTTTTTAAATTTGCCTTCAGGCTAGTTTGTCAGAAGTTATCCACATATGGGCAGAAACTAACAATTACTTTCATTATTGATGATTCCGCTGATTAATTAGACTTTTTCAGTAAAAGGTCATAGAATTGTAAAAAAAATGTCCACTGTAATTTTCCAAAGTCAAAGGATACTTTAAATGACTTGTTTTGTGTGACCAGCTGTCCAAGAAGATATTGAGTTTTCTATCATACAAGACAAAGAAATGCTCACAACAGTCATATTTTAGAAGCTGGAGCATTGAACGTTCATCCATTTTTCCATGTTTGCTGGAGAAATGAGAAATGAGAAATACTTTTCGGATATTTTTTTCATAAATTGACTAATTCTCCAACTCTAATCCAAGATGTTACCCTCTGCTTCAGCTGACACCATAGTTGTAAATATATTTTCATACCCAAGAATGTATTTGCATGGAAGTCAATTTTTAAGTTTTTGATCTCTTCCGCTGGAGGTGTATTCCGAATTAGTTAATTTATGGCATAAGAAAAATCTATTTAAACATTTGTTGAAATATACATATTATATATATATATATATATATATATATATATTTAGATTACTGTTAATTGTTGCTAGATTATTGGTTCCTGGTACAATTTATGCTGATACCATACATACTTTATACATTTCTTAACATTAATTAGTTTGCAGAAACAAAGCTGCCATTATAAAAAAAAAAGCTGTATAAATGAAATGAGATTCAAAAAATCATATGGCTAGAAATCTCATGTTCAGCTTGTATCAAAATGTTAAGTAAAGCACATTTTGAAAGCACCATGATAATTTAAAAAAAAAAATGTATATGAAAAAAGCGGCACTTGTCTGAAGCATCACTGACTGTGTTTTTAATTGTCCAGTGGAGAAAGAGAGCTTTAGCAGACGTGAGGCCTGCAAAAAAACTCTGCCTCGGACTTGGCGTCTGACATTTCCCCGTCTTTGATCGATGAGCTTGCCACTGGCTCCTTCACTCTGGGCGAGTCCTTCTCCCTCTGTCACCGAGAACTCGACAAGATGGTGAGGTTAGCACCTCCCTAAGCACGATTATAAGACACAGCACCTCTCCATCTCTGAAGACACTGTATTACATTGTGTCGTGGAGGCGTCCTCAGTCAGCAGGAAAAGTGCCAATAATTAACATGAAAGAAGTGTACATTAAATTACTGTATGCTGCAACAGGTGCGTTCACACTGGGGCTGTGATGCGTCATCACTATCACTGATTACATTGAATATGGAAATTCAGACTGGATGCAGGATTTTAATACAGCCCATGTTTCTTTTTAATCGCATCAAGATGTTGTTGTCTTTGATTTGCATTCTTGCTGTCATGTTGCACTAATTAAACATAGATAGTCATATATCACAGTCTAGTATTTCCATACTTGATAATCATGCAGTTCAGTGATATCGATGTGTTCCTACTTTGTCCCTTTAAACTGAAATAATGCAAAAGATGCAGGCAGCTTTTTCAATTCTTAATGTAAAAATATTATTGTGGGTCTGTAAAGTGAATGTTCATGATTATTTTTCATTTAAGCTCATTTATCTCTTGGTTTAACTTGGCTGTGTGTGTATGGATGTGTGTGCACGTGTGTGTATGGGTGTGCATGTGTGTGCAAGGGGGTTGCAAGGATTTGCACCATTATGTTGCAGCAGAAGTCTTTGTGCCAAATGCAGCTTCATATTGCATTATAAGGACCTAATGAGCTTTACGAAAGCATTATAATTCACACACTTCATTTATCTTATTATTCAGAAAATGTCCATAGTGACACACTGCATAGTCGACAGTCTCAGCTCATCTGATCTCAGACAGCTTGATAAATTGAACTCTGCATAGCTGGACATCATTGTCTACATGGAAGTGGTCAGCAGACCTTCTGCAAGTGTCACATTTTCAATTACAGTGTTGGGGTTTAATATTTCACAATTACATTACAGAAATGACAAATATCTAATTTTAAGCCCACATGTACAGAAAGCAGAAGAGACTCAGTGCCTCAAAATTTAACATTTTTACATCTAAAAAAGAAAATAATTGAAACTATTACGTAACCTTCAATTACAGGGTATTATTAAAAAAGAACAAAACTGTGAAAGTGTGTATTGTTGCAGCGTTATAAAATCTGAGTAAGTAAAGCCCGGAGATTCATAGTGGACAGAAAAAAGGCTAACTATGTGCAGCATTGTTGTTATCAGACAACCTTTTAAAGGTAAAGATTGGCCCATTCATTCCGAGCTTCTGCTCAGCCCCGCGTGATTGACACTGTCTTTGTGATTAGCCGCACTCATCGGTCGTGTCATGTACTGAAAACAGCACAGGGTGGTGATTGTCAGTCTTTTCAAGCAGGAAGAAAATGTAGCCAAGAAAAGTAGAGAGAAGCTCTTTATTTTAAGGTCTACATGCAATCCTTTTTTCTTTTTTTTACTGTGGAAAAAGTGAATAAATGTAATGTTGACAGTAGATACTGTGGACTGGCTTCACAGAGCTATTTCAACCCAACGTAACCCTTAAAGACAACAAATCTGATTCAGTGCTGATGTTTGCTTTAATGCTTTTGATATCATTCTAGGTCATTAATAGTTTGCCTCTGCGTTTAACTGAACAGTGCTGTACTCCATTTGCATCAACATAGCTGTTGTAAATTAAGATACAAATTACAGAAAATGTAAAAAGTGTAGAGTAAAATCAGGGCTTAAGATAATGTGCTACTTTGAGAAAGAACTGCTCAGAACATGTAGATGTACAGTACAGCTTGTACAACCCACTTGTTAAGTCCCCTGAAAATGGGATAAAATTATTTTTGCAATAATAAATAAAGTCAGGATTTTCCAAATGTGTGAGCACAACTTTTAGCATCTTTAGTTCGAATGTGACCTATTTAAAACGTGGGAGGAAATCTTGCACACATACTGTGAAGCAACAGGCAGCTGGTCAAAGACTTGTGCTGACACAATGCACTCTGCTCTGTTTGTGAAAATAAGGCCTTATGGAAATACACAGAGAGTGAAACATCCACATGACCTACATCTAAACTACATGCTTTAACAAACATATATTTTCACCTCTTTTTTTTTTTCTTAAATATGAGAAAACATTCGTATGAGATCTTATTTTCTTACCATGTGTTTTCCTCTGTGGACTCTGTAATAATGCAGGGCTTTACTTTTTCTACCATCAAAAAGAGTGCATCTGTGGAAAAGCAGGAATCACGCAGTGGAGTCCAATAAACAGCACCTTTGGCCTGCACAACGGACAAAAGGACAGGAAGTTCGCTTGTTCTCCTTTGTGGAATATTGTTTTCCTAACTCGGGAAGAGGGAGGCAGCTGAGAAAGCAAGGACAGTGGATTTCTTTTAGGCTCCTGGGTGGAGCGAGGGGCCTCGAGGATGAAACAGGGAACGGATGGGGGAAGTAAATGCCAGCGCCCTGCCGTGCAACAGGCATGAAGGTCTTTTGACTCGGTTGCCATGTTACTGGCTTTTGGTCGCAGGTATCCTTTCCCTCAGGCTCACAGATGGAGGGGCTTCTCGTGATACGAGGAGGAGAGGAAGGACGGGAGAAGAAAAGGGGGCAAAGTTCTTTTCACTGCGGCTTTGAGGGTTAGGTGGAGGAGGTGGCAAGGGGGGGGGGGGGTCGGGTCTTTGGACGGCAGGTGGTGGTCAAAGTCGGGGCCGTCTACCTGTCTCTCCATCCCGTCCCTGAAGTGATAACAAGGTTGGAGCAATTGAAACCACGTACAGCAGTCTCCCCAGAGTGCCATTTCCCGCTTGAAGGCACAAAGTGTCGGCTGGAGGGATCGAATCTATCAGCGTCATATTTACATGAACCCGATTTAGTAATGTACATAAGATTTTTCCATTCGAACGGACCTCTTTCGGGAAAAATGTGGTTTGCTGTTTTTTTTGTCAGTTTAAGGGTTAGGGTAGGCTTTTATAGCAGAGCCTGACTCACATCTGGAAGTCATGGGTAGAGCATGGAGAGGCGAGCTGGAGGGACAGTGAAAAGGTCCCCGCGAGCAATTCTTGGCTGATTTATGACAGCACATGTGGAAATAGGGACAGGGATGGTAGAGAGCAGGTTTGCGTGTTTTGTGTTCAGGTATAATCTGCTGTCCATGTTACGACTTGCCTTCACTCAAAGTAGTGATTAAAACCAGAAAACCCAGCTTAATAAAAATGGATTCCGACCGTTTTCCTGTGGTATTAAACTTTTGGCTACTGATACCTTTTCTCAGCACTGAGATGGATCTTGTAATGTGCTGTTTTAATGTATCGACCTGCCTAGTCACTAAATGTCAAGCGACAAGGGAACAGTTGCATGTTGAAAATGTTTAAGCTGCAAATGGTTTATTTACACTTGTGTTGGCGTCTAGAATAAGAGCAAATGTTGTAGCTGAATATTAATGCGAACAGAGCAAATATGCTATTTGCCATCAGCTACCACACCCCTCCGAAAAAATGAGCATGCACACTTCCAACGCTTGCTGAAAACAAAATCGGAATTTAGGCATGAGTTGTCAACCGAAGACTGGTATTTACTGCCTCAAAGTCGAGGTCACCTCTGGACTAAATGAGTACAAGAGACCCTCTTGGTTTTCACTGTGAATTTGTCCGTCAGTGGAGGCACATGTCAAAATGTTTTGAGAAAATTTTTACCCTCGCACTGAAGAAAGAGAGGCCCCCGGGGTTACACATCTAACTTCAATTCCACTCTTGTCAGGTAGACACAAAGCTGAGGGGCACACACCGCAACAGAAAAACAGGCGAAAAAAGAGAAACAAACAAAGAAGAAAGAAGAAGCGAGAAAAATAGTTCATTTGGTAGTTTTCTGCAAAATGATTTTCTCTCCAAACCTGAACCAGTTTTAAACAAATAGTCTCATATACAACCTTGAATCCAAAAAAAAAAGCAGAAAAAAAAGCTGGACTGTGTTTACCGACAACGGTTTTACAAAATGTTCCTGAGCCCATGTGGTAATATCCTGTATAGAGTCATGTGTTTGACAAAGTGGTGAACTCTGCTCCATCTTTTCTCGTGATCCACTTTTGAGGATGTCCCTTTCATACCCAACCATGATACAGTCACCTGTTTACCTGTGGAATGTTTAAACAGGTGTATTAGACATAACACAGCCCTGCCAGTCTTTTGTTGCCTCTGTCCACACTTGTTTGAAATGTATAACTGGCATGAAAATTACAATAGAATACATGTATTTACAATGCTAAAACATAATGAGATTCAAGATATCGTCTTTGCTTTGATTTGAAATAAATATATGTCAAAAATGATTAGTTAATAATGAAGTTCTGATTTTATTCACATTTTAGACAACATCACAATTTTTTTTTAATCATGACTGAGTAGATTAATTTATTAAAAGAAGCACATATTTGTATCATTGAAATTAAGACTATACCTGAATGACTATTTAGTATTCATTTCTAATAATAATCATGTTACAGGGCCCTCAGATGCTACATTTCTATATTCATACTGGACTTTTCTGTCATAGTAAATAGTGACTTTGCACCGCTTTTGCTTGATAAAGTCTGTTAATAGAGAGACAACTTGTCCAGTCCAATATAAAGGCCAAAACAAGCAGGGATGTTAACCACTGTATTTATAGCCTTGCCTTTGACCTCAATTTTGCCCACCAAGTTGTTCCACAGAGCAAATAAATAAGCAGTCTTTGCCCTCTGTGTGGTCATGTTCTGCAACTTTAATAATGTGTGTATGTGTGTGCTTGCTCGTGTGCGCGAGTTCTGAATTTTACTTATGTTTGATGCATCTGAAAACAAAAGACATGCACAGCAGAGGTTACGCGGTGACTCTCCTCAGATCTATTTCAGACAATAACATAGATTGCCGATAGTAAGGCTTTGATCTGTAACCTATTGTGAGTGTTAAATCATAAGTGCGATGCGTTTTCTTTGATAATGCCGTTAAATTCCACATCTCAGTCGCTTATCATACTGTATGCAGCTATGGATCTAAAGGTGCTGGCTTTGACTGGAGTGCAGGTGATTTTAAATGGCTCTAGGTAAAGATTTTTTTTACAGTGGAATATTGCTGTGCAGTGTGATTCTGAGTTTGTTGTCTTTAAGCTTATACTTTATTTATAGATGATAATACACTGCCCCAGAGTGATTGCCTTGATTTTTTTTTTTTTTGTGTTCTGCAACTGCTGATAGGCTGCAGGCATTATTGGGGTGATAAGTCGAAGTTAAGCAAGCCAGAGTGCATCTGCACTTAGTGTTTTTACCTCAGATGATCCATGGGACTAAGCTGAGGTGCTCTGGGAGTATTTAGTGCTCTGCTGTTCTTGTTGGAATTATTACTGAGGCTCAGTGTTCTGCATCCCCCCCACCCCCACCCCTCCACCCTGTAAGAGCGAGGGAGAAAACGACCGAGGGGGTGAGGGAGAATGAAGAAAAGGGTGAGAGGTAGAGGGAGTCCTGTGTTCTTGGCAACCACGGGCTATATCTGGGCAGTCTACAGAGACAGGCACGCTTTGTCTCTAGCGTCATTTGCAGCTTAAACAAACAGGTGTGATGCAAGAGCCTCTCAAACAAACACACGGCTGCTCTTCAAAGTGGAGACAGGAAGAGACACCGAGCGAGGGAGAGTGAAGAAATAATGGGGGAGGCATGGGCAGTCAAGGGGAGAAAAGCTTATACGTGGAGGGGAGTCGAGTAGAAGGAAAAGTGTTCTTTTTAAGCTGAATTTAAGTTCAATCTGTGAGTTTTCTTTAACTTTTCCTCATGTTTGCAAGCGTTAGCCCTGTGTTTTCTTCATTTTAGCTTGCACAGTTTTGGAAATAAATTGGTCCTTGTTTTTTTTTTTTTTCCTCACCTCCACTAAAATGTCTGTTTTCTTTCTCTTTCACTCTAGTGCTGACAGCCTCTTACCTTCTCTACTGTTTCATCACTCTCTCCCTGTCTCTCTCTCTCTCACTCTGTGGCATTGTCACTTGAATCAGAAGTTGAGTGCTGGCTAAGTGAAGGGGTACACAGCGAGTCTGCTCGAGAGAGGCCTGAGTGGTGCTGCACTGCTTTGCTGCCTTTCTCCACAGAGTCTTGATTCAGCCCCCACTGATAGGGGACCCAGGCATTACTCAGCCCCCCCGCTTGTCTGATGAACAGCATCTCTAATCCCCGCAGATGTTAACCCTTGCTGCTTCTGTTCTTAACTGTCATCTCCAATCAGCAAATAAAGCATTCACTCATTTTTGTGTGTTTTAACGATGCCCTGTTGTCCTTGCTTTCCAGTTACTGGGTCATAAAAACTCCAACTAGACTCTTTACATGTTCAGCGGGCCTTGTTGCTCTCTCTTTACTATTCATGCCTCACTTATTGTTAGAAAGCAAAAGAAAATGTCACAAAAAAAGGGAAAATAAAGAATATAAAGGAATATAGTTGCATAAACTGGATATACAGTGAATATTCAAATTTTTTATCATCTTTTAAATTTTTTTTAAAAATTCTCCCTGGAGATAATATGTAAACTGCCAAGAAATTCATTAATACTAGATTCAGGAAAGACATGAGCCACTTTTTTCTAGGCTTGCCCCAGATGTGTGCTGCTGGGCTGCAGATGAGATCGACTCATTACAGCAAAGCTGGGATCAGAGAGGATGGTGTCCAGCTTTAAAATACTCTATATATGTAAGGACAGGGGCGTTAGTGGGTTGAATGAGAGTGGAATTCAGATTCAGGGATGAGTGCCACATACGTGAAGCGGCGAAGACAATCTGGAACTTGATGTAGGACCCGGTGTCAGCTCAGCCCTTCAATTATCCTCATTATTACAGAATGTCCTCATTTTGTAGACATTCCCCACCTGCAATGATACATCGCAGACACAAGATTAGACTTTCTATAAAGAGATGAGGAGTTATACATCTCCACATATTACTCATCAAAACCATGAGACAAAATAGTAGGCAGTAAAGCAACAAAGGTACATCACAGGCCTAATTGATGCTGTAATGCAAAGCATCATCCAAGCAGCCAGACGGAAAGAGGGTGCAGGTTCTCTCCTTTTCACACATCCAAAGCTCTTAGGCTCAGTAGAGGTTATTTTAGTGGAGGTATATGAGATATAATGATACGTCAGTGAGATCTGCTGGGACAAGAGGAGCAGGTAGTGCAGTAGAGCAGAGGGCTGATTTATGGGCAGGATAAATGATGCGGTGGGTGTCTGCCTGTGTAATAGCACAGCGCTGTGCACACCACACTTTCACTCAGCTGTAGTTTATAGTGTGATGTGTGATGGGGATAAATGTCAGCCTGGCTTATCTAAGAAGATCTGATATAACTTCAAACTGGCTCCTCTCAAACACTTTGACATGTGTTGAAAGGAAAACTGTTAATGGCACATTGACAAAATGGGAACTGAGATTTTGAAAATTGTGCCGCATTGTTCATAACAAGTGCATAACTGCACAACAAGGATTCATCACTGGCTATATTTAACTTGTCGTTAGGGCTTTTCTCATCCGTCAAGTTGCCTGTGATACTAAGCAGATTCTCTGAGCAATATTTATTCTTTTGATATTCATAAGATTAAACATATGAGCTGGGTTGAAAATGAAACCAAACAATACCAGATGCTGCTACTCTGTATTAATAGTCCAAAGCAATTATTGTTTGAAAGCTGAAGTATTCTGTTTTCAGTCAGTTTGACTGTCAGAAAAAAAAACAAAAGCAAAAAAAAACAAAACCCCACAAAACTGCCCACTATGGTGGAAGCTGAGCAACAAAAGCTTATTTGCTTCTGTGCCTATTGGGGAATATTGAAACAGTGAGGGGTGAGAAGTGGAATCCTGCGGCTCGCTCTGGGCATGATCTTAGAGGAGTGCACATCATACCCATAGTCCTTGTGCTGTGCTTGGAAGTTAACCTCAGGCAGCCGTGGTCTTACTGTATATACAACACTGCTGGGACGCTTGGCAGCGTATTAGTATTAAGTGAAAACAGACTGTGTTATGTGATATGTGCTTCCTAAGATTTGTTCATCACAGGGCAAGTAGCATTAGAGTGGGCATGCTGTTATATACGTTACTGCAACATGTCAAACATTTAAACCGACTCTCGAAGTGTTTCGGAGTGTTTGTAAACTGTTTGAAGTTATGATGATAGCTTATATACTTAAGAACGTTATTGCAGTTAACAAAAGACAGCTGGAGAAAAGAACCTGTGTATATGTGTGTGTGTGTGTGTGTGTGTGGGTGGGTGTGTGTCGAGGATGTACAACCACACTGGTTTGGAACAGTGTATTTTCAACATGTAGGGTCTGAAAGTTTGTGGGTTCCTGTGGGGGTATGTGAGGATAAGCAGGTGTGATCATGGGGATTGCTGTTCTTATTTCCCAAGGCCCTCGTACCATGTGTATAGCTCTGCCTCTAACAACTGGCAAACAATAGACTATGGATTTATTCTTATACCAGTACATATGTCTTACCCAGGATAGAGTAAAGAATTATTTTCAAAGATAAGCTGGCCTGTCACTATCACATACGCGCTGCTATCTGTGACTGAGGAGGAAGGAGTGCGTGTTCATCGTATAATCCACTCCTCTCTTGCTGTTTGTACGGTAATATTGAAATTAAAATCAGTGGGTGCCAAACACTGCAGATGACCTGGTAGGTTTGCTTTCCTTGCAGTTTTGCTCGCTAATTTCTTTGCCTTGGCCTCCCTCACGCACCCTGGTAATGAGAAAATGTGCTGTTGTCTTTGTTTACTGAGCCAGTCTGTCTGGCTGCAGCTCTTCACATTGTTTGAATATAAACAGGAGCAAAATTATAAGCTCACTTAAAGTGTTTCTGCTAAGTTACACGAGCATACAGCACAGAGGGCAACCTAGAGCTCTGTGCATAATATACATTAAGTTGTTCATACACCAAACAGTATCTGATTGCAAATATTACACAATTCCTACAGTATAATTTCTGACATTTGGGATAATGGGGCTGATGTTTGCATATTTTTTAACTGTGTTGATAGTAAATACTCATAAAACTTGCTTGTGGTTAAGAGGGAGATGTGTATTTGAGGTTTAGACCAAATGTGTTTGACGACAGTTTCAAGACAAACTTGCCTGATAGGTTTTTTCTGCTTATTGATCTTTAATAGGTTCCCTGCACCAAAGGTGTCAGGGTCACATGAACCAGAAATTGAGAGTGGAGTAACACTGGATATAAAAGACACTGCAAGGGCAATGTGTTGAGCCAGATGTTTTGAGGAAATGGCTGACTTAAGACTTCAAATCTTTAATAATTTTGCAACTTATTTTTGTATGGAGATGCCCCATTTTGAATATGCTTCACTTATTGGGGAGGAAATTTGCCTGTCAAGATGCTATCAGTTTTCTTTTAATATATATCCAAAGCTGTTTCTTCAGGAAATTGCTATTTTATTTATTTATTATTTATTTCTTGGTTTATTAGATTTAATAGACTTTGAAAATGAAAAGCCTTTCATACCGTATGACAGACCGATTTTCTTTCTCTCTATTGTACACACACTAGAGATGAGATTTAGATAATGGTCAAAAATTAGATTTTCAGTACTTAGAAGCCTTGGCTGGTTTGCAACCTAATTGTGAGGCAAAAAAAACCTGAAGATATAAGAAATGCCAACTTTTGGCACCAACCATCACATCTGCTGAG
Organism: Acanthurus tractus; assembly: GCA_029783725.1. Classification (NCBI taxonomy): domain Eukaryota; kingdom Metazoa; phylum Chordata; class Actinopteri; order Acanthuriformes; family Acanthuridae; genus Acanthurus; species Acanthurus tractus. The sequence continues at coordinate 7,661,831 of JAQNCA010000006.1, forward strand.
CCAGCAAATCCTGAAAGTCTGATCTCAAAATTAATCAGTATGGAGCAACAAGGCCTAAAATCCTGGCTTAAAGTTTTGTTTAGAAGAACAACTACAAGGCCGTTAAATCTGAACTGTTGTTATGGTTTTTATATGCATACCAACAGTAGAAATAATCTTAACACAGACTTTGAAACAAACATCCAAAGTATCTTTTGATTTGATTCTGAGAGATGTGTTGAGATAAATTTTAGGTTATAATTAAAAAAAAAAAAATCTGCTTCTTGCCTTCAAGCTTCATTTCAACTTTCCATCATCAATCTGATGCGCACCACAAGGAGGAGTTGTGAGGTGGTGATGCTGTAAGCTGAAATAGTAGCAGGCTCAGTATGAGAAAATCCATTTACAGCGCTCTTAGTTTGATAAAAATATTGATACTTGGTGCAAGTGCATCGATAATATTAGGTAAGAGGAAATGTTGTGATATTCTAATATAACACTGTATTGATTTATTTTTTCTTGTCCTGGCCATGTTTAACGCTCTAATTTGGAAGCAGAATGAGAAAGTAAATGAATGGTCTAAAAGTACTTTAAGGCCCATTGTACTGATTTTCAATTTGGCTCCTATTATTTTAATATGACATAAAAATTACCTCTGTAGTGAATATCTTCACAGCCCGACGCCACTACCTCTGGTATGATTGAGCCTATCACCTCGATTCTGTAATAGGTTGTGTGCAGGGAACAATTCCTGGTATATAGTTAGATATACTACATATATAACAACCTGTTCTCTCAGAAAGTTAGGTTACAGCTCTAATTCCATTATACCTTGACTCTTTTATGTTCCTTTAAATTCCTTTGTGTGTTGACCTTTAATATTACCAAGCATTATGCATGTGGTGTATTAAATGTATAAATAGTTTTTAAAAGAATTTAAATATGTTTAAAACTGAAATGTTTTCAAACACAAAAGTGTGCATGTTTGTCTGCATGCATGTCAAAATATGTGCACAGGGCATGATAATGAGTGTTTGGATGACATTTGAGTGTGAGTGAGGGTGAATGTAAATTGCTTTTTTATTGTATTATCTGCAGTGTCCTGTTTTTATCACCCATGGCGGACAAAATTTCCTCTAAGGGATAATAAAATTGCGTCGTACTTTCTTAGAAGTTGCAGTTCCCTCTCTTCTTATTAGCCTTGATAAATGTTAAACACTTTCAGTCCAGTTTTATTTCTCTGTGTGATTCTTTGTTTGGGAAATTTGATTTTAAAGTTTAAAAATAAAAGCTAGTCATTTCATTGCTGTGTAACATCCACTCGTGTGAGGCCACTCTCAGTCCTGTGTCAATAGAAAAAAATTATCAAAAGACAATATATTTATTAAGTTTGATATATTAAGCTCCCCACTTTCCCTTGTTTTTTGCCTTTTAGTGAGGTAAAATCTCAGCATTTTAGTGAAGACAGGTGATGATACAATACCCAGTAATTCCACAGAGAACAGACTTTATGGCTCAGTTTCTCGCTCCGATGCTCAGGACTTATTTTACAACTGTATATTGACACAGACAACATGAGCTAAGCAATAATAATTTTGTGACCTAACACTTGAAAATGGCACATCTTTATGGAGCTATTTAGTTTGATATTTCAACCTCAGAACCTGGGTTTAAAATCATCTTTTTTTCCCTTCAACCTTCCATCTCAATCTGGTCTTTTCTGTGCTAGAGTCTCTTTCCATGTCATTAGTCGATTCCTTTACATGACAGATTGCCCTAATGCACTGCTGTAGAGAGCAGAGGGGTGCACTGCAGCTGAACACCACCTGCAGTGCGAGTTTGTTATTTGAACCCATGTGCTAGAGTTGCCTTTCTGCCCTTCTCGTGAGCTCTCACTGCTGACCCTGACTGGTGCTGTCCTCACACCGAGGCAAACGCTACAGTTCAGCTCTCACACTTGGCTAACTTTTTTTTTTTCCGTCTGCGTGTGTGTGTGTGTGTGTGCACTCCAAGTGTGAACTGTTATCTTAGGCCATACTCAAAAACAAGCTTGTTCACGGGGAGCTACACAGGAAAGAAAATATGAATCTGAGAGTAACTTTCTGACGTTAAACACAGTCCAAGCAGCCAGCTAAGTTCTAACACTTCACTGCTGATTGGGGTTAAAAAAAAAGCCAGCAATCATTTTCAATCATGTGTACACACGGTTTTCTTCCTTGATGGTAGGTGGGATATAAATAAGATTGATGCAGATTTTCTCGTACTGCAAACATATAATCTGTCTGCGTGATAATTTTGAAAGTTTTTTTTTTACCGCAGTGAACTTAGAAATTCCTAGCGCGTATGGCAGAAACAGGACGTGAAGGGCTCTAATGAGTGGTTTGTAGAATGTGTTACAGATGACTCTGGAAATGTGATCTCTTTGATTGCACATTGCTTGACTCTAAAAAGAAGTTTATGTACTTCTGGTTTTTCAAGTAGTTTGTATAGTAATGGTTGTGGGTGGAAAATGACATTTATATTCTATGCAGACACAGGTGGATATGCCACTTACTTGCTACTTGCTAAACACTAGCAGTGAAAAATAATCTATGCAGCAGAACTATAAAAAGCACAAAAGCAAGTGAGAGGTGGTATGGAAGATATGATAGTTTTTTATTTTCCTGTTCTCACGACATCCAGCTTGTTTGGGGCTTCTTACCCTCTAAGGGGGCAAATGAGCTGTTGTCTTAGAACAAGCATTACAATGTGCAATCATAATTTTACTTCCAAACGGCTGTAGTTGTCTAATTTTTCAGGCATATGTGTAGGGTTAAAGCCCAATAAAAACAGTTCGTAGGTTGACTGCGGTAATCAAACGTGAAGTAAGGATTGACCTTGTTCACTGTTTGCTAACTGTCATCTTTGACTTAGGTTTGTCACTGTCACTAGATGTGACAATTTGCTGCTGCCCCTTTAATGGGCAAACACTTAAGCAATAGATAGACTGTTTTATTACACGTGCATATGTAATTTTACATTGCACAGATACCTAAAGTTAAAAGGTCAAGCCGGTAGTATGCCCATAAATATAACCTTTATGACTGTATATGTGAATGTATGTACTGATACTGATACTTGTATTAATGATTAAGCTTGGCACAGGATCAGGACTGATCGAGGTGGTTTTTGATCTCATTTGTATAAGTTATTACTCCAAGCAGACCAGAATTTTAATTTAAAATAGACATTTAATCATTTCAGTCACAGGGGGCTTTATGCAGTGGTGCAGCTGTTAACATTCTCTGAGGATCTTCCCCTCTGCAAACATGAAATCATGCATACTGGTCTGTAAGCTGGTGCTGCGTTCCAACCAGATGTTTTTCTCCTGTGATTAAGAAGCTTGATGTGCAGAGATACATCTATTAAAACCCTCAACCGATCATGCAGCGATCACCGTTGTTCCTGGTGTTTGTTTGAGTTCCTGTATAAGTGTACTCTTAATGAGCAGTTTGAGATTCAAGTGTATGTCCTTTTACATCCCCCACCCTTTTTTTTTTTTTTAAATTTACATCAATTACAGTTAGTTCATTTTATCTGATGAAATAATCCAAGGAGGAACATAGCCAGTCATTTGATGATGACAAATGGCCAATGAACGGAGGGTATTGGCTTGGGACAAGGATGAACTTGCACTGCAACAAAGACACTAGCCTGTCCTCCTGCCCGCTAGGTGAGCTGTGTTAATGTAATGGCTGCATCCCTCTAGGGGGTTGATGAAGCCGTGCCCTACATGTATTTCCAGAAGAGTGAGTACCAGAGCTGGTGCACAGTCTGTGCTACACTGCCGCCGTAACACCCAGCCTCCCTAGTTTGCTCCATCAGCCACCTCTCTGTAATCTCAGAGCTTCAAAGCTCCTTATTGTCCTTCCCCACATCAACTCAAAGTCACTTATTTTCATGAGTCATCCCACCCTGCCTCTTGATAGAATTCCTGCTGTATGTTATCTTTTTCCTCTTCCTCCGCTTTTCTCTGTTTATTTACACACCACTGGGGCTGCTGTTTTCTGAAGTGTTCCCAATGATAATGACTGCTGCAAGATAAGGGTTATTTTTAGGACATTGTGTACTGGGGAAGCATTTCACTGTACACAGAACCGATTTCCATTCAATTCTGACACTGTATTTAACAATATACAGTATAGGACAGGCAGCATTTTATTACAGGACAGGCAATATTTCATTAGTCAGCTCAGGACTTTAGATGATTTTTTGATGACCATAAATATTGATTCAAAGCTTTCAAGTTGCCCAGCATCAAGGGCAACTGAAGCAACCGCAAAACCAGCCTGTTCTCTCTTTCTTCAAATACGTTTTTGCACAAGAGTTGCTCTCTTATCTCCCAGCTTCAGCGTTTCTGTTCGGTTAAACTTCATTTGTAAAACAGTTGTATTTAGACCGTCTTGTCCTGGAACAAAAAAAAAAAAAAGCAGACAGAAATTACATCTACTTTAAACCCTTGAAAGAAACACATTTGTTAGGTGATCTCTAAAGCTGTTAAATCTTTTCTTTAAAGCTAAACACAAACAGGTTGGCTGCTATGGGAATAGCACAAGGACCTACCATGATGCAGTCATCACCAACACAGCTTAATGGTGCCAATTCAGCTGGGCTATTCTAGGACACAATAGAGGGGAAAGTGCAAAAGTGGGTTGTGTTAATTGAGTGTGTGGGCTGGATGATTTTTTAAATGGCCCTGTTAATTGTTCTTTAAGGAATGGGTCCCCGATTGGTGCACTCGGCTGTAGCTTGTTGTGCTACCCAGGGCACGGCTGGCAGTGTTTTAAAGAGGGCTGTGAGAGCAGCTCTCACATAAGTGTCATCAGCAAGGTTCTGTATTTATTGATGCTTTCAGATTAATCAGTCATTCCTTCCAAAGAGGATGCACACCGATAAATGCATTTTATTTCATGGAAAGATGATCAAATGCATAGCCTCCATCAACAAAATGCAAATACAGAGTGGCTCAGTCACCAGCCTAAATCGAAATATTTCGAGTGGCTAAGTGGGGAAAGTTTTCATTGCGAAATGCACCTCAACTTATCACCGTTTGGTTGTAATGGTACATCTTTCTTCTGAAGTGCTTGGAGCAGTTTTGTTTCACTTAATTATCAGAAACAATATTCACTGCAACACAACACAGGAAGAAATGGACAAGAGGGATGGGCTCTGAAATAAGAATTCCCAAACTTAATTAGCTTGAAACTCAAAAGAGAAATTTGGTCATTTCCCAAGACACAAACTGACAAAAATCCATCATGCATAGCATCTAAATTTTTACCAAAAAACACAGATAAAGAAGAAAACAAGCCGTAGATTTAAAATGGATTTGAAATGTATTAATATCTTTTGAAAAAGTAACATTACAGCAATTTTTGTTCTTTTTGTAACCACATTAGTTGCTTTTTTGGAACTAACTCATCCAAAATGAAGCTTAAAGCAATACTACCTTAGTTTAAGGCTAGTTTTACTGCAGCTGTTTGTAACTGTATAACATCATGACATCTAGAAGTTTGAATGTTGCTGTAATCATAATGCAATTTTTTTTTGTAATTAAAAAATATACCTGCATTACCATGAAAATATAATGTAACACACCTATAATATCCCCAAGCAGTAATTTTTGTTTAAATGGCAGTTCTTCCTAGTACAAAGCTGCACATTGTGTTTCCTTTAAATGAGAGTCAATGATTGATGCTTTCACTTGCATTCCTCACTGTGTTACAGCTGTGAATGTCTGTATGAAGGGATAATAGGTGAACAGTTGACGCTTTGTGAAGGTTGAATTCTAGTTCCACCTAGAAAATTATTTGCTTATTATTATATTTATGGATTTTTGACCTCAAGGGCATAACAATGTCGACCAACCAGTAGGAGTTATGATGTAATTATAAATAATTGCCCTTTTGCATGCCCTGCAGAAAAAAAGCAAAATAGTCAGACTTTTCCATCCTCATTGTATACTGTATGTACACTCTTCGTTCTCGTCTTAAGTGAAGTTATTGTTTTATTACATATTGAGAAGGCTGGAATTTAGAGTCAAAACAAACATTAAAAAAAGATGGGACTATCCTATGTACAGACTGCATGATTTATTTCTTAGATGGACAGAAAAAAAGGACTCCATAGGGAAGATCCTGTTGCTCTGTAATTACTGGATGTTTAAGGGGTGATTTGTTTGCTATTTGGCCTCATGAGCTTCAGTGTCTGCAATAATTCAGGCCTGCGTTACTGTCTTTTTGCCTCCCGGTGGTCAAATATCAATTTATGTACATTTAATTGAGGAAAAAGACAATTAATTTGCTTGCCTTAGCATTTCAGTAGAATTTCCTCCCCCTGAGACTTTTTTTGCATGTGGATTTACATTACGGATTAGCAGAGAGGCACTAGTAAGCTTCCTGTATGTCCTCCACTAACTCCGGTCATATTGCCACCTAAGTGTATGAAGTGTCATAAATGTATTATTTTTATGAAAGAAGGTGTAGACCGTAATCTTTCCTTCGGTCCAGCTAACAATGTTAAAGTAGAAATCTCCTCTGGCAAGTGTCCTTGTGAACTCTGCTCCACAAATGGCCTAGCCATGGAAAAAGAGTTATATATAGAAAGTGTGGGTGATGCTGGTAGCTCTGGTGCCAGCAAGAGTTGCATTTGTGTCTTAAAGCCACCCGCTACCTAGGAATGATTAACTCCCACAGACCCAGTGCAGCACCTAAGGAAAATACAGAGACATGCTTGTAAACAATGGTATCTTGGCTTCATTGCTCCATTCGTTTCCAAGCTAACCACTGCTAGAACATCAGGGGAGATTTTTTTTTAGCCATAAAGGGCCTCAACACAACTCTTGTGAGGCTCACTGTGTCAGGAGGCCTAATTACACCTACCAAGACTCATCATCTTAGATTAATGAATCTTTCTGGCCACTGCACCCAGCCCATGCTCTGTATGTTGCCAGGGAGTTCACCGTTTTCGTTGACCCTTTCTCTGTAGTTACAGGCTAATGGAGCTATAAGCTATCATTGCTAAAGTACGCTGGGTAGCACATCATTCATCACAGACCAATGGACAGAATCCTTAACAGCCTCTAACTCTAGTAGACCCTGCGGGATTCATCGTACTTAAGAAACCCCATAGTTGAGCACTTAATATAGTCTCATTGTCTATTTTGCAGCATTAAGGTGTCTCGTGACGAGGGGGCTTAGGCACGAAGTCACTCTGTTTTGCTGTATTCCAAGTTGGACTGCCACTTTGGGTTTAAATGACCGGTTATCATCCTTCTTCTTCCTACTTTGGACACCGGTTATCTGTTGTGGAACCACTCTGTCTAGGCTATAAATAACTTGGGTATAGTCAAGAGGGCTTAACCAGTGTCTTTGTCAGTGAAAGAAATAGCTCTATATAAGGGTAGAAGAGAAAAGGGGAAAGCCTGGAGGGAGGGGAGCTGAGTGCTCATGCAGGTGAAGCTGAGGTTGTCTCCACCATTTCAGTCACATGTCATTATCTAAACTCTTTGTATTGTCCTTTCTGTTGTCATTCGATCTCATCTACCCTAAGTGCTGATTGATTTAGGTTTTTTTCTTCTCCAAAGGCTGTTGCCATGACATCTCAAGGCAATCCTACAAGGGCACCGTAACCTTATTAATAACCTTATTTCCACTAAAAGAAACAGCAAGCTCTCCTTTGCCTGTTAGGGAGCAATAACGTTTTTGTTTTTTTGTTTTTTGTAGAACCCTACACCCGCTGGCAGGGTTGGTTGTGTGTGTGTGTGTGTGTGTG
>JAQNCA010000006.1:7673989-7687355 GCA_029783725.1 Acanthurus tractus
CACACACACACACACACACACACACACACACACACACACACACACACACACACACTCTCTCACACACACACACACACGCACATAGGCAGACACCTCTTCGCAGTGCAGCCGGAAGAATTTGATCTTTATTTAAATCCTTAAATTATAGCTGATTAAAAATTCATGGAGAGCCGTTTATATGAAAGCTGGGTGCTGTGCAGGCTGCCCTGTGATGTCTAATTGGTCTGAAGGTTGCCAACCCTTTGAACAAGTCAGGACGGAGAGTTGTGGCTGCCTGTGTGCTTAGAATGAGGATGTGAGTGTTTACCACCCACCTACCCTTCATCTCTCTCTGTTTTTCACTGTCCTGCTTTTGTGTGCTGTAAATCACTGTTAAACCTCAAAAAGTTAGCAACACTGACATAAGCCCTATATAAAACAGATAAATACTGTATATTTGATATACTTTGATATTTGAGAGAGCACTTAATTTTGAAAGGAGACCTTTTGTTTTGGATGTTTGGTGTGTGTAGTTGCAGTTAATGACGGTGGATTTCATTTGGAGCAGCTCTCCACCTCAAAGCTGCCTTTTCCTTTCTTTTTCTTTTTTTTTTTTTTTTTAAGGATGTAGAAAATGATCCGTCTGTCTTACGGCGGAGTCTCGCCGGAGTTTTGAGGAAGGGTTTCGGGGGGCCTCCACTGCTGGAGGTCCACTGCTGCCTGGCTCATACCAAGTATATGAGAAGCCCCATCTTTATTCCCTCTTCTCTGTTCATTCCCGAAGCACATGCATACACAAGCGCGCGCGCACACACATGCACACACGCGTACGAACACGCTCAGACATACTGCTCAATGGCAGGGCCCTCCTGCTGCCCCAAAGCATGGAATACCACATTTGTTTGTTTACGCCTCGTTTTCTTTCCCTGAACTCTATTAACATTTATATTGCAGCTGAAGGTGTTGGAAGTCCCTCCTGCAGTGGGGGAAACTCAGCTTAGATGAGAATGAGCTTCAGTCGAGCCTTCCTAGGCACAGACTTGTGTGTTTATACCTACATTATCCAGCTATTCCCCAACTGCCTCTTTCCCGTCTTGGTAGTTTTTTTTTTCCCTCCTTTTTTCAGTTCATATCACCATTTGCTCCAGCTTGCCTCTTATGTGACTCTTTAAGCTTTTATCTCTCTCCAAGGTAAATTGATTGCTTGGGAAAAAAAAATTGTGGTTGGAAATGCTTCCGTATTGGACAGCCTGATTGAGCATTAGCATGTGAATAGGAGAGAGACAGCTCATCATGTCAGAGGAGGAGGAAGTGTTATGGGAAACATCCGCTAGACATCTGTGTTTCAGATGTTTCTCGCAAATTTTTAACACATTTCATCGCTGATCTGTTGGGGTATTCCAAGCAGGCATTTCAAATTCACACTGCTGGGGCTTTTTTTTTTTTCCTATTCAAGCAGGATTTGGTACCACAATCTGTACTGTCATTTTGACAAGCTCCGCCTTCCTCGGGTGCCACAAACGGGAAAAGCTTCACGACAATTTCATACACTGTTAAACAAAGAAAATGACAAAAACAGTGTAAATGAGCTGTGTGCAACGCATGCGTGTTGACATTACTTTAACTCCTCCTAGCCAGGAGATCCAGACAAACCGATAAAGCTTGTCACACGTGGCTGATGCCTGTCATGTCGATTTTCCCTGCATGCTAGACCTGCATCAATTAGGCCCTGATACTGCAGGTTATAGATCTGTATCTTTCTATATCTGTCCCCAGGACCCGCAGGCCAGGCCTACAGCAGGGACACATTGCTCTGTTTGATAGTTTAGCACAGGAGGGGCTGAGGCATCAAGCCTATTATTGGGCACTGTGTTTTTTTTTTTTTTTTTCTTTGTATGTCCGCTGGCTACCAGTTCAGCATGTTTACCTTATGTGCACAATCCAGACGTGCTCACAACTGGCAGGAATTGCGGGGATATAGCTTTTTGTCTCTTGATGCACAAGGCAACGAATTGAATTTTATCAGAAATGCATTTCAGCCCCTTTATAAGAACAGTGCATTTTAAGCACACAAAAAAAGACTATAGTTTTTAGCTGAGGGCCAATATAAGAGAACATCTTATGTTCTTATGCTCCATGTGCAAAGTCCTCTTGTCTAATGGAAATATCTCATCTGTGCAAATGGTTTTTAGTTGTTTGAAAAGATAAATGACAGATAATGAGGGACTAGCACATATAGAAAGAAAATTCTTGGAACCATTACATTCATTTCTTTTTACCACATATTTTTTTTACATTCTTATGTGCTACGATGAAAGGAGAATATCAAGTTAATGTCACTGGTCTTGTGTGCTTCATAATACCATTTAAAAAAAAAGAGAGAGCCGGAAGGAATGAGGGACTGGCATTGCATCTATTAATGCAAACTGTAACATACATATATCGCCGCCTGGCCTGTGCACTCAAAGCATGTATGCTTGGATACTCAGATTCACTGCAATTTGCCTGCAGCCTAACCACTGTATTCTGTAATATGTAAAAGAGAAATGTATCAACACTTTGTGTTTTCAGAGGAAGACACAGATTTATAATTCCATATTCTGACAGGCAGCCTATAGCGCATTATCATTTTGTGTCATAGCTTATGAACTTCACTGGTTCTTTTAGAGTCTCTCACACACATTTGTGGTTTAAAAAAAAAAGAAAAAAGTGCCTTCTTTAACCTTTGCTTTTTTATTTCTACACTCAGTCTAACACAAGTATTTTACACACACGCATACACAATAAATAAATCTATTCCGTGCGGGCTTTGTGTTATATGGTGGTTTATGACACAAGCTCTTCCCAAAAATCATGAGTAATGCATTGCAGTCACAACATCTTTTCTCTGCTTTCCATTTCTCTCTCTTTCTTTTTTACTCTCTTTCTCTCCTCCACCAGCTGTCCCCGCATCCTCAAAGTTCACTTTGGGTAGGGTCTTGTGCTGTCAGGCAACTTCTGGTTTGTTCTGCTCTTTAGTTCCCTGGGCTGAAACAAACATAGACAGACGCCCATGCGCATACACGCAGAGGTACACACATGCACCCCCTTTGCGCACACGCACACAGAAAAGGATTGTCAGAACACTTTTGTGCTTTTTCTTCACTGCGCTGTGCACTGCTGCAGCATTTTACTGATGACTTCCCACAGCCAACAGCAAAGTGTCACTTTTCTTCGATTTGCTAATTTGCATTGGTTCCCTTTCGCAGCATGATCCTGGGTATCAGTGCCCACAAGCTGAATGTCAGTGTCTCTTCTCTGCATACAAATATTCCCCTGATATAGTATGTCATGTACACTCCTGGACATCTCTAACATTCTGTAATACCCCTGATGATTTACTATCAAAATTTCAAATTGTGTTTTATTTAAACAAATACCAGCATATGTGTAAAAACACTGCATATCTTTCAGCATTAAAAATAGCAAGATGTAACTGAAAAATGTACCTACTTTATGTAAATTATTATTAATGGGACTATTAATTTTTTACATGAAGAATTGTATTTTTCTTCTTGCACCTCAAATAAACTGATTAAAATGTTAAATGCATAGAATTGTGTTGTCCTGAAATGTTCTATTCTTGTGGATTTGGAAGCAGTACGAGACCGAGCGGTATAGGTGATCTGCCATGGCCTCATCTAATCTGATTTGCATGCCAGAGAGAATTATGTAATTGGCATTTATGCAGAACAAAGAAGGATCAGCTCATGGAAAAGAAGGGTTTTCATGTAGAACTGTGTGTCTAAGCCTGTTTTCTGCAGCTCTGTGCTGCCTACGGTTGGCTACTGCGCAGACAGACAAGAAATGGCTGTTTTGTGGGACTGTTTGTATGTGTGTTTGTACAATACACGGACATGATGTGTTGTATTAACGCATGATGAGCTGGCACATACCCCTGCGACAAGGGGGGTTCGTTTGAGGCTTATTAGATCTTTCACATATGCTACCTTAAATTGCTAAAGCTTTAAACTCTCCTTTAATTGTTATGTACCAACCTCATGACTCTGCACAGTGAACAGAAATGGCAGTGGCTTAAGCTGAACCACATGTAAAATAGGTTTAAGCAGTATGTTCGTATGCTCTGAGTCATACTGTTGACATGATTAACGCACTACCTTGCAATAAATTCAGCTCCATGCTCATGCTTCATTCAAATCTTGTCTTGGAATAAATGCTTTGTAATTTTGACCTCTTTTAGATACATGAAATCAAGCCTAAGGCCAACTTTAGCTCAGGGCAATGCCATTGCCAATTATTGTTAGCTTCAGGTCTACTATCCAGTTTAATTAAAGGACAACAAATGGTTTGTACTGAGAAATCTATAATAGGACTTAATTTGGGCCCCGTTTTACATTAGCATTAGGTTGCTCTTTGTGTGTCTCAGGATTAGAAAAGTCTGATTAACCTACAAGCCACAATGCACATTCTCGAGCCCTCCAAAACCTGTGTGGATTTAAGGGGGCAGTATTGAGTTTTCTTGCCAATAAACAAAAGTAATGTTTACATTGAGACTTAGTCGTCAAAAATGCCAAATTCATTTTTAAAAAAATATTATATTAGTATTTTAAATCCAGCATTGTGAATGTCCATGTTTTCTTCTTCCCCGCCTCGTTGTAGTATTGTAGCACCTGTTACTGCCACCCGTTGATCAGTTACATAGTGAGAAACCATTGGAGGTGCCAATGTTAAGGAGGTTCAGAGACAATTGTGGCCATAAAATAAATTAAGAGAAATTAAAATAAAAAAAAAATGGATTATTAAAAAACAAGAAAAATATATGTACAGCTACACTATAATCTGCTGATATTCCTTTATTATTGTACAATAATAACAGTCTTATTAAAAATGTATAGGTTAATAATAGCATACATCTCCTACCACTGTTACCTGACAGTAATGTAATAATCTGGACCTAATTTGTATTTATTACCGCATTTCTTATGCACAAGGAAATTAAGGTCATTAACTAGACCCTCTTAGAAATTAAATGCTACGACTGAGCCAGTTTTGAGGTTCTGAGACACATAACCACTGTTTTTTTAATCAAATTTTTATGAAATATTTTTAGCAGTAATACATAAAACTTCAGGTTGATGATATTTGGTGTGGATAAAGAATGAAAAATTGTGGAAGACATCAAAACACTGATTTGATTAGTTTCAAAAAGAGTTTTAAATCACCGACGTTCCTCTGAAGTGCAGTCAGTGTGAACAGTCATGTCCATTTTCACTACCTGCTGGGCAGCTAACATATTACAATTACTAGCCAGTTTCCATTTTTAGCTTGTGAGCAGTGCTGCTTGTGCTGGGTATCCATTAACCGGGATCGTATTTGAATTTGTTTTGCTCGCTGTGAGGGGAAAGCGGAGGCCTGACTCATGAAGCAGGATTGATAAGCTGGATACACCTGGAACTCCCCCAGATCTGGAGCATGGCCCTAGGCCAAATCTCCTGCAGTGAGCGTGAGACTCATGCAATGGACTCTAATCAGACACACTCTCCCCACGCCTCCTATTTCTCACGCTCTGAATTGTTGACGTTGGTGTTGCTGTTTTTATGGGTACAAGCCGAAGCAGACACTAGACTGCAGCCAGAGGTTGGTCTGATGGAGAGCGAGCTGTCAGATGCAGAATCACCAGTTATTAGGCTGCGTGGGTCCTCCAGTTACTGTGTTTATGTAAATGGCTTTGCACCACACAGCTGAGAGAGCACGGACAGGAAGAAAGAGGGGGTGACAAAGAATCGGTGTATTCAAAAATAAGAATAGCCAAGTCTTTGGAAGAACTGCAGCTGCACTCGCTCCATTTTATAAAGGTCAAAATATTTGCAGGACAAAAAGGCAAATTTTTCTCACTGAATTGGAGAGGTAAAGGTAGGAAGAGTGAAAGATCAGAGAGACGCTGTGCTAAAGCTCTAATAAGCTTTTATGACCCTGTAAAATTGGGGGTTTATTCTCATTTGTCTAAAAATTCCTTGGTTTCAGTCCTTTGAAAAAAAAAAAAGCACTGTAGCTGCTATTTTAATGACCGAAACACTGAAAGGGAAGAATCTGTCTTTATCTTGCGAAAACCAAAATGTGCACTTTTATCCTGTTTTGTAACATTTGTAGTTTTAGCCTGATTATTGTCTAAAATTAAAAACTACATTTATTCAGTTACTCAGGGAAGTATTCTTGATTTTTCTTTTTTGTATTCATTAGTGTTTATTGCATTTAATTTTGTTGATGTTCTTATAACCCGTGCTTCCTTTTTTTTTTTAAATGTCAGTGTAAATATTTTTCATTCAGGCACAGGAAAACAATATTATTTCAGATAAATACAATCTTTAGTAGGTTCAGTGATGCTCTTATCCAGAACAATTTATCTCAAAGTCACACATACACCTTTAACACCTTTTTTAAACTATCGTGCAGAATTTAAAATTAGATTTTGGATCATGTAAAATGTTGTCCATGATGATAAACTGTGCAACTGTATAAAGCTTTGATTTGTTAATAGCTTATGTACTTGGTTACAAAATCAAATTAAAAAAAAATATGGTCAGCCACTCCCAGTTTAAGGTGCAACCCTGGTGTGCAAAGGGCATAGATCTAAAAAACAGAGCGACCGGTGTAGACGGAGGCATTGAAGTCATAGTGTGGCTCTGCTATTATAATTTATATGCCAGTGAATGTTAGACTTCTACAGATACTCAGAAAAACGAGGCCTGAGTGATGTCAGTGCAGCTCTGTGTTTGCAAGATGTGTGAGGAGACAATTGTTAGCTAATACGCCTGCAAGGATTGAAGGATTAATGAGAGTTGTTGCTCAGAGTATTGAGCAAAAAACGTGCTTAAGCCCTATTAAGTTTACTTCCTGTAAAATGTCTTCATCAAGCAATTCTAATGCATTGAGATGATGCTTAATTTGTAGCCTCAAATGTAGTGTTCATAGCTGCAAGAGAACTTCTTACAAATACAATTTTTCCAAAATATCACTCATATATCAGAGGGGAGGGCTACTCATAACAGGCTAAGGCCGTTTATCAGTCACAACATCTGCACTGTTATTAAATAAATCCTTCGTATATTTTTTAAATGACAGCAGAATTTGTCAGTAAATCAGCATTTTGACTGGTTTTAATATCTTTCAGCCTCAAAATGAACCCCCTTGCAGGCATTTGCTGCAGTGCATTTCTCAGGCCAGAGGCAAGGTGGCCTGGCTGTGCGGCTCTGAACCTGTGTTGATCCGTTACTGCTCTTCAAAATGCTGAGCTGTCAGCAGGAGCCAGGTGAGGCAGTTTGTTCTGCTCACCACTCAATGGACATGTTTCATTGGCACCTTGCTGGAGGTCAGCAGTAAGTGACGGCCAGAGCTGTGGGGGTCAGACCTACTACCCAGCTTTAGCTGGAGAGTGAATTACACTGTAGGTGGGGCAGGTGGGCTGAGCCAAGGCTGAGGGCTGAGATTGAGGGCCCAGCAGCATGTTGAGGGTGTGTGTGGACTGTGTACAGAAATCCATTTGACCATAGTGTCACACAGCTACATTTTATACGCCTGATGTGTAAGAGCTGCTTGCAAACCCAGTAATTCCTTATTTTCCACAGATTCTTTAACCAATAACTATTCTGTAGGGCACCTCAGTTGAGTGATGGAGTTGGAAGAAGATGTATCATTGAAGGATTAGGAGTAGAGCTCATCAAAGAAAATAGCCTGGTCAGTGTGACATGCCACTTTAAAGTGGCTGAATATTTTAAGAGAGCCCTCTTCCTCTGAGGAAATGAAATACAGACAAAGAGTGGAGAGGAGGAGGATTTTGTTTGTTTCTGTCACTGCTTAGGGGCAGAGAAGGAAGATTCAGAGATGTGGAGTAGATTGTTAGGGAGCGAGGCAGTTGAGGCCTATTTTCACCGCAGCTGAGGCCCCCACTAGCCACTAGCAGTTTATATAATTTCAGAGATGAGAGAACAAAATATCTTCCACCACACAAAGTAAGATTTTACACCCTTCTCCTGACTGTTTCTATACATCTCCTCCTCCTCTTCCCCTTTACCTCAGACACCTCTGGACAGCACTACTAGGTGCTTCAAGGACACAAAGCACAAAGCATTGCAGCATGGTTACGCACAGACAGCCACAGACAGAGTGTAAACATTCCCCTTTTACATGACATCTAGTCAGGACTATTGTGCTTGCTCCGCCATGCATCACCTGCCGCTAAATGATTGTGTATTGTGGGGTGAGCGGATGTGTGTCCAGGTAGCTGGACGCCGACTGGTCAGAATTGCCTGGGAGCTATCCAGGCCATTGAGAGTGACTTAGTTGAACCCCGCCGCTGAGCTCCTCTGAGCATGCTTAAGAGCTGAGAATTATTCCACTCATTTCTAGGTTCCTGTGAAGCATGACAAAAAAACTCGAGTGCTTCATGCTCGCCCAGTTCTTCTCCTGAGAGAAGCCGAGAGGCTCGGGGTTTAGAAGTCGTTCAGCAAACACTCACCGTGATGAACATTAATTACATCAATTAAGTGGACCAAGACCATTGTCTGGGGTGACTTAAAACACTGTCAAAAGTGCTCTGACAGAGCACAACAATGGAAAACAGTTGGTTTAAGGAAGCTGCCAGACGAGCAGAGGGTAAATAAAGGACGTCTGTTTTTAATGTCGATGTGAATGAGCTCCTACTTTTAATGTACTGTTTTAAAGACGTTTAGTTTAAGTGATGTGATGATTATAAGTTTGTGATTACATTGATTGTTTCATTTACTTTTATTATTTTTCTTTTTATCGTTCACATCATTTCTCTGGTTTATCACTAATGTCCTTGCTGTGACATAATTTCCAAATTAAAGGTTTCATAGAGTATTTTTGTATATCGGTTTAATAATTTCTAGCCAACAATGTTACAAAGAAACACCACACAGTATTCATTTAAAGCTATAATCTTTAGAATGCATATAATACATTTAATGTTACATTATATCCTTAAGCAGGTCCCTAATAATTAGCAAAAATGACCATTTGTGATGTCTGACAGAATGCAGCAGATTACACTCACCTCAGCCACAGCAGCTCCCTGCATTACATATGACACACAGTGCAGATCACACCACGGTGCGCTGTAGAGGAGAGTCCTGACCGGCTCCATCCACCAGGAAAACACACATTAATGTCCTTGAGGCGAACATTAAAAGGCATAAAGGTAAAACACCCAGACTGCTGCTAACCACAAGTCGAATCCATTTTTCTAAAGATACTGAATGCCTGATGACCTTGGTAGCCATGCATAATGATGAACACTTACGGTCTATTTTTGGAGCACAATGATCCACATAATTAACTCTGTAGTACAATGAATTTTGTTTCCATCATCTTGGCAGTTGCCTGGAGTTTGTTTTACTTAGAAATGATTAACAAGGTTGCATTCAGTTAGTCATATGTGGCTGCGTTTATATTTAGACAACAGTGCCGCTACTGCCAGTGTGAGTTAAAGTCTGTGTAAACCATTTACATGGTTACATAATTATTTAGGGCTGCAGCTAATGATTATTTTCATCATTGATTAATCCGCCAGTTATTTTCCTGATTAATCGATTAATCTCCTTGTCTCTGATATAATAGACAGTTGTGGAAAAATGCCTCCTTTTAGTTTTCCAGGGATAAAGGTGACACATTTAGGCTGCTTGTTCCGTCTCACTTTAAGTCGAAAACTCACGGATATTTGGTTTGCCACTGAAGCAGGTGAAAAAAAGACAGTCCATGAGAAATTTAATGATATTTGACAGAGAAAAATTTACATTGTCAATATTTTGTCAAGCTGTGTGTTCAACTTCATTAATATGTCCTCTGGATGACATTGGCCGTGCTCTCAGCTTCCTGGTGGTTTGCTCCATGCAACCAGCCGTGCACTACTGCATTGCATCCACCAAGAATGGCCAGAATGTGTTTTAAAGAAAATTGAAAGTAAAGCATGCCTAGCCGTCGCACTGTACCAATATTGAGTGGATGAAGAATTCAATCAACTGATGAGAAGGATTTCATTCCTCCAACTGTTGTTCACGGATACAAAACATTATTGTCTAATATTTCAAATGCCCCCCGAATATCTGAAGGTCCAATGTGAAAGATCTAGGGGGATTTACTACTTCAAATAAAATATAAATGATAATTATGTTTTCATTAGTGTAAAACCACTTGAAAATAAGAATTATTTTGTTCTACTGTTGAATGAGCACTTTCTTTCCACAGATTCCGAGTCAGTCCTCTTCCACAGACTTGGCCCTGTTGCGGCCTTTTTTCCTCTGTAGCCCAGAGTTTTTGAGTTTTTTAGTGGTTGCCACAGGCTCCATATATTTGTGGAAGGGGAGCTGTATTAAGTTGGTTGCAATCTGCAACCTTACCACTAGATGTAAGAGTTTTTTTTCCCTTTAATTTACATAATCATTATTTTTCTTATAGTAGTCACATCCTTTTTTAAATAAGCTATTTGAATCTCTCATGAAGGAGCTAACAGAAAAATTTAACTTGAAACAACATTGTTCCTTTCTAATAGCCTGAAGTGAAATGAAAGAAAAGTCCTTTAATCAAGCTAAATCTCAATTAAAAAAATTATCGCTATATCAGTATTTCTTGGGAACAGCCAAAAAAAATCTGTCTTTATCATAGCTAGAGGATTAAAGAAAGAAACTGAGTTGGACAGCAAACAGGGCGCATGGCGGTGTTACCTTTAGCTGAATGTGTGTGTGTTACATGAGAAACTGGAGTTTTAAAGAAGAAACAAGGATATTTCTCCTTTAAATAGGGCCCTGCCTTCTCTCTCTTATCTGTTCCACCTTTTCTTATCACGTCACTCACATGACCACGTTTTCAGAGATTAGGCTCCCTGGATGATTAGCTGCATTGTTTTCCGAAAACATTAATGTGCATGTGTATGTGTGTTCCTGTGTGTGTGTGTGTGTGTTTGTGTGAGAGAGATAGAAAGAGGGAGGTGCAAGACGGAGGGTAAGGTGGGCAGTTGGAGAGCCTGTCATAAAAAGCCATTATTAAAATTGGAAGTTAAAATCCCATTTGTTTTCCCCTGCAGTGCTTACTGTCAGTATCAAGACAGGGGTCTTGTTACCAAAATTAACATTTGGTATCATTGTCAAGGGTCATGCAAGAGAACATCAACTTATTGAAAAAGGCTGCCACTCAAAGAACTAAGGCAGGAGAGATTATTTACTACAGAGGAAATGTTTCTGTTGCACAACCACCATGACTTGCTGTTTGTTTGTGAGGTATCAAAAGCTCATTGTTGTTTATTGGCAAATGCTGCTGTAGGATAACTGGAATTTCTCAATGGCTTTCCACATGCAGTGCGCTGAAACTGTATGTGTAATGTACCTGTTTAGCACAACTTGTGTCCCTCATGTGTTCCCATCTACTGACGTCAACCCTAACCCCTCCCCCTCCTCCCCCTCCTCCCCCTCCTCCCCCTCCTTGGTCTTAAAATTATGCAAAAGCTTATGTCATTAGACTTCTTTCAGCCAGTCACTTCACAAGAACTTTATGTTTGACTAGTTTTTACTGGATTTCCACAGAAGTTAATGTCCTGAGAATTCTTTTAGATTTTAAATTCTTTTGGGGGGAGAGTTTTTTCTTACTTGGAAAGCTTGAACAGATCTGCAAAGACCACTGACACACTGCTTCTGAAGCTTGCTCCCAAAAATTAGATGGCTTTACTTATTACAAGTAAATAAAGACACAACGAAGCAGGAAGGCCCTCAACCTGGTTCAAGTTCAGAGACAGGGAGAGGGCAGCAGAGACCCAGAGTAGACTGGGAGGCACTTTAGCATAAAGATCAGAGCCAAATCCCAAAAATAGCCGTTAAAAGCGGCTGCAGGGTCCTGACTGTGTCTCCTCTATGTGCCATGCTGGACTGAAAGCAGGATCAAACTATGACAGAGTCATCCGTTGCTCAGCCCTCTGAAGAGGGTTTAAAAGGTCAGCAGGATTAGTTCAGTGAGGTCGGCATCTTTTTTTTCCTATAGTCAGTCCACATGATTAAACATTTAATAAACATTTTAAAATATTAACTGAAGTGGAGAATGACGAAAAATTAAAGGTATTATGAAAGTTTTCATTACTTACTTGAGTGTGCTGTTTGAAACCTTAACAAACCTGCTTTGTTTACATCCTATAACTTTTCTGCCTTCGTGGGCACTTTGCTATGCTTCTTGCACCTTATTTCCACCAGCTGTCAGTCAGCAGAATGGAGGGAAACTGGTGTCAGGACTGTTTGTTGTGTTACCTGCATGTGTGCATGTGTGTGTCATGGGTACCTGCTCGTAAAAAACATTGCCCCATAGCCACACAACACACCTTTTCCATAAACATGTGATTGCTTTGCTAAACTCGATTTGACTCGACGTGTCAGCCCAGCGCGGCAGGGATTTGCATCTCCATTAAAACAAGGCTACCCGCGCAAAGGTGTGTCTTTAATTGATGACCCGCTTGTCTTGAGTCAAATGTTGTTTTTGCTGCAAGTGTTTTTCCATCTCACTGCACAGCAGGTAAAGGAAGTTGTTTACCTGTTGGAGGTGAACTGTTTACAGGGGTGTCGTAAGAGCCTGTTGAATGTAGCATTTTTAACATCTTACTGTAGCTGGTTCTGCACTCTGTCTCTCAGTATGAGCAGATTTTTTGTTTTTGTTGTTGTTTTCTTGGTAATCGATGCTAACAAAGCTTGTCTAATTATTTCATTATATTGATTTAATTTTATACGAATTCTCCACAATAAGGGTTCCATGTTATTATTATTTAAAGGCTTTTATTATGAAGCAGCCAAATCAGGAAATGTTGGGTTATTATCAGCAATAACTTAACATGTCTCCTATACAGCTGATAGCAAATATAATGAAATAGTTAAATAAAGCTGTTATTTGAAACTACAAACAGGAAAAAACAATTCACTTTAAAACAAATAGATTTAGTTGAAAGCAAAAATAATAAGAGCCTAACACAAAGAGACTTGAAAAGCATTTTCCCCTCTGGTCTCCTGCACTGACACAAGCTGTTTTAGGGCCAGAGAAGGGAGCATCACCAGCTAGACGTCACTGGAACTGACTTGTTGGTGGCTCTACCACACTTTGTCCATCTTGGACATGGCTTGGCACAAGTTGGTGGTTCTAAAAGGGTATTGAAAGTCAAATCAGGGCGGCATGATCTGAGTTGACGCTGCCCAAAGGGCCAATGGAAAAGCCCTAAAGTGATGAAGAACTATAAAAGAGCTCTAAAATGAAAAAAACAAGTACAGAAAATGTTATGTTTATGAAACTATTGAATTGGGATGTGCATTATAAATGGGAAATAATTCACAATATTCAAACAAAT
>JAQNCA010000006.1:7688930-7705855 GCA_029783725.1 Acanthurus tractus
TCTCTCTCTCTCTCTCTCTCTCTCTCTCTTTGTCTCTGTCTTATCGCGCTCATTTTCTGTCGGTGTGCAAATGGCTACTGTAATCCTAGGTCTGGGTGCTTGGGCCTGTCACTCCACATTTGCACTAAGCATCTTTCCTTCTCTCATCTCCTTTGCCCTAATTGTATTGTAATAAGCAATTACAAATCTATTTATGCACACTAGAGCTGAGATTGGACCACTTTTTAAAAGGACGTGTAGGAGGGTGGAGGAGGACGAGGCATTGCCCCTCACCCTTAACTTGTTGCCGGACAAAGAAGCCACAGCTGCTAATCGCTCAGCCTCCTCTCTTTCTCTCACTGATGATCTAATCCTGCTTTACTGTCTTGCGCTCCCCTTCTGTTTTCTATCCTGTGCAGAACGCCCTCCGAAGCAAAAGTGATTGTGCTGTTGTCTGTTGTTTATTGGCTGTGTTCTCTCTTTGTGAGTCAGCTCTAGTGATGCAAATGAGCACAGGCAGTATTTACCTGGACTGGCCATGTTTTCCCTGTATGTGTGTGGTTGTGTGTGTATTCCTGTGTGTGTGTGTGTGTGTGTGTGTGAGAGAGTGTGCATCTTGCCTGCACAACGTCTAGGCCTTTGATCATACTACATTGCATTGACAGATGCTCTCTGGTGCTTTCTGGGTGCTTATGAACGAGGCCACAGACGGGATCTGAATGCCAGTAATTATATCCCCTTGCTAGAACGATAACAATTGTGGCTTATACAACAAAGTGCGATGGCTTTTTCTATCTGTCCCATTATTTTTAGGTATGAGAAATGACATCGAAATCCCCTGTCTGCTTCCTCCCTGTCTGGGGCTCTGTGTTTACAGCTGTTTGTGAGCCTGAATGTGTGAGAGGTGGGGGCCATGATAAAGGCTTACACCTTGTAATCATAGCTGGATGTGTGATCTCAGCGACCTGCCTGAGAACTGGCTTGGAGAAGGGTGTGCATGTGCTGGTTATGTGTTAGAGAAGAGAGGGTTGGGACTGAAAGATCCACAAATAACAAATTTGCAGTAAAAAACAGTCAGTTACCTGAAAATGTGTCCCAACAAAAAGGTTTGGAAGCTCTAATGAGAGTATAAAGGAAGAACTGATGTAAAGCCAGCGAAAAGGAGGAGGAAGTGTAAGCTTTAATCTTACTGTGCTTTTATTTGTGTTATTTTGTGAAATGTAAATACAGCACAACTGCTATTTGCAGTTCACAGTTTTGATGATGTGCAATATCAATTTTTGGCTCTTTTTTGTCAGTGTTGGTGTTTAAATAAAAAAATGTCTAGAATTCTGCAATAAATTAAATATCAACTGGTCTGTTTGAGCTGTTAGACATTATCACATGGAACCAAAGGTCACTAAATTTAAGCTTCTATTTGCAACTTTGCAGTTAGTGTTTGTTGATCTTTCAACATTACAATTTAACATTGTCCTTGATATCCTGAATACTAATGTGGGCTGATATTTGCCAGGGATTTTGAGCCTTTTATGGGTGCTAAACAGTCAAATTGCGTCCTTATTTACTAAAGGTCTGAATCAGGCATTTGCACAGGAACGGCTGAAAATTTTGTTCGGCCTTATGCAATATGCAGTTGAAGACGCCGCTGTCCTGAGATGAAATTTATAGGAAGATAGAAAAGAAATTCACACAAATAGCCACTTTTGCCTGACTGACCACTGCGAGAGAGGAATTCATGTTTCAAATTTTTAAGGTCTGGGAGAAAGCAGGTCTAAAATCAGCAGCTCTGATTCATTCAGCTCAGAAGGAGGTGAGAGACTAACGCCAGGTCAAAACAGTGAGGGAGCTGGGCAGAGAAAGAGGAATGAAAATTAAAAAGATGGATTATGAAGTTACTGCAGCTGCTCCATTCATCACCTCAGCAAAAGAAGAGCAATGCAGCAGCCTTTTATTCTCCACACAGCTTTATGTCTTTATGTTTTCCTCTGTGGACGTCCGCTTGAATATGTGTTTTTACTAACATTTATTGACTCATGGCTTTCAGTCCAGGGTCATGTGATTGAAGCAACCTGAAAGTAGTACATGCAGTGTGAAAGTTTTACAATTTATCCCCTGTATAAAATTTTTATAACTTATTCAATCACTTATCTTTTTGTTATTGTGATGACATTCCACTATTTAACTACCACATGCTCATTGAGAGCCCTCTTATTTTGTGATGAAAACACACAAATAGTCTCGAGGGCGTCTTCTCTTAAACCAATATTTCAAGTTCAGTTGCAGGAACCTTTAGTTTTGTGCTCCACTGCTCTCCAGACATTCCTTACACGCATCAAAACAGTCGACATTTAATCTCACTTTGCTGCGCTTTATGCAAATCAAATAAATTGAAGCTGGACTCATTGACATCTGCAGTGATAGTTAGTACCTTGCAAAATCTAAATATTATGAAGATGCTAAATTTGTGTTCCTTGATGATAAATCGAAACAAGCCTTTGCAAATATTCTCTTAGATGTTCTTATATTTTTCTCAGCGATAGTGTATTTTGGTTTGTTTTTTTTTATTCAATAACGAGCATTACGATGTGCAAAAAGAGCCTTCATAGTAAGGCTCAGTTCAAATTGAATTACCACGCTGAAAAGCTGAAGGACATCCAAGTTTCATGTCAAAAAAGGTGGCACAGAGAAAGGTGAAGACACTGATTTGTTATCTAAGAATTGAACAGTTCCTTTTCTTTTCCACTAAAACCGTAAATGTTTCTGTCTATCATTGCCATGCCTTTCTAGCTGGAATTTCAAAGACAACATATTTGGAGCATCAGGGCTGGAGTGTCTGTGTAAATCTCAAGATTTGCATAAATATCTTACACTTTTTTTTTCCCTTTTTCCTGTGCCTTCTCCTTTCCTATGTTTTTATTGTTTCACACTATATTCATTTCCTCTCGTATCCTACTTGGGGAGTTAATAACATTCACGCTTTGTCTTTGCAGTCTCAGTTCTGCACGCATGTTCAAAACACTAATAGCTTTTTGTAGGCGCAACACAGAGGCTCTGTGAGAATTGTGTTTGCTGCCACAGGTAGAAGCACTAAAATTTCCACAAATAATAATGATATTGTATGCTGCAATATTGGCTACAGGCTTATCTTTTCAACTTCCTTAGCACTCACAGCAACCCTCGCTTTTATAGCACATACTTACACCAGGAGCACAATATTATAAAGAATTTGCAATGAGGTGCGTTGTTTACACTTATGGAGGAAAAAGAGAAAAGATAGTATATGCTTATGCACACACACATACACACACACACACACACACACACAGACACACACTCATGTGCAAATTAGGCGAAAGATCAGAGTCATCAAAGTGAAACAGCCTGGTCTTGAGTGACTTTGATAATTTCTTGTCTGGCATGGCCTAAAAAGATATTTCCCAAGTTGTTCCTTTGTGAGTCAGAGGGGTGCGTTCAAGTAGCCAAACTGCTGATGAGTGTTTTGCATAGATTTTTTTCATTTGTCTCTCTGGCTGTGAAGGTTTGCCAAAAAAAGGTCACCCCTAAAGCTACTTGGAAAATTTGAGACTCAAGTTTATATGGATTTAAAAAGGTGACTATCACATTTGTGGTGTTTGTTTACAGTACTGACAAGGTCAAATGTTTGTCTCCACTTAGCTTTAAGCAACACTTTGCATTGATGTGGCTGACTCAGTTGTTTCTGGGCTTCCACTGAGAAACCCTTGACCCACCTGCAGACCATACAGAAATGATCAGGTTTATTGCTGCAGTCAAAATTTTATCAAGTGAAAATCAAGAATATTTTTAACATTTAACTTAAGCACTGGACTGCACATACCTCAAACTTAACATCTTAATGAGGCTGCGACTTGTCAGGTACAGTTACCTGCACTGTGGTGTCCCACTCAGCCACATGTAAAGAGAGTCTTTTGTCATTCTCGGGTCCTTTTGCCACACCAAAAAGCACTGCGGGGCGTACGAACAGAGAGAGTAAGTCCCACTTCTGTCCAGCTGATGAAAAGAATAAAGGGCTTTTTATGCAGTACGCTCGTATGATTTTTTTGTGATGGATATGAATAATTTGAACAGCTCAGGGATTTACTAGGTGTCAGGTTTGTGCTCCCACTATGCAGGCCTCCACATCCTTCCTGGCTGCTCGCTGTGATGTCAGCAACTGCCAAGAGTGTCTCACAGTGTAGGTATGCTGCGGGCGGACGGATCCTGTTTTTTAAGGTGTATGGTTGTAGCACTGGGTTTTTAAACACTCTGGACAGTATTTATGTGACCTGAATATGTTGTTCTTTGTCATGTGAACCGACAGCAGCTGATGTTTTTTTACACTTTAAAATACGCAAGTTGAAGCATCAGTGCCGGCTCTGCACTGTGGACTATGTAACAGTGTTTGCTAGTGATTTTTGAGTAAAAAATACAGTTACTTTTGGCTTTTAATGTTGAATTTTCTGACCGAGTGTGATGCGCCAAATTTTCTATCACTTTACAGAGTTCGACCTCTTAAAAGGTGGATATTTTAAGTTGAATTTGTGCTCGTATGAGAATCAAGGTTTCATTTTTGCTATTAAAAATATGGAAATAGTTTTGAGCTTGCCTTTGCAAAAAAAAGTAAAAGGCATCACAAGATTTAGCTCTTTGTAGATGACCATATAGGAAAGGCCATGCTGTTTCTGGAGGTGTGTGGTTTGTCATTTTGTTCTGTCTGTCATTGTTAAAAACTGCTAACAGGTGCTGATAAGAGTACATCAGAAGCTTTTTGCATTTTCATACGCCTCTCTGTATGTATCTGTGGCATCCCTTTTATTACCATGGTAATGCACGAGGGCAGTATTTGTAGCAGACCCTCGCACGCACAGTCACACACACACAAAAAAAAATTAGAAACACAGGCATGTGTAAGCATGTGCACGCTCAACCACGCACACTCATAACTCTCCTTACTGTCTCTTAGGGATGTGCAAAAATAAACTGAATGTTTGAAAAATTGGGTTAAATGAAAAACTGGGTTGAAGAGTGGTCCATTTTTAAATCTGTCAGCTTAAATTGAAATGTTGTCGAAAGGAGACTTTTAAAAATACTACATCCAAATGATCAGAACTAATGTTGCTGTAAATTTAGTGAGTTTTGTGTTCCCTAGTGGTTGCTATTGCATAGTGTGTGGTTAGGTTAAAAAGAAAATGCATTTGGTAAAATGTAAAATGATCTGTGACAAATTAAATGCAATTTCAAAGTCTTTTTTTCCCCCCAGTCAGCTTGGTGTTATTGCACTACATCGAAAAAATTATAACAGTTCTTTAAGTGTTGAAGAAAATTACTGAACATTAGCTTGTGATTTAAATGTGATGTAAGTTTAAATGCATTAAAGATCAAAAAAAGATGAGACAATCAATAACAACGGTTTTGCTCCTACCGTTGTATCTCAAAGAATGGGAAAACAAAAATGTACGGCCAGAGACATACACACAATATAAAGCTGTGAGGTTTAATGTCTGTTGTCACCATGGACAGAAAAATAGAGAAGGTAATTGTGTTGCACCAGGACTCAAGCAATCACATCAGCTATTGGGCAGACATGTCAAAGTATGAAGACAAGGCTAAAAAACTTGAGCGGTCGCTGCCTGATGGAACGAGGCTGAAAACTGGCTGGGGAATGGGTGGCCCAGGAGGGAGGCAGGACAAACAGCTGATGTAGAGAGGCAAGCAGAGATGAACATTGACTTGTTTATTTTATTTTATTTTATTTTATTTATTTTTTTAACCCAGATTGGCAATGATAAAAGTGAGTGATGTTGATAAATACTCACACAGCCAGTTTATCAGCAGTCTGTCTGGCTTGGGGTTGCCGGCGGCAGCGTCCAAGGCTGATAACCTCTGAGGCCTGAGGCATGATGTCGGGGGGAAGGAGGCGAAGGAGGAGGAGGAGGAGGAGGAGTAGGGTAGGGGATGATGCAGCTGCTGGGTCTTGGCCAGTGTGTAACCCCTAACCGGCCAGTTGATGTTTTGCATGTCAACCAGTAATAGTAAAAGATTGTGAAGTTGGAAAAGGAAAAGAGCAACACGACTGCTGTAATCTTTAGCGAGAGCCTGTAATGCACATTTTACAACTAAACCTGTTGGGTGAATCTAAAAAGAGAGAGCTTAGATTCTAAGTTAGATCCTTGATGCCTCAAGGCCAAAAGAACCAAAAAAAAAAAAAAAAAATGGCCTACCCAATTTCCATGGTGACACTGCTTATTGCATATTACCTTCTGGATGCTAACATTCATTTTAGCATCCAGGAGTTGAACGCATGTGACACATTTATCACATAACGTAATGTAGCATTTAGACATGCTAACATAAGCATGTGACATTAACGTGTCAACAGGCATGTGGTTTGGACACACAGTTACCATGGTGACACACTTATGTTAGCAGGCTGATAATGTGGTCATTAATGTAGCAGCATTGTCTTCTCAGACAAACAGAACTGACATTTCAGAGATGCAGAGTTCGATAAGTTTTCTTTTTAATTTTTCGCATTTTACAGTGTGGGGTACGTTAGCGTGTCAAAAACATCTGTAAAACTTAAACTTGGTATGTTTATTAACACAACTTAAATTGATTTCCAGTGTGTATTACACAGTGATAGTTTTGTGTATTAATGCTAATTGTATCTGCACGTATGCTAATCTTCTGAGATATTTCAGTCTGATGTCAATTACTTTACAAACTGTTTGCCTATTTTAGCCTTTGGAACAATGCATATTTTCATGGAGCTGAAGAGGCTTTGAACAAAATGTGTTGCTCTTGTCTGTGTAGTAAAACATCCTTGATTATTTTTGTTACATGTTGAGTGTGTGGTCTCTGCCACAAACTCTTGTGGTTACTTTTTTCTCATTAAGTGTTCATCTTGCAGTTGCCAGCACTTCCAGCCCTGAAGTACATGCTGTGTGTGCAGCTCTTTTCTCTTTTTGCCTTTTTAAATTGGAGTTATAAGGCAGAATAAATGTAAACCACTGAAATGTATTACGATTGTTTTACTCATAAAAGCTTCTATTCTCCTTAGATATATTTTTTTTCTTTTTCACAAAAGATGGCTTAATTGAATTTTGTGGTAAAACAATATTATATAATAAGAAAAACATGAGAAATCACAGAAGCAAAAAAAAAAAAAATAACTGTAATAAGAGAGGGCTCATGTGTGGGAGGCTGTGTGCATATGTGCAGGCTATGTGCCTGTGAGACTGTGTGCACCTGGAAAGCACTTGACAGATGGTTACTGCAGCTCCAGCTGAATGTTGCTTCTTTTTTCTCAGTGTTAAGCCTCTTTCATAAATCGAAAGTGTTTCGGTCAGCATTTTGATCAAGGTAGACTCTTTCAACCGTCTTGATAGTTTGCTGTGCATCTCCCGAGTATGTTTATCCTGCTCCCATCATTCATTTTTTGTTTGATTCTGGTGAGCCGAGGGAGATCAGGGACTTTCTCTGCGGCTGTTTCTGCCCCGTTTTTATGTTTGCCAGTAAGATTAAACGGCATGCATCAAAAATCATTATATGCCACATCATAATAGTTGATTCTCAATCTGTAGCATTAATGTGGCACTTCATAGGAGGCAGGGAGGATTATATATGGGAGAATATGTTTCTTAAATCAGGATTACCTACAGTAATATCTTGTCCTTTCTTCATTTGCTAGGCAGCTGCAAGAAATACAGTAAACTAGATAGTTTAAAGGCCAGTGTTTAAATTTATTATTGTGTTTTTAGAGGCTTTTTTTATTCAATATGGGACTGTCTCCCAGTTACCAGACAAAAAAGTTGTCAGCAACGATAGTGCCTCAAGCCAGGAAACGTTATGTCCACATCAAACATGCTTAATCATTTGCGGTGCCATCACCTTCCCGTGTCTATTACCAGAGGTCGGCTGAAACAGGCTCTTCACAGTGTTCGAGCAGCCTCTCACTGCAATGTCACAACAGGCCAAAGCTATAACCTCAATAACACCAGGGGAGTCATAGACACATGAAGTGCTCGAGCGACAGTATTACATTTAAGTGTGACCTTGAAAACAGATATATTACATACAAATAAAACAGACTGTTCAGCAATGTGCATGTGGTCTTAAAATAAATGTCGTGGTAATCAAGGATCTTATTTACAAGTTGTTTGTCAGGTGTCATGTTATAGAGGTGGGCCTGCTGTTAACATGTTGCTGCATAAATACCATAACTTCATACATTCTCATATTCTTTAATAATTGTGTGCATAAAAGAAATAGTCCCTCACAGATTTTGCACTGACACGGGTGTTGAATTGTTACTGTATTTCCCTGAGAAATTGTCCTCCTAAATTTAGCATGTACTCTCTGCAGCAGATGTTCGTGCCCTTTTTGACGCCGTGGGTAATAATCCTTAATATTCTTGCTGTTTGAAACTAAATGAGGCTTTAATGCACTCTGATTCCATCTTCCAGCACTCATTAATTGTTTTTTTGAAAGTCCATAAATTATTTCTGTTGTTTCTTTTTAAGTTTTGCACAGATAAACAGAAACTTTTATGGATGAAATGGAGGTCTTTAATTCAGTGACGGTCTGTTTTGATTAGAGATTCAATTTGAACTGTCATTGTGAGGGGAATTCACAGAGCAGCTTTTCCTCGCCAAGAGTATTTTTTTTTCCCTGCCAAAACCTTGAGCACTTGTGACCTTGCTATAATACTAAAGTTAAAGTAAAGTGTTTTTTTGGAGCTTAATTGTGTGAATCCGTTTGTTACTGTTTGGTAACAATGTGTCCTCACTCCTTTATGTTCCCCCTCATCACAGGTGCTGCTCACTCAGTGTGTTTGAAGCCTCATTAAAGGTGTTTGCAATGCATTTGAAGCCTCATCACTAATCTCCTCTTGCCCTTTTCCTTCCAGATGGTCACAAGAACAAAGAAAATATTTGTGGGTGGCTTGTCAGCCAATACAGTAGTGGAAGATGTGAAGCAGTATTTTGAACAGTTTGGGAAGGTAAGACTGGTTTTTTTTTATATTATTATTACCCTGCATATTGTTGTCACAGTAACCAAAAAATTCAGCTTTCTTTCACTCCATTGCATGCTGCTATTAACAATATTTATATTAGATTAAAGATATCAATTTAGTAATTTAATTTATTAAAGATAATCAGTGTACAGCAGCACCCTGTCACTCCAACAGTGTCAGTTGTCTTATCTTCAATATATCAGGAATTTGAGCTTTAAAAGAAGCCAGCAGAACCAGTTTGACTTTTCTCCTTACAGGGAAACAAATATATCTCTATTGTGATATGTAAACAACTGAAGATATGGCAATAACTTCACACAGTCCAACATGTCTGGTCAACAACATGCATTTTGCTCACAGAGCAAACAAACAAAAAAAAAAAACAGTGACCAGCTACCAAGACCAAACCACTCTGCAAAAAAAGCAAAACTCAACTTAGTTTTTTTTTTCATATCTACAGTAGTGAGACAATTGAAACAAATATGACTTTGAATTCAAAGGAAGCAAAATTAGGGTTTTAATATTGAGGCAGCACTATTCTAATGTGATCTGAGAGAAAAACACGCCCTGTTCATTCAGCAGAGGCTCATATTCAGCTGCTTGTTCCTGTCTGCTGCAGCAGTTTCTGCAAGCTGTTCTCATGACCAATACCCCCAGCTGAGTGAGGCATATATGCACACCCTATCATACAAGGACATGCATACCACACACACACACACACACACACACACACACACACACACACCCACACACACCCACACACACGCTCTCTCACTCAGGCATGTGCACACACAAACCAGCTTTGATACAGTGGCAGCATTTCACAGATAATTTCCCCACACTGAGCAGAGATCCATTTCCCTCATGTCATATTCCACATCAGTCAAGGTCACCTTCAGCTGATACAGTCCCTGTAACATCAGCACTTGACCTTGAGTTTAGACAATTTCACCAGGGATGGATTTTTCACGGGCCTATAATGTACCATGTCCTTAAGGAGGCAAAAGTGCTGTTATAAATTAATAGAAACTGTTGTTTTTGCTCAGAGACAATATGCAGCCAGCCCTTCCCTGTAAAGCCCTGTCTTATTTTCTTGACTTAAGGCGAAGAAGGTGAAGGACTTTGTTTTGCTCTTTTGTCTGTGGAAGTGACATTGAAGACCTCAGCACGGCCTGGTCTGCCGTTCCAAATAAAGATGGCTTATTTGCACAATAGAATGCAGCGAGCAAATATTCAGCACGACTTCGCAATCAATGGATCTGAGAAAGAGCTCGAAATGATTTTCGACTTGATTGAATGACATAATTGACTTGATTATACAAAGTTTTTTTCCTCCTTGAGGAATCCTCAAATGCTTAGGAGGAAACAAACAAATCAGACTGATTGAGCAAGATCTTGTGCATGTTTCTGTGTGTGCTTTTATAGCCTACTTGTGCATGCTTGGATGTCTCTGCAGTACTGCTCTCGCCATGCGTGAGTGTGTCAGCGATTAAGTGTATTTATGTGGGTGCATGATTAGGAGTCTGTGTGTGTGTATATGTGTGTATATGTGTGTGCATGTGTATGTGTGTGTGCGTGTATAAGCAGGTTTGAGTGCCTGAGGCAAAAAGGAAATCAGAGTATTGTGGGCAATGGCAGACAAGATACAGAGGAAAAAGGGGCATCTTTTTCCCTCTGTTTTGTGTGTGCTCTTCCTTTTTTTGCCTTACACATCCCAGGATTTATTAAATAACCTGCCTGTCACTGCAACCTACCATTATCGCCACATACACACAGCTCTGAGGACTTACCCACAGAGGGGAAAGCCAATTAATACAGTTTCCCCTCCATAGAATCTTGGTGGCACTATGTGTGCCAGTCTGTCAGTTCGTCAGCACTCCATCTTTCTGCCTGCCTGTCTGTCCGTCCGTCTGTCTGTCTGCTCGTCTGTGTGCATGTCAAGAGGGACATTAGCCAGCATGGCAGCTAGTCCTTTATATTTCCGGGAAGTATGTTTGGAGGCACTTATCAATCATCTTGCAACTACAGCTTAAGGCACCAGCAAATGTTTTTCCTCACTGGGAACAAGCCATTTCGCTGATATTATTTAGTAGGCACTGTGTGTGCATGTGTGAGTGTATATGGGGGTGAGTGTGTGCAAGGCAGCATAGGCCAATTAGCAGGATGTGGTCTACAGAGATGGCTGTGGTTGGGAGGCAGTGGAGGGGAAACAGCTGGTGTGGCCACAACTGGGTCACAGGTTCTGTCTGTAACCTCCACACCTCCCCTCCCTGCCGCCTCAGTTCCTCCCTTCTGTCTCCATTCTGTCAGGGGGAGAGGTGGCATTTGTTATGGGGAGAGGCTGACAGCTCTCATGCACATCAGTCTCCATGCTACACTCCCAGCCGTCACCATTAGGAAAGAGCACATGCCCGAGCTTGGCACAACTTCAGAGGAGCTCCTCCACAGCCAGAGTCCCCCCTTTTTTATTTGTCACCTACAGAACATGCTGAAGATGTGCGTTTGAAGTGATTGTGACAATCATTTGAACGGTGCTGAAGTGTGGTTCTGTTTGGCTGATTCTAATGCCCCTCAGATGGATCCCATTACCTGCCTAATAGTAGCCACATCCTGCCCTCCTTTTTTTTTTTTTCTTGCTCGCAGGCAGCACATTGCACCTTAGCCCTGCAAGCCAGATGAGACAATCTTATCAACACAGCCGGCCCTCCCTTTATATTCAAGGACTCTTAACTGGAGGCTGCTGCTTTTTTTCTGTCTTACAATAAAGTCAAATGAATCAGTGGGCTGTTTGTGCTACTGCGCAGATTTAGAACTTGTAAGAAAAGACAATGTTGGACTTTAGGGATCACATTTCCTTGTTTTTTTTATCCTCTTATGTACTCCTCTCCATCTGGCATTTGGTTGCCATTTTTATCTGATATGCTTGCAGTAGACACAGTCATTTGTTGGAGTTTTCCATGCATTTACATTCCTTCCTCCTTCCTCTGTGTGCGGTTTGTTAGACAAACAGAAACACCCCCAAATATCAGCTCCACAGAGGTGACAGCACTCAAAAGATTTTGTGTTAATATCATGCTTAAAGTCTTTACAGATTTGACTCCTTTAGAGATAGCGCTCGCTCTCAGGTTAAAGGTCAGAGGCAGCTAAATAACAGCAGAAGAGCTAGTTGGAATTCAGCATCTTGTAGAGTATTACTTTTGTACATCACACGACCAATCATATAAAATAGGCATTTTCTTGGTGGTGTTTGCTTGTGCATAATGCAGTTTTATCATGACAAAATGCAAAATTTAACTTCCTAAGGGCTGCTGGCTTAGACAGCAAGGTAAGCAGCACCTGTGATTATCAAGTTATTGCTAGTAGCCAAGGTAAGATATATGCAGGCTGATACAGACAGGAATATGATAGGGGCTTGATGAATCAGGAAAGGACATGTCGTGGCTGATTAAACCCGGTCATGACGACAAAATGGGGTGTTGTGTTTAAAAACTAAAAGCTGCGCTTTGAAAAGTCCCCATTAGGGATTCTGAAATAGTGCAATAGTTGAAATACCAATGTAGGAAAAGTTATGTCTTGCATGGATGCTGCCTTAATCTCTACTTCTGTTTTTTTTTTTTTTTTTTTTGTATGCTGACTTATAGTGCCCTTTTATTTTCTAATAAACAAAACACCTGTTAATAACAAAACACCCACAACCCCAAAATGTTCCACTGAGGCAGGAACTTGATTAAAGATGGAAGATGGTGTGATGACACCTTATAAATTTAGCTGTGACGTAGCAGAGCCCTGCCCAGGCATGAAAAGAGCTCTCTACACAGTTAAAGGCATAATTAGCTGGGGTGGCTAATGCTTCCTCATTGGTTTATTGTAATCGGCTTTGAGTGCGTCTCATAGTGCCTTTATTTGGCTGAGCTGGAACAACTCCTGCTCGGTGACTCAGGTTCTGCACTCCTGTCCATTGGTTGATGCTCCGCTTCGCAAGCCTGAAGCTTACTTTTAGTTTAATCAGAACTACATGCTTCCATGTCACTGGGCTGCCACAATCGTCCCTTTATGTCCAGGCTGTCCTGGTTCTCATGCTCCACTGGTCCAGAGCCAGATCCTGGAGGTGGAGCTGAATGGGAGGAGGATGAGGAGGAGCTTAACCAGTTCACTGCCACTGGGCTCAGGAGGGATAAAGGTAGACATACAAAGGTCACCGCTGAGTCAGAGAAGCAGAGCAGTTCCTTTCGTCCTGAAATGAAACAATGGTGTCAGAATGAAAAGAGTGGTGACGACTGTTGAAGGACAATGAAAAGATATTGATAAGAGTGAAATGATGGAAAGATCGTTGTCAGAACTCAGAGAACAGACCAGCAGACAGAGACAGCATGCTGTCCCCTGTTGTGTTTCACCTCTGGCCGGGCGAGTGTCAATACTTCTCTCATATTATACTGAGAGAAAATTATAACAGCATCAGGAAGAGATTCCTTGGTTGGTGCATTAAATTCTTTCCGGGGCTTTGGTAATCTAATACCATGGCTGACATTTTGTGTGCCCTTAGATTTTGTAAATGGCAGAAAAATAACTCTGTGTGACTGTCTGTTAAGACTGTGAGAATTCATTTTTCATACTTGCTGAACTGCTGAGGCTCATAACAACACTGGAGGCTTTCAGGTATTCAATGTAAGAAAAAAAAACACAACCTCGATGACAATTAAGAAGTAGTAGCATCATTCTAAATCACAAGTTTCTTCCCTTTATGATATGATATTATATTGGTTCTTTGGACATCCATATATTAGCCAATATCACAAAGGCTTAAATCTTAAGTAATTTAAGTTTACTTTGAATTGACTCCACTTACACACGTAAAAACCACAACAAATGTTTAAGCTTAGACTCATGTGTATTGTGACACGTGTATTAGCTCAGCCAATTGCATCATACATGGCATAAATTAGCCTAGTGGCTTGCAGACTTCTCCTCTACTTAAAGCTTAACCAATTACGTGATTTATTAATACTTTTCCTACTCACCGCTGGTTTAAGCCATTGCAGAATGACAAAATGGCTGAATTTTGCTCTGCATGAATGTTTCTTTCAGCTCAGCAATGTTGTAACAAGGTTATGAATATTTTTTTAGGGAGGCAACAAGTTACCTCAACAGAGAACAGTTTGAGACGTCAGGTTCATTGTCTTTCCCTATAATTTTATCTTTGTTTAGGCACTGTTTTCAAGTGGCACGGGCCATTATTATTATTTGTCTTGAACTAGCATGTTATGTATTTGTTTTTTTAACCTGCATAATCAATTGATTTGATGGTTGAAGCCTTCACTTTACATCACTGATTTTGCATCAATGATTTTTTTTATTTTTAATTACTTAATTGATGTCATGATGTGGATTTATTGATCATTAATCCCTTTAAAAGTCTTTTTCTTGTTGATAAGCTGGCAGACTAAACTATGTCAGTGACGTAATGTAGTTTGCCTCTCAGGATTGTGCCCTTTTTTTAAAACAGCATAATGTGGTAAGGTTACTTTGTCTCATTAGAAGCATGGGCTCGAGCTACTTTTAGTATCAGCCCTTGCAAAATGCATCAAAATCACTGCACAGAGATTACAAATCACCACTAATCATTGTGACATTAATATCATCGTTCTCGTGTTATCTATTTCATTGCAGAATTAAATTTTACCTTGGATGACAGTGCAATTAAGCTCTTGGGGTGACAACGCATGCACAGGGCTGTAACTGGGAACTGTGAAGGTGCACCTAAATGCATATTGGACTTTTGCTGAAGTGATTGAGGCTCTAAGGAAAGCGAAACCCAAAAACCCCATTACGTCATGCTCTTTGACTGAAATAGAAAACATGGGTGATTAATGCAGAAAAAATACACTTTATATGAGCAAAAAGAACCTAATCAAAAGGCCACAGTCCTTCATTCCACTTCCTCAGCTAGTGCAGGTGCACATTTGCATGCCATTTACATGGTAGCTCACAGTGACCACCGCTCCTCCAACATTTCGGTGTCCATCATCCGCTGACATTCTGTGATTGTTTCCTCTCTGCCGCGACTCACCCAATCAGTTGAGGATATAGTCTGGTTCCAGTGATTATAAGGAGTGATCAGAGCAGCAATGATGGAGCATGTGCCTTGCAGTGGAGATTTAGCCAGAGGCTTCAATCTCATTGCAGTCACTTGTAGTTAGTGACTGAGACTAGCAGTGAGAAGGGCAGAGCAATATAAATGAATTGGCTATGAATGTGGATACGGCCGCGGTGCTGCAGGGACACACAGGGGGAAAGGGCCAGTTAGACAAACTATTTCATATCCCCCTTGACCTTTATTTGCCCATTGGCCCAGCAACATTTCCAACAGAGTAGCTTTTAAATGGCCGCTGAAGAATTGAGCTGTGCTATTCACATCATTTTCTGTGTGTGTGTATTTGTCTTTGTATAAGAGAGCAAACGCGCGTGTGAATGTGTGTGTATGTAAGTGTGCGTGTGGCATAATGCCAGTGTCTTTACTGCAGGTTACTGAATTTTCACTTAAAGGATCAGACCTTTAACAAAAGATTAAATAGATTTTTGACTATTGCTGATCCTTAGAAATGCCTATCAGACGGTCTCCTTCAACAACGAGATGCTGTGCAGTAGACGCGGTTCACAAAGAAAGCTGTGGATCAGAGGAGATTGACACCTTTCTGTAAGTCTGTAGTCTCATCTCCCAGCTGTCCCTCCTGAAATGGCTCCCTCGGGATAAGCCAGGATTGGCTTGATTGTGTTATCGGCGACTGATCGGGTCATTGAATGATGGAATTTTGAGCCCCTGTTCTGCTTAAAGAATGAAATGTTTAAAGAAGATTGACTGTGATTGGATCAGATCCAGCACCTGCTCAAAGGGTCAATCAGGTGAAGGCAGGAGGCAGCAATCTCTGCCGTGCTATTGTGACATAAAAAGAAGGGGGAATTAATGTGTGCGTTGGGGTAGGGTCTTGGTGGTGGTGGTGGTGGTAGATGGATGGCAGAGGGTGGGGGGTGGAGATGCCATTCAACAGAGAAGAGGTTGAAAAATGTCATCAGAGGAAGTGTCACGAGTAATTTGCAGCAGTCTCACCATCAGACTGGTGGGGGGGGGGTGGCCGCCACCACCACACCAACCACAAAAACAGGCAAAAAGCAAAATATAAAATATTGAAAAACAAATAGGTGGTATAAATGTATCTACATTTACAGATTATCTGACCTTCAAAACAGTGTTGAAGAACTGCACCTGCCATGGTCCAATCCATGCTGGAAGTCTGATTTGTCCAATGTTTGTATTATTTCTGTCTTTCTGCCACAAAAATACACCCCTTTATACAACAATTATGATCTTTAAATTACATTCTGTACAGAAATCAGAACAGCCTCATACAAAGAGTGTTTTAAACATCGTAGTCTTGTTTTCACTAATTCAACTATGTTGATCATCAGCCCCCAAAGATGGAAGTGGAGCTTCCATTCAGTCCATCTCAGCCTCCGACCTCTTGAAACAGCAGAAACACAAGCAGCAGGAGCTCCTGGAGAACCACCGACGGAGGGCAGAAAAGA
This sequence comes from Acanthurus tractus, assembly GCA_029783725.1. Lineage (NCBI taxonomy): Eukaryota > Metazoa > Chordata > Actinopteri > Acanthuriformes > Acanthuridae > Acanthurus > Acanthurus tractus. Next base: position 7,705,525 of record JAQNCA010000006.1, read on the forward strand.
TGCAGAGCAAGGTGTTGCAGAGTTCAAGTAGTGCCAGACCAGGAGCCAGACCAGGATTATCCCTGCCAAGAAGGGATGGTGTCACGTCCCCGAAAGCTGCCTCTGATGTCCCCAAGACCACCCAGAGCCCTGCAACACCAACTGGCCCCACACTTGGCCGAGGTTTCTCTGAGGGTGAAGACATCCTCTTCTTTGACCACAGCCCGCCGCAAATGCCTGCATCCTCTTCTCTTAGTCTGTCAGCTGCTAAAATGGCGGCTCTGAAGAAGCTGAGAGCCAAAGGGACAGGACTTCAGAAGGAAGACCCCAATGCGGTGAAGAGGAAACGGAG
>JAQNCA010000006.1:7713771-7762396 GCA_029783725.1 Acanthurus tractus
GTACATGCAACAGTGGAGATGACCGCCTGCACCCACACAGCATATTGTGCTATTTTCCTGCTACTATGATCAGTGTTTTTGAGCCCTGTATTCAGTGGATCTGCATGCAGGTGTGACTGATACACATCAAAGTAGATACCAACCAACACAGAATTTAAAGGCTGGTATTGAAATCAATATTTAAGTGTATAGTAGAAGAAAAAAGAAAAAGTAAAAGAAAAAAGAAAAGTATTAAAATATTATCTATCAATGTAATATAATATAATATAATATAATATAATATAATATAATATAATATAATATAATATAATATAATACAATATAATATAAAATTTGTCTTTTTGTCCATAGTCTGTTGTTACATATGGACAGCAATATATGCCTACAATACAGCTTTGACAGGCTAATATCAGCCAATATTAAGGCTGTTTTGAACATAAGAGGCTGTTTTCTTGCCAAGTCCCAATATTGTGTTAAATCCTCTAAATCTTTTTTGTAGATGTTCAATATCTGAAAAAGTGTTTGTACCTTAAAATAAGGTAGCTGGTTTACATGAGTTCATGTCTGTGAAATATTAGCATCTTTGTGACTCTAACCTTTTCCTTTTATCTTTTCTCTCTTTGGCAATAAGTACTCCAAAAGAAGAATGCAGATGAACACATGTTGCCACTTAATGTTTTTTAGAGTGTGAATGGTATTTACACAGCACAAGTTCCATCCCATGGTGCAACAGATTTCAATTAGCAAAATGGCACATATATCAGAATTATGTTCGTATATTGGTTTAATGTTTTGCTTTTGCAAAGTAAAAATGGAAGAAAAAGGAGATTTGGTTTTATTGCAAATTTTCCACCAATGGTGTTCCTCTTTTAATTAGAAATCATTTAACTTAATTGCCACATTGCCATCTGCTTTGAGGATGAAACACATGCAAAAGAGATGCAATCCTCCATTGGCATAAAGGACGTAAACCTGTCTGTATAAGTGGAGTTTTAGAAGGGGAACACACGTCACAGATCAAAATATCTTGAGTTGAGGCTGATTTAGTGTCCAAGTAAATAAAAGTTTCTGTACAGGGTTGTTTGATGTACATCTGATCTCCAACAATCTGCTTCATCACCCACCGTGCAGCCTTTATTATTGCTACGTGTTGTTTACATGATTGTGTCGATATATAAAAAATACACATTTTTTGGTTCGTTCTGAGATACGGTGGGCATTCATTACTCTCTGCAGCCTCGCAGACATACTCTTCTACTCTCCCACTCTGTCTGGCTGGCTGCCCAGTCATTGGCAGCTTGCACATGTGGCCAAACTGTAAATCAGATTCAGACTTTCCATTCAAGTGCCCCACTCAGGGGACTGGACTGGCCTTTATCCTGACCTTGTGGACCTTTTTATAGGCTTAGAAAAGAGCGGCAGAATAGAGATAGCTCCATAGTTCACACAGAAATGAAGAGCTGAGTGTATCTTACCTTTGATTAAAATCTGACCTCATGGCATTTTAGAAAATTTACGCATTTTAGGCGCACCTTTTTGGAGTCGAGCATTTCAACCTGTACCGTAAATCATCCACAGTTTAAATATCCACATGGAAAAGCGCTGTGGTGTGATTTAGAAATAGTCTCCTGTGTGATTAAGGTTTGTTATGAAGTGATTTTCCTCTCAGAACAGAGCTGTACTCATGAAGGGGCGGGTGCGCATGTTTTGCTCTTTGTCCCCCACAGCTGATGCTCCAAAGAGAGTTTGGCAGGACTCAAGCTGTTCACCCCCCCACCCCCCCACCCCCCCAATCAGCCACACGCACACACACACATTCTCACACACACACACACACACACTCCATCCCATCCTCCCTTTTTCTCTATCCCCCCGCTCTATCTCTTCCTCCATCACACCTGATTGCATTTGACAAATGCCCCTATTGGCTCCATATCATCAGGTGCAGTGGAGGCAGCCTAAGACTATATTACTCTGCCCATACACCACATCTGTTCTCCATTTTGCATGGCTGACACACTTGCTTCTGCAAGGTTCGAATAGGGCCAGGGCTCTGTCAGTGGAACAGCTTCATGAGCTGCAGGATTCACTGGCGAAAAGGAAATCCTGGTGAGTGCATTGGACATGGCTTCCAACGTCACTGCTAATGTTTTCAAGGGTGTGGAAAACGACACAAGAGGGGAAAATCATGTTCGCATAAACTCCAGTGACAGCCCTGGCAGTTAGGTTTAGTATTGAAAATTGGTTCTGAATTGGAGGTGGTTACAGCTATTTAACAACTGGGGATTTGTTAACAGATGTCTTTGCTTTTTTCTTATTGATTACTAGAAGTGTGGTTTGGTACTGCAGTGTACTGGCAGTGAGACGTCATTGTACATGTTTACAATGTGACTTATCTGATCTAGTGCTGAAAAATGTTGCTTTAAGCACCTCAAAACACATTAAAAATACAGCAAAATGTACACTGAATTTAATATAGTTTCTCATGTGTGTTTATTATGACAATGCATTTACTGCCCTCAGTGAGATTTAACTAAGAACGCTGCATTTTTATATCATAATTCCCCCAAATAAGCTGATTAAGATGTTTGATTTTGAGTAACGGCAAAACCCTCAGAGTGTAAAGATATTAAAAAAATTCTATATATTCTATAAAGACTCTCTATATATTCCCCAGTTTAACTCTTACAAAAATATGGTTGTGAATCTAAGGAGAAGAGGAGAAACAACCAACATTTATTGATGCTTTATTTAATTTAACTGCAACAACAAAGGTCTTTTAATTCACTCTGATGTAGTACTGAGTTTGCTCTAATGATATCATGACGTGTCTGACAAAGTCTTTGTTCAAGCTGTGATTAAATTAATAATAGAGAGACTTAAACTTTACTAAAAACAGCAAAAATGCTACCAGGATAAACCGCATAAAAAAATAATTTGATCTAGGAAGCAAATAATCAGCTGAAATCACTTTTTCCTCAATGCTGAAATGTGTTTTGCAAAATTTCTCTCAGAAAATGTTTATTACTTCTGTGCTGCAGTAACATTATCAGCCAGACAGTGACATCACTCTGTACTCCAGCTACATAATGTAGATGATAGCAGTTTGTTTTAAGGCAACAATGAGCTAATCAGCTACTGATAGCTATATTACCACATTAGCCAGCTTGACCCATGACACATCTCCTGATCATTAGATACAGAGTTTGAAAGTGACTTTGAGGAAATTTCGTTATGGAAAACAAAAGAGCATAGCAGTGGCTCCTACAAGGGAGAGATGCTGATGGGCTGTCATGGTCATCAGCAGGAATGCTGGTTGGGTTGGCACAGTAGTCACCATGTGGTGGCCAGGTTAGGTCACATCAGCGGCCTCTGACTCTCATATAAAGGAGACGCTGAGTAGAAATGCAACACAGTGAAGACCTCCCCTTTACCTGGATTTCACTTGGTCGATATCTTTGGAATTACTTTCAATTTAGAGGAAACAAATTGAGGAAGGAAGATAAAAAAAAAAGAGGTAGGTGATGGAAAAATATTTAATTAAAAGTCACACAGGCACAGAGGGGAGGGGCAGGGAGACAAGACTGCCAGAAAGACAGATAGAGTGCCTCAGATCTATGAGGTTCATCATGTGCGTCATGTGTTCTCATGAGTCAACCAGACACTGCACCTGCTGGGTGGTAATTGGAGGGCTTCCTGGGAAAGGTGGCCGCAGCTCTGCTCTGCCTCTGGGCCACCCTCCACAGTCTGAGCCTGCTCTAATTGGCACAGCACATCACCCAGCTCATGGGATGCACTTACGTAGAGCACAGACCAGCTATGTTAATGAGTCTTTTTGATTAAACACAAGTATGGTATCAATGCGTCCTATCAATTTACCGTTGTTTATTCAATTAATGACTCGGATACCTTTTTTTTCCTAAGGTTGTGCTGCAGAAAATAGCTCATGTAATTTATTTAAAATTTTCATCAAGGAAAAGCATGAATTTTTTATTTTATAAGCTTTCATGGTTAATCAATTATTAATTGCTAATAAGGCCAATGATTGATAAAGGAAACTGCTTGACATTTGCAGCCCTACTACAGACACTTTGGCTTAGGAAGTGTGGTTAGTTAGCTGTGCTGTTTCTCCCAGCCCACCCATTAGTTTAAATGGGGGGGCACTGGCGCCATATGGTAGGTCCTTGACTGTGACAGACTGACACATTAGTCATTGATGGCTCACAGCCTCTAGGATGATAGACAGTGCTTAAAACGCTGACCTACAAACACACACACAGACTCCCACACACACTTAATTGATCCCGAAACACTCACAGTAAATACAGGGGCCTTTTTGCAGAGGTCGTCTGAGCTCAGTCGATTTGACAGTAATGTGTTTGTAAAAATAGTGGAATGAGAGACAGAATAGTTTGAAGAGAATAATCACGGCAGCACCAGTTATGACCCCATGATATGAGAGTAACAGGACTGTGGCTCTGGCTCTGTCCATTTGCTCAGTTAATTTCACGCAACATGGCGACATTGTGCATCTTTGCAACGGCATTTACAAAAATCCAATGATTGGGCTGATGGTGCACTTTAATTGGCACTCAAAACAAAGTACATATTTGCCCCTGATTAGCTCAGGAGGGGGTCTACCTTATTCAGATTTTCTGTCACCTTGTTTTTAAATACATTTTTGCAACTTTTTTGTGATACAGTGTGTGCATTGATTAAAGCTTAGTTGACCTAGAACAGTGTACTAGGTTAGAGTTGAGGTGGCCTGTGCAGCAGTATGGATGAGATTAGCATCAGCCTGAGGGAGCTGTAAGCCCTACTCCCTCCACTCTACTTCTGACTCCGGCCAACAGCGCCAAGGAGCTTGCACATCCTGTTTGAAATGTGTCATCAGCTGTCCTGGCAGGTACGTTGCCACATAAACCTCTGAAGTGACGGCACTTCTTGCCTGGAAAGGTCATCGTAGGAGTGGGTTAAATGTCCCTTGGAGGAAGCGAGCGGCGAGCCAGACAGAGTGCGATTTGTGTGAGTTTTACGCTGCTGGAGCTGCTTTCGCCTCTGTGAAATGACCTTGACCGATTCTCCCCCAGTTTTAACGTTTAAGTCACTCGCTAGAAAACTGTCTGGCCACCATGTGTCAGATGTGCCAGTATTCATTAGTCTTAGTCTGATTGCTGATGTGAAGAAATTAAAAAAGGACTGCCATTAGAGGTCAAGCCATCACAACAACAGCACACAAAACACATCCTCTGTTTTGGTTTAATCCAATTAGACATCCACTGAAGCTTCAGTTGTTTTCAGGCAAGCCTTATTAACTTTGTTGTTAATAGCTGTGCTTGTTTTTTCTCCTTTTTTGTGTGTTTGCTCACGAAAGTATTTGCCTTTCCCATCTACTCTTTAACATGCTTTGTGTAGAATTTAAGCTTAAAGTAAAGTTAAAATGATAATCACAACTTTGTGCATAATCAGGAGTATCACCATGAACTAGAACATTTTTAATTGACAGAGAAGTGCCTCCATATTTATAATACTTGATAAACCCAGAAATTAAACTTGCTGTAATTACAGTGTACAGATCTTGTAAAATGGGCTATTTTGAATTAACTTAATTTGACTGAATTAAAGGATCAGTACACCATTTTTTGTAAAGCATTGTTTCTTATTAACCCTTTGTTGGGATCTGAATATTAAGATAGGTTCAGTTATCTATATCTATGTTTAAAATACCATCCTCTTACCATCTCCTACCTAAAAAGAAATTTATTGCTAAAAAAGTCAAAAAAGTCGGTAAAAGTCATCACTGGTTTACAACATGCTTTTGAATAATTATGCAGCTACTGAAATTAACGACATAATAATTTGGTCTTCTTGCACTTGAAAGAATAAACTCTAAATGTTAAGATAATATAGCCGTGAACAAGGATTGCTATTTTTGATACCAAATCAAGCATTAAAAACGCAGTGCTTTAATTTTTCATAAGCATGATAAATTGCTTAAGCCTGAACCCTGATTGAAATGTTTCAGTATTACGAGCCTGTGAGTCTAAATTTTATTCTGCCGGGTTTTGGGAAACAGCCTGGCCTGTTCATTGTCACTTCTGTCTTCCTGACACTCGCTTTCCCACTGGGACCAACATGTGGAGCGGTCATCTCCCACCACACGCCTTTATGCCTGAATAGAGCTGATTATATGATAACTGTGATTTACACTTCTCGGTGATATTCACACAGCTAAAATGTGTGCTGCCACTGATACTTGCTGCTCATTGCTGGCTCGAAGGTCAGGTGCTGTTCGGCCACAGGAATACGAATTAGTTATAGATATTTTGAGTTTTTTGATCATGATAATTGTTGGAACTATTTAGAAAGAGACTTCAGACATTCAGAGATTCCTCTCATGTGCCAGAGTCCTTGGAGGAATATGATTTAGATGACAATGAAAGCCAGAGCCGTAATTATTGAGAACAATTTCTTACTCTGCTGTTTGTGAGCGAGATCTTTGTAAAATATCTTCTGGGTCCTCTTGTGTAACAAGGCTCTGTGGTTTGGCCTCCTGTTGTTTTTAAAGATGCCATTTGGAATTCATTACCAGGACTCCGTATGCAGATTTGGAAGGGCTTTGATTAAAGCTCTAACAAGCACTTGATAGGTGGGGATATCACATTTCCTTTTGTTTTAATGCACTCTGTTAGGCACACTCACAGTTAATAAGTCACAATCAATCTACCTGCTGTACGCACTGAGGCTTTGTAAGAGCTTAACAGGACCCCTGAGAGATGGAATAATTTCACTTCTGAAACAGACTGACAGAGTGAGTGCGTGCATTGATGTTTGCGTCTGTGTGGGATCGTAACAGTTTCCATTGTATATTTATATGCTTGTGTACGAAGCTGTAAGAGAAAAAGAGACTGCTAAAGGAGGGCTGTCAGATATTGCCAGACTGGAAGACAGGCACAGTATGTTGTCTCCTCTCCATCTTCACTTGAAAGAGTGGGTGCAGTCGCCTTAAGCGAGTGTGTCATATTTGATGACCTCAGAAGCAGCTCTCCCAGAATACCTGACTTATGCTTTCTAGCGTCCAAGTCATCCCATCCCATGGATGAAAATATCAGATTTCATCCACGGTTGTTAGAGCAACTCTCACAAATGTGCACAAATGCGCAAAACGGGACAGCGATGCATCAAAGGTCAAACTGCACATCGGCAATCTTTAGTGTGTCAAAGCTGTGCTGCCGAAGACTTTCTATGAACCTTGTGACAGCTTTAAGTTAAAGGTCCTGTTTATGGTTCCTGTGCGTTAAATGTCTTTGCTGAGGCATGACGCACAGGGAAACACTCAGCTTGCTGAGCTGAGGCTCACAATGCATCATTGCTATTTCCTCCTCGGTGACATATTAAGCTGGCATTTTAGCAGTTTTAAGGTTGATTGACTATTTCATTAATTTCAGATTTGTTCCTTTTGATTTATTACAATAAAATATTCCTTAGGTGTTTTTTTACAGAAAACATAGAGAAACCATTTTCAGATGATAAGATTTATGCCCAGCATATATATGAAAGCAGTTTAGTGCTGTTGGGTGTGATCCACAGCATTATTTTTATGTTTTTTTAGCATATTAGCAAATGTTTAAAATATAAGCCAGATTTAAAAGTTTTACAATCAATTTAAAAAAAGGATTTCTACTTGGGATTTAGAGCTGACTCTGAACCAGTATCTTCCTGCAACAGCTTGCAGGATGTGTCTTTCTAAGACAGTGTTCCTCCCTAAAGGAATATCTTCAGCTGGCACCATGTCGCTGGAAATGTGCAAACATACTTGCTGCATGTTTTGTGCTCTCCACAGCAGGCTACAACTCGGTAATAACTTTAAACAATCTAATCAGGGGCACTCGAGCGTGGATATTGACATTCGAGATGCACTGATGCACTGAACAAAACCGGCTCACTCGGCTCCATGACAGATCTTCAGGACATTTCAAGTTCTCTTGCTTCTCCTCTCTTAATGTCCTCATCCAAAACAGACATGTCAAAGGTGCAGCAGCTTTGCATCTTGTTCTTTCCAAAAGTTCTCCCAAAAGCAGCACCTGAAGCCATTCATTTTTTAAAAACGCATTTTATGAAGGCGCTGCTTATTTAATTGAAATAGAGAAAAGCCTGTGGCTGCAACAAACTCTATTTAATGTGGCAGGGCAGAGTCAAGGCTGTAATTGTTTTGATTAAATTTGATAACAGCAGGACAGAGAGAAGTTACTATGCAAAGAAGAAAACAATTTCTTAATTCTCTCTTGGTATTTGAATAAATACCTCTGTCTTCTTAACAAATATTGTACTATTTTGTACTATTACATAATGGCTTTGAAGGACCAGTGCCCTAGAGAGACAGCATTGTGATCAAAGTGAGCCTTGGCCATCACTTGAAAACACTTGTGGGTCTGGCAAAGTGAAAGAAATCTGTTCTTTTCACACTGTCAACATAATAAAAGTGTAGGTAAATGTCTTAAAAACAGAGATGTATATTATTATACATGAAAACATTGTTTCACCCAGACTTTTAATACATCAAAACAACTTTCCCCCTTCAGACTTGGACAGACTCTTGTCAATGTATCAATGAGAGAAACTGGATTTTATGGGGCCATGATTGATGTCAGCCTCTAACTTCACTCCTGACAGTTTATTCATCCTAATCCCTCCAGTTTCCATTGGTACAGGTTCAGTTTGTGCTTCTTGTCACCAAAATACCAAACACAGCCTGTCTGGGTCTTGTGTGTCAAGCACCAGGTACAGTTAACTGCACTTTGGACCAGCGAATCATAAAAATGGGGTCTCACACATTTGCTTCACACCTGTTAATAACTTCCCACCTTCAGACCCCAAACCCTGTGTATCACTGTACCGCTGGGTGCACTTCCCTTTGCTTTCAAAAGGGTTTTGAAAAGAACTGATGGCTTTGAATAATTTACACTGTCCCCAGAAATTCCGCAAATTAAGGGTTTGCAACCTTTCAGACACAAATCTGTTTGCAGACAAAGTTTAAGCTTGTTGATGTTTTTTTTTTGTTCAAAACGCTCTTCACTTCAAAAGGCAGCATATTTCTGCTGTCAGAAGTTCCAGCCTGATCCTTCACTCAAAACACAAAAGCAGCCAAATGCAACATTGAGCAGGCTTTTTTTCCCAGTGTTATCTGAAAGAGATTAGAGGAACATGCATTTCCTTCTTTGAGCCTCACATTTCAAACTCTGCCTTCGTCATTACTTAACCACTGGTGGAGCAGTCGTTAGAGGAAAAATGAGACTGTGAGCTACATGCTATGAGAAGTCTCTTTCAGCTTGGACATCTTGCTCCTCGTTTTTGTTGGGGATCTCAAATTAGATTGCCACAACTAGAAAGCTCAGCAAAAGGATCACTGGGATCATTTTTTGCAATCATATTCTTATCATTCCTTCTTTTTTCATGTCTTTCTCCGTCTCTCACAGCATGCTACCTCTCTACTTTTCCCTATAGCATTACCAGAGAATAAAGTCTGTCAAAGAGGAAGCTGAATGCACTGTAGCTCAGTTTGTTCAGTGGTATGTCTTTGGAGAGCCCCCAAATAGCAGACAGATTCTTTTTTTTTTTCTTCTTTCGAGATGAAATGTGCATATGTGTCTGTGTTATTGAGAGAGAGAGACAAAGAGAGAGGGAGTTGATGTCACAGCGAGTGTGTGGAAGGTTTCTTTGATTTTCAGGAAGGTTCGATGACAATTTGACAGGGGCTGAGAGGACAAGGAAGGGAGTCCTTTGATGCTGACTGTCGACAAAAGGCTTCTACCACATACAAATAGGTCTTTATCTTCTCTTCCTTTTCTTCTCTCCCTTCCTTTTTCTCTTCTCAATATATATTTGGACAGAGCTCATCAGACTTTTCACACTGATGTGTGCTATATACGGCCAAGAAACTGCCACCTCTGTCTTAGCTGTCTTTCTTACTCTGTCCCAGCAACAGTAAGCAGCAGGATATGTTAAACTAACACCAGTGCAGGTATGCCATGATGAGTGATGAAACATTTGTTTGTTGATATTTGTAAACTAGACTTGATGGGTAAAGGTAGAAGGAAAAAAAAAAACAGCTGCAACCAGCAGCACTATCTCCTGGCAGCACAAAGCAGCTTTGCAGGCTGTGTTCTCAATTGCGACATGTTGAATATGGCCTAATAAAAGAGAGACGGAGCGGAAATTTCACCCAATTCCTGCAGATAAGAGGGTATTGTTTCAGCAACTCATGAGCTTTTTGTTAGAAAAATGTGAGAATTTAGATTGGCGAAAAAAGAAACAAGAAATCTTTCTCTTCCCACTCTTTTCTCTTTGTATTTGAGGCCCATTCTCTGTGCCCGTTTATAAAGACAAACCAGGGCGACAAAATGAATCCTGAAGATTAATTAGAAATAGTTGATGGGGGTGTAGACAGCGTGTATATGCGCATGGGGACTTGAGAGGCATGATACCCTGTTGGTCTGGTTTGGCAGAACGCCAATGCTCTGTTTTTTTTTTTTTCGTTATTAATAGTACAAAGACAACAAATATACGTCAGTGCTTATTCTTTGAGTGGCTAATTAAAAACCTGAAACAGCTCTCATATCTTTGCGTTCTTTGTGTTCAGCGGAGTTGCTTTAACTCACGCCAAGCCCTGTTCCTGCCTGTGAACAGTGTAACCAGAATTTATCTATATGCATTAATCTTTGTACACGGCACACTTGACTACCTTGGACATATGTGAGTATTTATGTTCTCCTCTTTAGGGACAGAGAATATAAATTTTTGTTGCATGTTTAGCCATGTCATGGCAGTAGCTGCACTTATCAGACTGTGATGGCCAAATTTGAGAGCATTGCAGTGTTTATATGATTAGGGTATAATGCTCTGTGGTCTCATCGGATAAATAGTTGTCTGATTTAAATGGAGCCACAGTTTGTTGCCTGGTCTGTAGAGTCTGGTACTCTAGTGGAATTGAATTTATTTCTCCACAGGTGTGAGTATTTTAAAAACAGCATTTATTAGAATACATTAATGTGGAGAACCAATGGTACCATAGTGATTTGGCAACAGACCTTAGGCTTGCTAACACTGACAGGAGGGGATAAAAACTAAGAGGACTGGGGACTAAACAAGTTAAGCTAATTAGATTAGGTTTAGGCTGTTTAATATCAGAGTTCACTAATGATATTTAAATTTAAAAAATATGTTTCTCTGCATAGTGGTGATCTGCAGGTGGGGTCATGGTCAGAAGGTCCTGCCCATGCTCCCACCGGAGTTAGTTTATGGTTAGCTGTCAGTCAACTTTTAACCCCCTGCCCCCTCTTTTTTTAGAGTCGCAGATCTACCAGAGGAAAGCATGTAAGTGTGACAGTTTTCCATGTGTAGGCGTGAAAAGTACACTTGTGTTTTAAGGTGAAAGCAGGAATAAAGACAGTAGGAGAGGACGAGTATAGTAGAAAGAGCAGGGTTCTCTTAGGGGTGAAGGTCGGAGTCGAGTGTTTGTCCAAACAGGATTCCCACACAGAAGACTGGGGTCTGAATCCTGTCTGAGGCTGGTATTAAAATGCAATAAGGTCAAACCGTGGTCTTTTTTTAATTTCAACAATTATTTTGGAGCATTAACCTAGCCAAACTGCAAGTGTCACCTGAAATGTTTTACTTCATTTTGAAAGTGTAACCAGCTGATTTTTAACCTGACTGTACAATGAGGCTGTGTTGTTTTCACATGTAGCCGAGACAACTCCTCAGAATAAAAAGGTGGACCGTTGGTTGTATTACATGATCTTTCCTGATGCTGGATTTGATGGAAACATGCCCCTGTCCTTTTTTTGGTTACTGTGGTGTAATATTCCCAATGCAGTCACATAGTCATCTAGGCTGTATGATTGGTGGTAGAGGACCGAATGGGTAACGCTATCAGATTATATCACTTACTTTCAGTGAGCCGAACAATTAGGAGCAGTGATGGAATTTGTGTGAGTATCAACTCAAGCCATACTTGAAGATATTCTGTCTTTTTAGGAATTCTCTCAACTCCCCAAATGCCCTGTTGGATTGCAGTGTGATCACATTGGGCCGAGCAGAAATGGCTGAATTGGAATCTTATCTTCTTCCATCTTTCCCATTACGGGCAGATTGAAAGCCCTGCAGCGGTGCTCTGGCCCAGTCCCCAGTCAAGACTGCTTTTTAGACTGCAATTTGACAGCTTCTAAAAGTGTCACATTTTGTTGTTAAGATGCACTGCCAAGCACTTGAGCCATACATGTTGTAACATCAGCACCAGTTCGGTTGTGAGGTTTCGCTGACCTTCCCGTCACTCCTGGGCATCACTCCTGGCACTACCTGTCTCCTGGTGTCAGTATGACATTATGAACTCTTATAGCCTGATGTGCAGCAGTAGGTACAAAGCCACATTCCCTGACTTTTATCCCATAGTCACTAGACAGCACTGCTAGCCAAGCTAAGCAATGATAAAGGAGTGCTAATCGAAAATAAGTCAAAGTGGCTAATGTGTACTGTATTCACTTCAGATTTATGAATACATGTAAAGAAAGGGTTAATTTGTCATTTTAATTGAAATAATAAATCCATACATTTTTGACAGTAAGTCATTATATTATTCATAATAAAATATTCCACTTTAAATGTTTGGCTCTCAGTAGAGAATTAGTTTCTTTACTTGGTCAGAATGGATACCAAAGCACTGAAAAAGTAATAGACGTGTAGATGATGTAGTAGTGTAACCTTGCAGATAAGTGAGAGAAAAAAAACTAATTTAAGAAAATCAAATTTTCAAAAAGGAATGGGTGGCCTGAATTTTTGTGTTTTTATATCTTTACACGTGCATGTTTTCACTGAATCAGCATCATAATCAAACCAAAAGAGCAGGCAAAGGAGTAAAAGAACTCAAGGTCTCTGAGTTTCTCTTTCAAGCCCGTTCCAATATAATCTGAATAAGAGTTGACCTTTTTCTGTAAGCACCCTTGCTTATCCATGATACTCCTTTTCTGAAACAGGTATGTGATAAGGCAGTAATGGCAACAGTATGGGCATACCTAGAAGGGTATAACAAAGGATGTTACTGAAAAAAAAAACGAGACACCTTTCAGAGTGAATTAATTTCAGATGCATCTCTTGAATGGTTTTCTCAGCTGAGTCGAATTGCTGTATTTATAAGCTTGTCACCGGGTAAAATATCACCATGCATGCTTTAAACCAGTTATAGAGATAGGACGGATGGATGTTTTTAAGATTAAAGTTGAAATGGTACTTTCTTAGTCTGAAAAAGGGTGCGCAGTGATCCGTCAGAGTCCACTGCTGGGGAATCAGAGGGTGTGTGGGGAGGTTCTGTGCAGCCATCTGCTTACCTCCAACTTGTTGTGACACTACATGCTGATCCTGTAGATGCAGAACTACCGCATGTTTGTGGAACATGCAGACTCCAACAGAACAACTGCGCGCCCACGGATCCCCAGCTGTTCTTGTACCAATCCTGTTGGGAATATGAACCATGCCTCAGGCTGAAGTGTGTCCTTCAAATGAGATGACATTTCTTACATAAAATAAGGAGAACAACGCTACAATGCGAAAACTGCAAGAAGGTCAGATTTATATGTCCGTTTACCTTTATTGTCTTGGGCCGTACAGATGCCCATCTCTCTGCTCTAGTCATTCTTTTTTTTTATATATAAGGCATTAAGGCATATGGGCCAACGTTGCATCTCAGACACACTCAGGGGGGCAGCACTTCCCTGACATAGAAAGTGTGTGTGTGTGTGTTTGGGCCGGGGGGGGGGCGGGGGGGGACCCCTGCTTTCTGCCATATGGGCAAATGGCAGGTCTTTATGCCAGCATGGTAGCCACTGAAGAAAGAGGGCACAGGGGCATTGCAGGAAGCTCCGAAGACAGACAGAGGGGGCATTTGCAGACACAGGTCATTCTTTCTCGGTAAAAGAGCCACTCAGTAACACCTGTGCTCCCACTCCCCTCTGCCCTACTTCAGACATTCTGTCAGAAAGCCCATGCTCAGCAGAACTACAGGCTCCAAACAAAAGACTTTGCAGGCTCGGCAGAGTGCGTGCAGGTGAATAACAATAACCACTTGTTCAGTTATTCATATATTCATATGTGTGTTCATATTTAGCCTCCACTGTGAGGGTGATGAACAGTGTTGGCTGAGGCTGTGCTATGCTGACGCAAGGAAGCGCTGGCTCAGTTTCTCTCCTCCAGCGTTGAAGTAGTTACTGGGCAAGAAAAGTGACAGGGCGACTGGTCAGGGTGTCCTTTGTGGGTCTGCAGTTGGACTTGCTGGGTAGGCATGTTAAAAGAACAGCGCTCCTAATGAGGAGAAATCAGACATGTCTCAGCTGGGGCAACACAGAGAGAGAGAGGGGGAGACAGAAAGAGAGAGAGAGAGTGAAGTCAGTAAGAGCTTTGTGGCGGACCCCTTATGTTCGACAGATAGATTAGTCATTGAGGGCTCATACAGCCCCTCAGATGGCAGGCAGCAGTTACCAAAAAAGCTAATAGATACTCACACATTATTTGCTGCCCTGCTCCTCCCCAGAGAGGCTCCATACCCATCCTCTGTAAAGCATTACGTGAACATGTTCAACCCCCGCGCTAAAAATCTCTCCCCCACGGCTATGGTCTCAATGCACCCAATCCTTTCATCCTCGTATCTCTCAATCCAGGTAAGGCTTGGCTGGAGACCAGTGCTCTGTAGAAAAGGAGAGGCCTTTGGCTGTGCAATCGATTTCCGAGGAGCAGAATATACAGTATGAGCGACCGTGTCAAGTGAAAATGTAAATGGACCGAGCTCTGAAACGATCAGGCAGCCTCGGTGTGCATGGATCAGGGAGTATGTAAGCACGAGATAGCATTTACCCCTGGTTTTAACTAAAGCACTCAGACATTCTCCTCACTGCAGCCCTGTACTGTAATTCCCTCTGAGTGCTCGGTGTGAAAGTGAAGCACCGTTATCAGCCTCTACCAAATGCATTAGACCTCTTCTGACCGCTGAAACAGACCACCTTGTTGTAGATCATTCCCTCTACACAGAATGGAGGTGATGAAGAAGTTGTAAATTAGGATTGTATAGTTTCATGCCCCTTAATGATTACTGCACCCCTGAGCTGCACAGTCACTCCCTCTCTGCAATTTTGAGTTAAATACGATGTATGCCTGTCAGCCAGTGAAGAATAAATTGATGGTATTACCTAATGTCACCCGTGGTAATAATGTATGGTGATGACACAGCAGGCTTTGAACCATTTGCACTTTTTCTGCATGCCGTGTGGGCAGCGAGCAGGGTCGCATCTTCCCTGAGTGCAGAGAGCTGAATGAACTGGAGGGGGTCAGTTTGATGGGACGGCTTCTAAGTGCTGTTTGCTGTAGCTTTTTTGGGACACCACTTTTCATATTGAGGTTATTTTGGTTTTAGGATATTCTGGGGGTTTTTTTTGTTTCTTTTTTTTTAGTTATATATGTATGAAAGTTTGTGTGTGTTTTTTTCAGATGATAATTTCTGTGTCTGGTGTTTTGTGTTAAAGAGTATTTGCCTGCTTTATACACTCAAGCAGGCAAATACTCCTAATATTTCTAATATTTATTATTTGAATAATGCACATTTAAAACCAGTTAGTTCATCCTTTGCTGTCAATTGATCAATAGAATTTTTTTATTTTGTTGAAAGAATTATGAAGCAAAGGATCCAGATTTCTGTTTCAGTAGTAACTGAAAAATGATTTTAGAATAAGGCTGAGTAAGTATTATTGCATTGATGGTATTTTTCATATATAGATGTATGTAATGACATCAATTAAATAATATTTTGTTAATTAAAGTCAGCTCTGCTCCATTTTGTTTAAGTATATTGTCAGTTTTTCAACACAGTTTGATTAGAGATGGAACATGTTTTATGATCGTAGCAAAGTTGAAAGTTGATATTTGGTATTATGAAAAGTGTTGAATGCCTAGCAGTAATTTGGTGCAGGAATTTCCTGCTCAAAAAGACTGCTACATTACATAATTGTCCCTTTTTCTTTGTCATTGCCTGTCTTTGTTATTCTCATGGTTAAATCCACACAGCACTGAGGCTACAAATTATTTTGATAACATTAGAAACCTTTGATCAATTCGCTAAAGTTCGCAAACAATATGAAATATGAAATTCTCTTCTTTTGTGGTTGTGGGAAAAGATTTTTTCAATATTTCTCAAAAGAGAGTGCATTTGAAAGTAATTATGTAATGTTTTTTGGATCGTGTCAGAGCGAAGGTTACATTTTTCCATGATGTTACACAGTCAGAGGGAGGTTGTGGCCTTGTGCAGATGACAGTGGGAGGGAGTGTGTCTCCCCCCTCCCTATTCAAAACATGTCTTCAAAAGCAAATAAACTCCCTCAGCAGCTGTTTGGATTGGTTGAATGTATTGACAATCTGTTAAAGTGCAGAAAAATGGCTTATTTTCCCTTTTGTAGAATTTGACAGTGATAAAACTGGATTGCAGCAATAATGGCTGTCATGGATCAACACCTAGAAACATTTTACTCTGCTGATGTGGACATGAATGGGATCCAAAGTCATGTCTCCCTCTGGCTGACTGCCAGGACCTTCACAGGAGCTTTAATAAATGGTTTGTACCAGCAGACGGTCCTTGGCCCGTGCGTGTGTTGCTCTGTGTGTGTGCGTGTGTCACAGTGAGTGTGTGAGTGTGTGTTTACATGCTATAGGGATTTTAATAAGGACTAAGTGCGCAAAAACCCTCCAGAGAGGAAGAAAGACCAATAACCTACAGTAGTGCATGGTGCTACTAAAAGGGTTGAAGGAACACTGAAGGGGAAGACGCAAAGGTGAACTAGCTATTTATTCGCAGCACTGGGGTGCACATGAATTATTCAATGTGACATTCATTCATAATTAAGTTTTTTAATGGATAAATAAATAGACAAAGTGTAGTTGTGAAATGGGTTTTTACTTGACATGTATAGATGTAGCTTCAAGTCATAATGACAATATCTAAGTATGCATTTAATGAGGAGAAAAAAAAAATGTAGCTATTCCAAAGAGGATGCATGTGTCCAGTGTGAGTGCGGTGAGAGGGGAGGGGGGTTAGTGATGCTGCTCAGTCGGGAGAAGAAGGAGAAATGAGTTCAGTAGGTGGGCCGCCTCAGGCACGGAGGTAGGTGGTCGGGTAACTTACCCAAGTGTAGGCACCAGCCTGTGGGTAATCTCCAAGACCTTGAATAGAAGTTTAGAGTGGACTTTTGTTAGGATCTGCTGGTGTTACAGAGAGGACATGAACCCCAGTGGGTGTCTGAGTGTAGAGCATGCACTACAGTCAGTATTCTGAAATCACGTCTGCTTTTGGTTGAAAATGCCGCGGTGAGCAATGAGCCGTAATATGACGTTTTCAATGAATACATTACAAAATGTCCGTGCACACGCAGTAGAACCTACGCACAGGGTTGCGTCTCCTAGCTGATGTTCTTTCTTTCTTTTTTTTTATCATCTCATGCCAGACAGCGTATGTTATTCTTCATTTTCATCACTGTCACTTTAAATCATAGAGCAGATCTCTGAAGGTGTCAGTAGATGCAACTTGTTTCATTGTTTTCCATTATATCCGGGACAAAACAATTCCCGAGTATCACTTATTCATCTTTGAGTTTGCTCACTGCAACATCAGACAAGCTAACTTTGGTGTCACCAAAAATGAGTCTGATGCACACTGCTTTTCAGTCCATTTTCAAAGAGAACAACCTGTCACAGCATGCTATGAATTGATTCTCTGTTAAAAGGGTTTGAATATAATTAAAGCTACTGTTTGCTACTCAGCAATCCAAGTGGATCTTGCCATCACACTGTGAGTTGCATCTCAAATTTGTCTCCCTGAACACTATTAACACTATTTAACTTGGGGGCATTCATTTAATTTGCTATAATTGCTTTAGAGCCCCTCTCTCTATGCTCAGCCAGTTGTCTGTAGGTTTTTTTTTTTTTGGAGGGGGGGCTGTCTGCATGCATATTGCTACACAGTTTTTCTTGACTATTCTGTCTAAACCTGAAGCATTAATACATAAATTAATACATTAGCACATGAAATGCAAATTAATACATTAAACTCCCTGCATCTGCACTGACATTGAGCACAAATTGTGTGCCTCAGAATTGTTAGGATGTTTATTTTTCAGCAGTGGTTGCATATTTTATAGGTCTTCAAGGCAAGAGGAAGACATTAACAAACGCCCCTATGCACCGGACATGTTCTTTTGAGCAGACCCTCTATTGTATTTTCTAATATTGTTATATCTGTTGCTTTAATGTAAATATCCAATTAATAATAACATTACAAAGCAATAGCAGAACAGCAGTTATGTTCATATCAGGGAAAACAGTTAACATGTTGGAGATGTGAGGCTGGCGGGGGGCGCTGAGCAGGTGTTGGGACTCCTTAGAGAGCTGGAGGTCACATTACCATACAAAAGCCACTCTGCTGGGTAACCTTTCCAGGCGCTGCTCCCTAGCCAGGGGGGCCTGCGGTCACACACTGGCACTGCCACAAGTGCCTCACCACCGACCCACACTTACGCACACAGGCGCACGTGTACACAAATCCCTCATATTCAGCCCCTGAATACCCCCTGCGTTCTCCATGACAGAAACATTGCTTGTATAGTGACATGAAATATTTGCACTCGGGGAACATAAATCACAGGGGACAGCTCTAAAGCAAAACAAATACTATGATATGGTCCATTGCCATCATAATGCACACTAAAGGGAAAGGCATTCATGTGGAATTTAGATCCAAAGCCTAACATTTTATCTTCGCCAGCAGTCTTTCGCACAAATCAGCTCCTTTTTTGCTCCCCAAATCCCTAGAAAAGCAAGGCTGTTGTCATTTAAGCTCCACTCTATTTACAACTCGGATATGCCTTAGATGAGTGCGAAACACAACAGTGAGGAATGGGAGCGGTGTACTGGATATGGGAAGCACAAGGGAGACAAGAGATAGACATTGACTTTGCCTGGAAGCATGCGGAGGTTCTCCTGGTAGAGAGGAAGAGTAACTGGGGCGAGAAAGAAAGATTGAGAATAGAGGGAGGCGCCTGGCGGGTAGCGGTGGAGTAAATGTCGATCAAAGGGTGGGGGGTAGAGCTGAGGGTATGGGTGGTCATATTGATGGACAGCAGCATCAACAGGGATTTAGGTGCCTATTAGAAATGATTCTGATTTAATGTTAGAGTCTGTTTTTTTTCTGTTTTTTTTTTTTCCTTTTCTCATTTTTGGTAGGAGGAAGAGGGGGGAATTTTCAGTGGATGGTGGAGACAGGGAGGCATGGAGAAGCTGGGCGTCTTTTCCATCGGGGCTCATTTTGAGTGACAGGTCATAGGGATGGAAAAAATGCATGGCGTTCTGCATGTGTGTGAGAGAGTACGTGTGTACGTGTTACCCCACAGGTAACACATGCGCACCATGTAATTATACTCATTACACGGCAGGCTGTGGATCTGCATGATATGCTAGTAGACACTAGAAAAATATCTGGATTGTTGACAGCATAGTGGCACAGGAGCTGTGACAGTCAACTACATTGTTTATGCTGCAATTACCAAGACTGAATTCAATCAGTCAGGCCAATACACTTTTTTATTGCAATTATGCAAAAGACCTTACAGCTCACTGTGTGGTGAGACGTGATGTGCAGTAGCTTATATTGATTACTTTATTTGTAAAATTAAGTCTTTAAGAAGTCCCTGTCACTCAACCGTCACTGCATCCTGTATCACATGCAAGCACTGCACCCTCATGACAATAATAACTCTTAATATAATTGATGTAATATGCCACACGCAACAATAAGGTATAACATCTAATCACGTTAAGTAGTCATTGCCAAGCTGTAATTAAACTGTTTGAGACAAGTGATTACCAACCTTGATAGAGATTGTGAATATATAATAGGGATGTTATGAAAATACTAATACCCCATAGCTCTAATTGCAAGGCAATTTTTTTTTACCAATATTGATTGCTTTGTATATGTGTTATCATCACATTGACCATAGCCTGCTGGGATAGCACACAAATACGGCAAGATGAAGCCCTCCTTCACTTTGTTATGCTCCACTACACATTGTAATGTTAACAGCGGGGCCCTGCAGTCTGACTGGGCTAATGGTGTGCCATCCCATCAGGCCATGCGCCCAACCAGAACATGCAGAGAGATTGTTCACATCAAGCCTGTTGGCAAATTAGCCAACACGCATTAAGCTGTGGCATTATGCTAAAGCTGTCTAAATACTACTATATGCTTAGTGGCCAGTGAATGATCGCTGAAGCCCACCGCTCCTCTCCTCCTTCGAGCCTGTTTGGATGAGTGTCTGTCCTCTCAAACTGGAGTGACAGAATTAACTGTCACAGATTCTGGTGTAATGGGAGTTTAAAGGAAGCAAAGAGGGACGCAGGAAGTGTGAGAATACGACCTGCCGAATACAAACATGCCGTTTCCTGGCTAACTGTGAATGTATTTGCCTCCTGTGCTTGATGGTGTTCTTTCAGTAGGTTGTTATTTAAGTTGAAAAAGAAATTCACTATATAGCTGTCAGATTTTGAATATTAATATTTTATAGAGTGGCAGCTGGAACGTTTAATGGCAATCAATTGATCACAGCAGGGGAAGGTATTTTTCACAGTGTGATCTGTGATCTGACAGACATTTTCCTTTCACTCTCCTAATTAATTTCGTCAGACACCTACAGAGACTTGCCACCCTGTCGGTCTGCTCGCTGACCAGAGCTCCTGTTCCTTTGTCTCAACCGGCCTGGCTTTTTCTAGTGACACGCCACAGTACACCTTAAGGCCTTTCTTTCCTCCCACCTTAATGAAGGTGTTTGTGGGGCTGATGGACTGCAGCCTCCACCTCTCACCTCTCAGACTCCAAGTCTGTCTCCATAGGGGTTGTAGTCTTGATGAGGATGGGAGAAGGGACCTATGACATGTTTAAGTTACTGAAAAATTTCTCTCTGCCTTCTCTCTCCCTGTGGTGTGGAACATCTGGCAGGGTGTTAAGTTTAGGTTGCATGCATTTGCAGCAGAAACCAGGACTCACCTCTGTGCCTCCATGAAAACAGATAGGGATGAGCAGTGAAATGCTACATGGGTAAACAACTAAACCTGAAAATGTATTACTAGGATGTTTTCTAAAATAAGCCAAAAAGCTGACTATGACACAGATGTATTGTCAGAGTATTAACTGCATTTTATTAGAAATAATTTAGAGAATATGCCTTAATCATAGCGTTTTGTATTTATTGCTATTTAAAGCTGCATTTATAGCATTTATATTTATTAGAAAACAGACTTTTCTGGGAGAATCACAGGGGCCTTGTCATCTGAGACTCACACCACACAACCACAATGTTTCCAGCCTCTTTTGCATGGCGTCCTCCTCTTTCTCTTCCCAGTTTTACTCTTTGCTACAATTGTGGAATGAAAGCAAATATGAAAAATAAAAGAATATAATTTTTACAGGTGATACCAGTATGAGACATCTGAAAAGTATAGTCAGTGTTAAAAGTTTTAGGCAACTTCCTGGGGTTCCCGTCACAATTGCATAAGCATCACTGGGCCACACGTTGAGAACAAGTGCGGAGCAATCCCAGTTGGGTGCTGATTATTCAACTAAAAAAACTATTGATCTGACTCAGAATGTACTCTTTTTTTTTTTTTGTACTTACACCTTGCAAAGAGCAGTTGTACTCTGGGATCCAGTTAATTTCATCCACATTTATTTTTCTTGGATTAAACAGCCTGCGGCTACATATCAGCTTCAGTCAGAATCATAATTGAATTACACCATAAACACAAAGTTTGCCCTATTGATTGTTTCCTTCTGTTGTTTTGAGGCTGCATTTGCATAATGGCTCATTCAGTAGAGTTTCGGAATCATTGGACTTTTAAAATATCTTCGGTGTTGTTCTCAAAATGATAAGCTGCATATTTTTTTGCAGGGCAAGTGATGCAGTCTTAAAACATATACATACATAACAAATGCAAAATATGCCATGCTTATCTTTGTTGCGTGTGCTGCATTCACAGTTAATTAGACTTTTAAAATGTACAGCATGTATGTCAGGCCATAAGTTCAGGATGACGAGGTTGCGGTTGTGGTCCGTGTTCTTGCCAATGGGGCACATCCAAGTGTGGGCAGCTGGACTGATTGCCGAGACGGCCGGCAGAGCGGAGGAGGATCAGACATACAGAGAGGTTCTACTAGATTACACAAGGCCTGTCAGAGCTCAGGATTTTATCGCCTTTTGTTGTAGAACCTGGCTCGCGGAATAGCAGATCAAAGCTTCACTCACAGCATCTCACGTAGCATCATTTACACATCTGTGAAATCCACAATCATAGAGAAGACTATGAAACCTCTCCTGCATTCATTAATGTGGAACTTTGACCAGAGACAAAGGTTAGGTGGAGGACAGAGACGGTCCCGCTTTTTGAGGCAGCATTCACAACCGAGTATTTGAGTATTCACAACCGCTCATTAATTCTATTTCTACTTTGAGTATTGGTTATTTGCTTTCTTCTCTTCACTCAGGCGAGCTCTCAATTCATTAGCCTATCCACTGTGAATGTATTATTCAATGCTAGTTACTGGCATTGGTGAGAGCAGTGTGTTTACCATAGCTCATGAAATATGTATCTGTTTGAATGGGGGTCCGTGTAAGCAGCTGCCTGATATAGTCATGATGAGGGAGAGGTTTCTGGGGCAGTCACTCAAGGACAATCCCTTATAGTTGTTTTGCTTGTGTTGATTGTTGTGTTGATTATCTTACATTAAAGCTGTGGTGTGCAGCGCAGATAACAGATTTACCTCAAGGTATGTTTTCTTTATCAGGGATAACTTTTTTTTTTTGGACTTTCGCAATGCGTGTTGAAAGATAAGCATTCCACCATTTTTTTTCTTTTAAATGTAAAAGCTACCTCAGCATCTAATTTATGGAAAAGGGAAGAATGTAATACTTGCCACACACTCACAACAGACACCAGCTGATGACAAAATGACCAGATTTGTTAAAGTAATAGTGAGGCTAGGACATCCATAAAGAGCTGTTTGTTAGGTGTCAACTGCTGTAATTATAACTGAGCTGGCTTGGCTGAAACTATATTGAGTGGCCTAATGGTGCCTATAGAGAAAGAGCAGAGTAGGGGCATTTTTTTTTTTTTTTTTTTTCTTTTTTGGCTCAGATGAAGTGGCTCGCTGCATAGATGAATGATTGCTTTCTCTTCGAACTCCTAGGCTCACGGGTTGATTTAATTGAGTTGAATTAAACCTAAGCCAGGTAGAAATGGAGACAGAGAGAAAATCTATGCTGTCGATCTATAAAAGCCTTTAGGGCTTCGATCTGGATTACGTAGATTATTTTCCTGTCTGGTCACAGTCACACTTCATTCCTATCCATAGAGTCCATATTGCTTAGTTACATGTTGTTTAGGTGGAGCGTTGATGGTAGGTATCCTCAGCTGGCATGAGATTACAAAAACCATTGAGCAGAAAGCATTTCATGTTTCCAGGCATTTTTGTGACAGATTTTTATCATCACGATAAAATAAATAAATATTTCAGCTTTTTTAATCGTGAGGCTAGAACCAGTTCATTGGGTACCGAAAAAAAAAAGCATAAAAAGGCTATCTTACTCAAAAATTGGAAAGAGTTGGCACTGAAAAAACATGCTTTGTTCTGGCAGACTGGTGGAGACACTCCTGTGGAGCTGCTTCTGTTATACAGTGCATCTACTATAAATATAGCCTGCTGACGGTAAAGTAATTTCATTGACGTAGTTACCTAATATGGAAAACGCATCACTTCCCGTTAACACTGTGGAGAGTCAGTAGCTTACCACAACAGCAGGAATGCAACAAACTCAGGTGTCTCTTCAGGGCATTTGTGGTGATCAGAACACACTGATTTCTGCAGATTATTGTCATTAAAAAATAATGCATAATATGGCGTTAATGAAAAATAAAGTTTCGTCGTACTTGTTTTATTTGACTGTGGTTAGCCATGCCCCAAATAAAGCCAAATACTAACCTGTAAAAACAGCCAGATGGATGTCAGTGGTGATTGTAAGGTTGTTTGCTCCTGTCGTTTATGTTCCAACTCCTTCAACAAATCATCCAATGGTGTTCAATGGAAATAAAAAAGCCATGCGGTAATGCAGCAATCAGCAGATGATTGGGGGCATACGCTGCAGCCTGCCAACGGACATGAGGCCAAGCAGCCAAATCACTCTTAAAAGGAAGCCTGAGCAAAGGGGCTTATCTCAATGTGTTGGTCTTTCTCTGCTCCAGCACGTTTCGCCATATGTACACAGAGGCGGGGGCACGATCCCATACGTCTTTCTTTGTCTGTATTTGTCTTGCTGTCTTTATTGTGCTCTCTGTGCTCCGTTCACGCTGCCTCCTCTCTCCGTTTCATCACTCCTTCAGCCCTTTGCTCCCCCATTCCCCCTACATTTCTATCGCGCTCCCATAACAGGGTTGTCATCTTCTAAGAAATCACCTCTTGTTCTTGACAGTTTCAAGATGACACGTCGACTCTTAAAATGTTATGATTAGCCAACATTGTTTGAGCTTTCCCTTTGAGTAAAGCTGCTTAGGGGCAGCAGATAAAGCCACGCCGTATATTTATCTGCTACATTTCAATCCTCAATCCGTCTTTGTATTGTGACAGCAGATATGAAACGAGGAGGAGAACAGGGCAAGGTGATCCTATCCTGCTATATTCATTCGATTTAAACCTGCGGTATTGTTTGTTGGATGGGGATAAAAAAGCTGTACTGTGAAGTGGACATAGGCACTACACGCCCAACCTCTTGATCAAACAAAACATTATACGCCTAATGTCGAATTACACTATGTGCCGCCAGGGTTATATTTTTTGCTTTGGTGTTTCCGATTATAATAATGAAAAGCATACTACTGGGTTCAGTAGAGGTGTCAGAGGGAGGTTTTTGAATGAAACTGGCTTCAAGTTATGCTGGCATCAGCTTCAAGCTCCGTAGCATTAACATAACCAGAGAATACAGGAGATCGTTTGAAATAATATCAAACTCTCGAGAGACCTCAGGCCCATATCAGTCCGTAGGAAGTCAATGCGAATAGGTTCTTATAGACATCAGTTGCTCTTTGTACCCACTCAGTGTTGTTGGTTGCTTACAGGTTTGCAGAAAAGCCATGTCTTTTTTATCCTTCCCTGCGGCATCATGGTATTTCCTTTTTGTGTCCTTTTCTGAGGGTTTCTGAAACACCCTTTATTCCATTTTAGCAAGAAAACTGTAAAAATCAGTTTGCAGCATGTTCTCTGTACTATAAAACGATGTGCTATAAATAAGACTACTTTTAAAATTTCAAATGAACAAAGAGTAGCATAACATTTATTTTCTTTGTCAAAAATAAATCCATATTATTAAGTTACAGTTTAAATGGTAATAAATGAAACAACTTTGTACTGCGAGCAACAGACAGCAATATTCTCAACATAAAAAGGAAGTTTATGGGGTTTTTTGTGAAGTGAGGTTCCTATGAGGTACTTATCTGCAGTGAGTGTATGAGATTTGTTAAATTACTGTCGGGATGCCTGAGTTTGTAACTTTCTGAAAAACACAAAGCAAAAGTCCTGCACACTTTGCACAGCAATTGGCCAGATGTGTGGAGGTGTCAAAGAAAGACACAGTTTAAAATGTCTCTTTTAAGCTTCTTTTTGGCTTTCTTCACAAAGCTAATTGCGTAACTTTTGTTATGTACCATCAAGCACAACACCATGAATGCCCCTGAGGAGGGACTGTCCGAAAGTGTTTGTCCTTATCCTCAGAGAGAGGTCATGTAGGCAGTGTGATGCAGCAAGAATTTGGCTATGATGGTATTTGATATTCAAGTGTGGCCATTTGGAACTTTTGCCTTTCGACATGGTTGGATGACACGACACACCAACTAATTTGTTTTAAATCTGAATAACACTTTACTGAACTGGTCGGCTCATTTACAAATGCTGGCAGGGCAACTGGTTTTAGTTGCGTGCCTTTGAATGTCACTCAACAAGAGATAGAAATGACATTATGGAAAACCGAGGTATCTTTTTATGCACTCATTTTCATGAGAAAAAAAGCCTAAAATTCTCACATGCTTGCGTGCCCTGTCCAACCAATGCTGCACCTTTCACAAAGACAAAAAGGGCACAAGTTACCTGAAGTAAAACTGGGGGAATACTGTCTGGCTCTGCAAATTTGGTGGAAAAAAAAACAGCAACTCTTAGTCATCTAAGCTCTGTGTGTTTGCAAATAGATGCATATCTGTCTGTTAGACTCAGCACATTTTTGATCTTTTTTTGTTTGTTTGTTTTTTGTGACACCTCTTATATGTTCTGTTGCACTGTGTCTTTTAATGATTCCTCAGAAAATCCAGGTGAGTCATGTTGGAGATAAAGTCGTGTATAAATGTGGGAATGGGATGAATGAGGAGGCAGTTTGTGCTGTTTTCATAAAAGTGCACTTCAAGCAGACAAAGATGGACTTTCATGTTTTTCAATGCTTAATTTCAAACATGCGGGTCATTGCTTTGTGTTTGTGTCTGAAAAGCTTATGTTTGATGTATTTGCATCAGATGGGAGCCGTGGGCATGTTCTCTGGTTTTTAGGTGAACAAGAAAAAGTGTAGATCAGTTAGCATTCTGGGGCTGGAAGCTATTACAGCTGTCCTGGAATGTAGGTGGAGAACATCCTGATACACCTACTAACTTCCACAATAAAACTTTCAGGAGTTACATATGTTTGTTTGTATCTACAGAATGTAAGTTGTGAAAGTTGACTAAATTGCAGGCAGGGGAGGTTGCGTGGCTAGCTGGAATTGGAAGGATTCATGAGAGCTGCTAATGAGCCACTTGGCTTTTAGCTTTTAGCCGAAGTACACTCTGACACAAGTAGATCAGAGTGTAATGAAAAGAGCACGAAATAATGAAAGGGGTATAGACTGAGGGCCATATTTTATCTTTGAGGCTTTGCTTCCCGAAACAGTGTTTCTTTGGAATTTTGCAAATAGTTATTCACTTAAACAAGCAAAACTGTGTGACCAATAGGCTTGGATATCAAAACTATTTCTCATCAGGGACCTATTCAATGTTTAAACAAAGTTTAAACATGTTCCCTCTTATGCCTTACACTTATGTGTAGTGGTAAAGATCCGGTGGACTGGAGCCTGTGCTAAATAAGGTGGTTTAAGGGGTAGATATGGTCCAAAATGTACATCACATAGTTCTTTATGGAAATGCAGAAATTATAAATTGTTCCTATCTTCACAAACAACTCAAGTAATAGACTTAAAGGAAATTATTGAGGGAAAATTATTTTCTGCAAGAGAAGAAGTTGGTTGAACTGCAGCCTGGTAATGAATGCCAAGTCATATCATCTCCAAATCAGCAAACGTTAGTGCTTCCAACTCAAGACAAGGGTAAAAGAGAGAAAATTCTACTTGTGCTTGATTAAGTAGAGAACGTTTATATTCTGTCCTTTCACCAGGAAGACATTAACGATAATCACATTGCACGTCTTGACAAATAGCTGTTTATAGCGGTCTACGTCTGCTGAAAATTAAGGAATTGGGACCAGAATTTGATAAGAATTGTAATTGATGAAAATGTTTATCAGAACCAGAATTGGCACATAAAAAGGTCTAAGTGAATGCATGTGAAAATGTGGGTCCACCATTTTGCTTTCAACAGAGTTTCAAGTGTCTTTGGTTTGCATGCATGTGCACACACTTGTGTATTTGTTTGTGTGTTTTCCTGTTTTACGTGTGTGCATGCTCCCAGAGGGGAAACAGGCTGTGTGGGGTGTTATCTGCTTCTACAGAGGGTGACAGCTAATCACCAACCCTGACAAACACTGGGGGAGAGGGGAGGGAAGAGAGAGGGAGAGATGACAAATGAGAGAGGGAGAGAGAGAGAGAGAAAGAGAGAGAGGAGATGGCGCTGGGCAAGGGGATTGGCATTTGAATTCCACTGAGTAACAGCAGAGTGCTTCGGATCCTGTCATCACAACCTCCGTATGAGTTTGGACCTGAGCTGGACCACTGTGCAGCCTCCCACCTGGCCCACTGACAACTAATAAACCCCCATCAGTATAGGTACACACCGAGATCGCGGGCTGCTGAGAAAACACTGCGACAATTCTTGATGAGTTGAATAAATCTTTGTGTTTGCAGAATCTTTCAACAGCGGCTTTGATCTCCTACCTGCTGCTTGTAAATTCCAAGCCTTATGGAGAATATCTGCAGTAGCCGTCTTTATTGCTAAGGAAGACGCCTTTCGAGTGCTACCTTGTCAGGTGTGAAGACATCAGCACTTACAGCATTCACTAACCGTGCCATTAATCGTAGCCAAAGTCTATGCTAAATGCATTTGCAGACGGTTTGCCTTGCAGATGGGCCGATGCATGCTGAGTTAGTGCGAGCTGCCGGTGTCGCCTGTTGACACAGAGATCAGAGGGCTGTGAGAGATGGAGAGATGCTGTCGTGAGATGGCGGCAGGCAGGCTGCACAAGGAGAGAGGAGGAGAGACGAGACAAGACGAGGCGCCACTCCGGTTTGCAAAAAAAAAGAGTTTTAGCTTGATGCATTTCCCTTCACTGTTGTAATTTTGTTGCACTTTTTCTATCACCACAGTACAACAGGCAGAAAAATATCAAAGCGAACAGAAATGCTGGGATGTTATGTGCTCTGTATGATTGTCAAATATATTGTTTTAAAATCTTAATGGACATTAATGATAGCTCAGTCTGACTACCAATAGCAGGACTCCAAATATCAAATCTTCCCCGGTGGTTCGGTGGCTCCTGGCCTCCATGAGGCTTCCGTACTCCCTGCAGGAGCCAATGGGGTGGCATTATTCGTACCAACTGGCGGCTGTCTGGGTAGCTGTGATGTGTGTCATGCTGGGAGCCTCCATAGGGGGGAGACCCTCATCTGCTCACAGTGTCACACCTCTCACCACTTTGCTCTCTCTATCTGACCCTGTCACCAAGGCGGAGAGTGACAGATACAGGCAGGGAGAAAACGTGCACGAGACAGAGAGAGTGGGTGGCATATCCTTTTAGATACAGGCATAGCTGAAATTCCTCGCTAAATAAAATCAAAGATAGATGTCAGATGCTTTTACGGAGCACACTGCTCGAGAGCACGCAAATGGCACTATCAGTGAAGAAGTCAAAGGTCCACAGCTACCGGAGAATTGAGGTTGTCATTCATGTCTTTAAGCAACACAGTGTAAGTACTAGCAGTCTGTTTAACAGACATGGCTTACTAGCAAACTCTACAAAAGTACAGGTCAGATTGACAACAAGTTTATTTCCTAACATCTATTGTAACACTAATGTTGTTTTTTCATATTACCTCATACGAGTTGATTTTTGCCCCAGTTTTGTCTCGCTGGAGCCTCTTGTGGAGCAAATAGAGAACATTGTGTTGATGTATCTTACCCACAGATTGCGGTGGTCTGCTGTGGGTGACCTCATAGCATCTGTGTTTGAGTGTGTGCGCATCTACATCTGTGTACTTGTGTTGTATTGGGTGCTAATGACAGTTGGCATTTGGCCACTATCAGTGGATCGTTAATTAGTATTGAGAGGTTTGGGGGAGAAGCACAGATTTTCCTCTATCTCGCAAACAGATGTGTGTTTGATCTGCTCACCCAGCTTACACACACACTTAGGTGCACATATTGTCCATCCTCTGTGACATATGGAAATGTCTATAATCAAGCGCCTCTTAGCATAGTGATATTGACAGCAATGGATCTAACCACAGAAAAACATCAGGAAAAAAATATGGATCACAGTGCAGTCTGTTGTGAGCCTGTGCAGATGTAAATGACAGCAACAGAAAGACCTGCAGAAACGCACCAGGAGCAATGTAGAGTGACTTCCCTCTGCTCTACACAAGAGCTCCCTTAAAGTTAAGTTCACACAGATTAAAATGAACTAACTGATACTCGGAGTTCACAAACTAAGTTTAAAGTTCTAAAAAGTGACCAATCTAATTTTTTTCAATATTGGTTTCGATGCGTCTGATTTTAAAAGTTGTTTTTACACAACTGGCAGGCACAGTTTGCATAAAAATATTTTAAAACATTTAATCAAAAAACACCTTTACAATAATATCAACTAGTAATACCAGTTGAACATAAGGCTGTTAAGCCATTTTGTTCAAACCCTATATTAAATTATCCATAGTATGTAGAGAAGATGCATGCGCATGTTGGGGATCAGTCATCAGAGCAAAAAATAACTCAAGAAGGATTTCAGTGGTGGATGAATAATGAAAAGAATTTCTGTTTATCTCTTGAAGCCAACCTTTAACAAACCTCTACAAACTCGCACACTGGAGTAAAAGATTATTATAGCTCTCACTAATGTCAGAGCCTTTGTCTATTGAGTTAATTGTAGCATAGTTGTCCTGATGGAATTGCTCTGTGACCTTTAGTATTTTTATTTCTTCAGCCCTTATATTTGCTAAGTGATGGTATTCTGGCTGATTAGCGCACCCTCGTCCCCCTAGACATGAGCACGCACACACAAACACACACATGCACACACACATACACACACTATTAGAAAACACAATGTATTCACTCCCAGAACCCCTCTCCCATTGT
This sequence comes from Acanthurus tractus, assembly GCA_029783725.1. NCBI lineage: Eukaryota > Metazoa > Chordata > Actinopteri > Acanthuriformes > Acanthuridae > Acanthurus > Acanthurus tractus. The sequence goes on from JAQNCA010000006.1 coordinate 7,744,498, forward strand.
TCTGCTTTATAACACTGGGAAAGGAGCATCAGTCAAGTATATTAGCTGGATCCTATTACTGTCACCAGATTGCCTCTCTGAGCCATCTTAAAGAGCCCCCAGACAAAACTTCCTGTCATGTTAATCCAAGCTTTAATAAATAGAGGGATGTGTAACCATATTCAAATAGGGGCTCCCGTATTTATGCTGACAAAGAGAGACGGGCTATCACGAAATGACAGATGAAAGTGTTTTGCATGAAAAGGAGAAAAAAAAAAAGTTTTTATCTGTGCTCATTCTCTCCCATTCTGGGGAGAAATGTCAAATTATTGAAATGGCCTTTAAAAAAAGCTTAAGTCTAATCTAAGTAAAACACTGCAGGTATTAGGGAGGGTGGCCATTGTGAGCAAAATGAATGCTATTCAACTCAAGCTAGCAGCTCATTTCATCCCTCTTGTTCACCTGATGATATCAAAGTACGTAATACACACCTTTTCTCCTCAGAGAGATTTATGCTCATCGGACCTGTGAACATTAGAGCATGCTGTCACTGAGCACTCTCACTGATTCATGAATACCCAAAGTCTGTTATTAAATTTTATTTTCCAGTTGGTTATTCAAAGGTTTTACTTAACTGTGTCATTTAGTTAAAGCAGAGGCAGTTGCAAAGGTGGCGTACGAGCCCTTTGCATCCATGAGTAGTCTCATCGCTAACAAAGAGAGCTGAATCGACCTCTTCAATTCAAGGCCATCTCTTAGAACCATGTGCAGAAAAGAGCAAAGACACTTCTGCCATCACAGAGAACTGGCTGCTTTCTTCAAGCCTATGTTCACATCTAGCTAGTAATTCCTTGACATTCTGAATGAAAAAAGAAAAAAAACCACAAACTTTTGCAGGTTTTCTACAACAGCACGTCAGTGTATTTTACTATGCAGTGCACGGACTTCCCATTTCATCAATAATCTGATTGAATCTGAACATGTTTGTTTGTTCTGGCTGCTATGAGACTGAAATGTTTCATGTTTGCTGATGCTCCCTGTTGCCAAGGTACATGGAGCATCATTAGCATCCATGTCCTGAGAATTTCAAGGCATGATGGAGGTAACAGTTTCAAATACCATCTCTTCATGTTCTTCCTTTGCAAAATAAAACTGATTAACTATATCTATTTAAGACCCTGTCGAAACAGCAGGATGATAGTGTGATGGTACATATTTTCAAAAACAAAAACCCATTTCAGCAGTAGCACTGGTATTAATGATTAACAATAACAGCACCAATAATTTTGAATTATTATTGGTATTAATAATTAGTTATTAATAATTAATAATAAATGTTGAAATTAAATAGTGACTTTAGTGAAATGCTTTTGGTATTAATGTGTGTAACGTCAGGTTCTGCATGGTTATTGTTATTTCTTTCACTTAGCACCATGCAGACAATTAAACAAGACTAAAACAGAGGGAGGGATGGATGAATGACAAACAAGCTGAAAACTTTCTACGACAGATCTTCTGTGAAGCACTGAGGCATATAACTTACTCATCCACAGCACCGACTGTCTGCATGTGGATTTTGACAAGCGTAAAAAGTTGGAAAGCTCCTAAATGCTGAGTTAGCCGTTCCTGAGCAAGCAGGTAACAACAGCTAAAACACACATTGGATTTTATGTAAAAAAAAAAAAAGAAGAAGGAGGAAAAGGAAAAGGAAGTTAATCATAGTTTTTAACAGACCTGCTGTATATATCAGAGTGATCGAGAGATGAATTTAAACGGGCTGTTACAGAAAGTTGCAATATAGCACCGTTATATGTCAGACAGAAGTAATCAGCATTAAGCTTTTACTTTTTGAGCAATGGAAAAGATAGACTAAAGGACAGAAGCTAAAAGAAATGTTGACTGAAAGAAAATTAAGTTCCAAATAAGCTTTTAAATATTAACACAAAGAAATGCTGGCAAGGTTATAAATGCCATATGGAGATTGTTAGAAACAAATGACCTTATGGTATATTTAAAGGGCAATGTGTCTAATAAAAACTGTGCACTGAACTCCATACCGGCTTTTCAAGTGTAATCCTTTTCGTCCTCTGCAACTTCATCGCTCGCCAACTCGTTTACCCGTTTAAACAAACTTCTTCCCGGCCGTCCCTCTCACCCTCTGCGTCATGTCTTCACACAGTCTGCCCAAACATTTCATAGTATCCTCTGACCTTTTTCTGTCCTCCAGTCAATGCTGCTTGCAGTTATATTTACATTAACAAGGAGGAGGGAAGAAGAGGCGGACACATAGCATGTGTGCGTTTGTGCATGTGTGTGTGTGTCTTCTAACAGAGAAATCTGATTGGCTTTCCAGGAGGAAGGACATCCTTTTAAATAAGTCCTCAATGTTAAACTGTTTGCTCTAGGGCTTAGGGATTGCTCACCTCTCCAAATACTATTTTAGCTTGAAAGCACAATATTTCCCAGCCTGAGCTTTCACATGGGAGAATGAGGGAGGGCCCTGGTGCAGCAGTTTCATGGAGGTGGCTTGCAGGCATACTCCATTCTGACAGAATGAGGAGGCACTCTGAAAGAGTGTGGCAGAGAGGAAAGGGGCCCTATTAATAAAATGACTCCATAATGGGTAGTTCCCTGCAGCTTGGCAAAGGAAGACAGGCGGATTGATGGACGAGGCCAAGGCCTACTTCCTCAAGCATACTGAGCTCAACTGTGTGGACATGCCTCTGTAAGGCCATACACAAGGCCAGACCTCACAACATACTGAAGCCTCATTGATATAGGAAGGAAGAACCTCATAAATGGTTTCCTGTTTTGTGTAAAAAGGTCAGAGTGGCAGCTTTAATCGCACAGTACAACACATCCAAGCCTGCCTTAATGCCTAAAGCTGGACTTAATATTGCATAGGAGGTTCGGGCTCTCCTAAATTATACAAAACTCTTTGTAACACAGATGGCTGATTTGGAGGATGGAACCAGACAGAATCTACCTTAATTGTAATCTTACCACAAAGTAAGAAAAAAGTAAGTTAAACAAGACTCCCTGGGTGACAGTATTACATTTATACAACGCATAACTTGGATTATTTAAGAGTGCAGCAGACATAGTACTCACCAGAAATAGGGGTTGTTTACTAAAAGAAGGCAAAAAATATTCCCTAAATGCTTTGTTGTTTTGAGGATTTGTTGGCCAGGGCTCGAGATGTGCTAATAAAATATTGTTTTTATTAGCCATACCAGTGTTACGCTCTGCCCTAACAGCCTAGCAGCCTCCTGAAGGCATCACTCCATCATCCTTCATTACATTTCTTTGTAACAGTACATTGATTAGCCTGGCCTCAGCATGACTGCCTTTTTAATTGTGTATTTGCTGATCCGAAAGCTGCACAGAGCACCATGCTAGGATCTGCACTAACCATTTGAACAATGCTCTGAGGCATTCTGTGACACACAAAGTTCATTGTTAGAATATACATCAGTTTGTATCACCATAGCGACCTCCTTGGATGCTGAGCAGGGGACCTCATAAATATGTAATCCTGACAGATTTGAGGAATTGTCTTCCTCAAGTGTTCCTCTCAAGCCATTTTGTTAATGTCAACATGAAGGAAACTTACTGGAATAAGTGTTGACATTCAGCCCATGGTGTATATTATTAATAATTACATACAAGAGAATTTCTGTCGGATGACTGCTGAAAAACACTCGAATCACGTTTTTCTGTCGCTCTCATTTCACAGTAATTAGGTATAAAAAATAGATGAAATATGTACGTGAACCCTCAAAGCTCATTATCTTTGTGCTGCCATACAATGGGGTTCATTCCCAGTGTAATCATATACAGTACAATATTACTATACAAACATTTACAGTCTTTCCATATATTTGATTGTCCATCAAAAAGTAAAATTTTGCATTTTAGTGCCATCTTTATGGCTCCTCTTGTTTCTGCTCTCTGTGCTATCAACTATATAATGAATATCACAAAAAAATAACACAGTGTTTTAAATCAGTTGACATTAATAGAAAAATAATAGCTACTAACCAGGTGAATAATAAAAACAGACATATTTACTGTTAGAAAAATAAATAGAAATGGGCTAGACAGGAAATAAGTGCCTCTTCACCCCATATCACTGGGCTGTTTCCAACTGTGTGTGCGTGTATGCGTGTGTGTGTGTGTGAGCATTAAGTTTGCACTCCAGCTGTGCATTTTTATCACTTCTGCCAAGGGTTGCCACTCATCCATTACAATAAGGAATATTCCTTTTGGGGGAGAGATGGGTTGTGTTCCAGATTAAACATAGCTGGCTTGGCCTCTACTCTAAAAGGCTTGTCCGTCCAGGCTCACGTTAAAGAACAGTGTCCCTTTTGCCCCCTTGTGTAATTGCAAGAGCTTATAGGGAGCTAAAATTTTGCCCTCTGCTCCTCGTTAAGCCACCACTTGTAAAAGCGCTCAAGCGTGGATGCAGCACACTGCAGCTCAACGTTCCCAGACAATGATATAGATTTCCTCTACAAAAGAACAATTGAAAGGGTTGTCACAAATTTGTCCATTGTCACTGGGTCGCTATCATTTCTCTGTTAATTGCCATCATTGTAATAGAATATTAGATGCTCTACACTGCAAAGGGAGTGTTGATGAAGGGGCAGTGCCAGCTGAGTTTTCTCCTTGACTGTGACCCATATCTGTTGTAATAGTAATGATAATGATGATAATGTGATACTGTAGAGATATATATTTTTTTACCCCCTTTACCCCCCTTTAGAGTGGGGCTGTGGTGCAGGTTCAGCTAAAACCTCCTGCCCCACGAGATGCGGCAGGGATTCAGTCCCTTGCTCAGAGACACTTAAGGAGAACAGATGCTTGCCAACAAGGGGGCTTAAACCTGGGTCCTCCAGTTTAACAGTGGTCTCTCTACTCAATGTGTGATTTTACTGTGGAGTGTATCAGGATGAGAGTAGTTTAAAGTGGTTCACCTGTACTCGCTGTAACTCTTAAGGTTTGGGTTGTGACAGAAAAAAAAAATCGACAATTTTCAGATTCACCTGCCAATATTTAGGGTTTTTATTTTAACTGTTTTTAATAATTTGAGGATTTTGCAAGTTATTTTGTAAAATATGAAATATTTTTTTATTTCCTTGTATCCCAAAAAGTCTTTCTATTGAATATTTTCTCTGTCAGTCTGTCTACATACTTGGCAGGGTTCCCTGGGTAACGGCTGCTGCATAAATCCCAGACAATTTACATCTGTCTGGTTTTGCTTTTACATGCTTAAAGTCATGTTTTGAAGGGTAAATGAGTCTATTGAGTGAACACTGTAATGAAGCTAGTGTTAATCAGCATTAGGAAGTTTAACCATGTTTAACTGTCCAACTATGACAACTGTAATTCTCTCTGTGCAACGTGATTAAAGTCGTTAAAGCTACAGGTTTGCTTCAGTTATGCAAAATCTTTGCTGAAAAAAAACGTATTTGTGCGGTTGTGTTTTTTAACTCTCTAGTGCCACATGCTCAAATTCAAGCTATTTAGAGATAAAGATAAAGAGATAAAGCACAATTTATAAAGATATTAGATACTTAAAATTGTTTTTATTTTGAACATGCTATACATCGTTGTATATGTGTAATTATTCACTAACTAATCAAAACACTAATTTCTGCATTTAGGCCTTACAGTTTTCTGTTGTAAGCTTGCCACTTGCTTACTCCACATAAGCCCAAGGTAGATGTTTAAAGCTTAAAATTTTAATGCACCTAATTCCTTTGACACCACTCAATGGAGGACCAAATAGGTTCAAAATATTAAAGTTTAATAAATAATGCCTTTTAACTTTCAGGCTTCATTGGAGGGTACAGATTAAACAATTGACTTTAAAAAACAGTTGGAAGGACCATACACGTTAGCAACGTGACGCTGTGATATTGCAGGAGTCGTGCACCCACTGGGTTTTCTGTCTGGGGAGATAGCCAGCTATCTTATTTAGTCGGTGTGTGCTGCTCATACAGATGGTCAGTGCACACACCTTAAAATCCATTTTAATTAAACAGACCGAGGCACCACCCACTGATGCAACCAAGTACTCTACTCAAATTACAGCACATTTCCTGACTGTTTTCACTGCATGACTGTAATTGTCTACATTGTTTTCATTGATTTACCTTTGATTGATTAATTGCTGTTTATTAAGAAGTTAACAATTAATTCTCCTCACCTCCTTGGTTATATATTGACAGCAGTGATTTGTATCTTTTCAAAAAAATCTGCAAATAGAAAAGGGCGTCTTGTTGAAATTGTGAGCACAGACCCCAGTAATCCTAACTCTGAAACTGATACCAACATTGCCTGGTAACTATGTACACACAACCCTGCACATAAACACACATACGCAGAGAGTAAAACTCGACAATTCTTTCCACTTAGGTAAAAGTAAAGTTCACAGCAATTGTGCAAGAAAGAAAACCTCTGTGCACCCAATAAGAGCAACACAAAGCCCCACCGGGTGCCAGCACAAAAACAGAGCCCAAAGCCTCGACAAAAGGAAGGGTCCCAGGTCACTGTCTGGGGCTCTGGTCTCTGTTCCTTTGGCATCAGATATGATCTATATCAGTGTCACCCCCAAATTGCTGGAAAGCTCCTCTGGTAGCCTTCAGCCGTGAGCTGAATGTAAATGTGCATTTGACACCTCTAAATCGCTGTCATAATTCATTTCCAGAGCTCTTAAATCTCTCCCTGTCACCTGGCACCTCTGCTGTTTTCCTGTCCAAAAACAGAGCACATTAGCCTTTATTGATGCCTTTGTCCTTTGATACATAATTCATCATTCAGCAACCCTTTTTTTTGAATGAACATGTATTTTTCTGAGGTTGTTCAAACATATGGATTGATACAGACAACAATGTTGCACCTGGTGCAGAGTTAAGTCCCTTGCTATATAACAGGAACAGGCTTAGTCTTTTTTAGAATGATACAGAGCTACATCACCAGTTGGCTGACTTCATGCAGCTGTTTTATTTTTTTTTGCTGCTTGAGTCTATCTGCATTACCTTTTTAAGCTAACATGTCCTCTAGTTGTCATCAAATTATCGCTGAAAAATCAGGCAGCGGAGTGACATGACGGTACAGTGCTGAGCGCTGTCGCTTCACAGCGAGCCGTCTGCGTGGGTTTCCTCCGGGTGCTCTCGTTTCCTCCAGAGACACGCAGGTTAATTGGCAACTCGAAATTGCACGTTGACGTGAATGCGTGTGCGTGTATAGTTGTTTGTCTCTATATGTCAGCCCCGTGATGAATTGGCGACCTATCCAGGGCGTACCCAGCCGCTCGCCCAATGTCAGCTTTGATCGGCTCCAGCCCCCTGTGACCCTGCAAAAGGATAAGCGGTTATAGATAATGGATGGTTGGAAATCAGGTACTGTTTGGCTTGCGGCACAAGTACATTGGAGGTCTAATGTGCTGAGGTCTATGCAGCATTACAGGGTTCATCTGGAGTCATCTGATGCATGCCATGCAGCTCCATTACTTTCAAATGTAGTCATACTGTAAAACACAAACTATGCCGTACATACTCAATGCATCATTTGTTGAGAATGTTGCACTGTGCCTGTAAATGGCTTTAAAGACTTGAAATCAAACTTCTTGTTAAATTTCAAAAAATATTTGTATGTTTTCTGGTAGTGCAACTCAGTAATATTGTTCGATTGCTTTCAAAGGTCCTAATTTGGTTCTTATTATATTGATATCATCTCTTTTTTTGCGTTAAGACATAGTCTTAAGCTAAAGTAATTTTATGAACTTAAAAAACTGCTCTAGCTAATAGATAGCCTTTAACCACTTAGTCATTATATCCTCACTGTGGATGATTACATTTGAGTTTCATTGTGTTATATGTTGTGAGGGCATTAACAATCACTGCTACAATATTGTTGCAGTATCCCTTATAACTACCCAAACTAACCATAACAATCGTCCTACACCGGCCCTAATTTTTACTGCATTTTAAGTATTTTTGTATCTGAGATATTACTAAATTATAATAAATTATTTGATATCTTAAATGTGGCTTTGACTTACAACTAAACATTTAGCCCACTTTGTAGAAAATATAATGTAATATTTTCAGCCTAATCATATGATCTGAGGTTTGGTCTATGTTGCCCTATTGATAGTCAAAATATCAGAAGTTAATGAAACTAATAAAGCTGACTTTACATTTCATAAAATAACATGGCAGACATTGAGGGCAACCAGAGCCAAAGTATGCTCATTTGTTAGCTTAAAAAACACAAGAATACAAATTTTCTTACTTATTTTCCAAAAAACTGCGTGAACCTTCATATTGCAGGAAGTTGAGCAGTCAATCAAACCAGCTGTAAAAGCAACAAGGCAGCAGCTACTTTCACACATTCACTGTGTGCCAGAACAGAGCAGTTTAAAAATGGTACCACCACTAGAACTTTTTTAGCCAACATCACTTTCTATTATTATCACCACTTCTGCTGCTGTCAAACAGGACGTTGACAACGTAACCCTGACCATACAGTCTGAATTCTGAATAAATCGAAAAAAACTGTTAAACAAACTTTTCACACAACCCAATAAACTCCTGTCAGCTTATTTTTCAGAGGAGGTTAGATTAGTGCAGATGTGTTTGCTACAGGTTTAGCTAAAGAGCTGCTCAGCCTTCTTCCCCCCTTGACTGTCTTCCAACAGCCTTCCCCTTTTTAAGTGGTCATGGACTGTTCCAGTGCATACACCACAGTGAAATAGACTTTTGCTCTTTTCTTCATTGTCACAAAAGGCCAGGCACTTCACTGGAGTTCCCATTCCCCTTTTACATAGTGATAAGACAGCCATTATCCTTTGAACCTTTCTTTTCACCAAGCCAGGAGAAAAGGAAGAGTGAAAGAGAAGGAGGAGGAGGACAGAGAAAGATTTCTTCCCTGAGGTGAGCCTGGCCTCACCTCTGTGTGGCGGGCTTTTTTGTGAGCAGTGAAGAGGTCCTTAACCTTCTATCAGATGGAGGCACACAGTTGTGTTCTGCTTGAATAACTACATTGAAAAGCCCTGAAGCACGGGAGATGGTTCTATAGACTCTGCAAGTGGCAGAGAGAGAGAGAGAGAAAGAGAGAGAGAGAGGAGAGAGAGGGAGAGAGAGAGAGGGGAGACTGTATTGTATGACCTGCTGGAGTGTGACTCTCACATGATGTGCACATTCTTTGTTAAAGTGCCCATCAGTGCTTCACTGTGAATCTGTGTTCTTTGTTGTACGGGTCTCGCTGACAGGATGGTCCTCCTCTAATAATGTCACAACAACACGGTTCACACATTTATATAATACACTTCCTTTAATAGACCTCACTTCATTTTACAAAGTAACAGGCGTTCTGCTCTCAGGCTGTGAATGGCTTTACATACCATCAATACCGGAGTACACATACTTGAATGTCATGTTTCATGAGGGCCTTGCGGGGGTTGATGGCTGATGATGCTGTGGGGCTGTTTTTATAATTCAAGGCAGTTAGATTTCAGTGGATTTTTATATGCTCACTTGTTTACCTTGACAGCAACAATAGATCAAGTGATATCAGTTAGCTCCTTAACAGAAAAAAACAATATAAAACAAGTACAGAAGTCACACATAGTGTTATTTTGTGCCTATTATTTTTGCAGATGCTTGTGGGTGTCAATTTGCAACTTAATGAGTTTCATCTCACAACCAAATCAAAAAGAACTGTTGCTTATCAATCTCTGTCACAACAGTTGTGTTTGACAGAGGCGCCACCTTTTCTTTTAGTCTTGAATAACAGGGTCTCTTCTGATGACCATTTTGTCTCCCCACTTCAACCAGTGCATGCAAGAGTGACTCCTTTGGCTGCGACAGTATTACTGTTATAATGTGATCAGGTCAAATGCTATAAATTTCTGTCTCCCATGTAAATGATCACAGGCTGTCAGACACACTTGTCAAATTAAACATTCACCATAGTTGGTAAACATGCCATTCAGTCTTCGCTGTGCAGAGGAGCTTTCACACTGTCAGATGTGGGGACGTTACAAAGTGTTTCTGGTGTTCTGAGCAGAGCTCCAACAACAACAACAACAACAACAACAACAAAAAAAATGGAATTGAATTAAAGTTTTCTCAAATTTAATTTCAGGTTGATATAATTACCTGGCCAGGTTCTTAATGTGACAATAAAAGCTACTGTACTGCAGGAAAAAACCAACAACAACCCAGAAGTTACCCTGTGTTCCTCAAACTCAGGTTATGAAATCACAACCCACAGCAATACAAGTTCCACTTATCCCACTTTTTGTCGCTTTAATATGATTTTCATTAGATCTCCTGGTGTGAGACAGAGGTTATGTTACGTCACATTATAAATGTCTGTTTATAAAGCTGTCGCTGCAGGTGATATTGCTTGGCAGCTGTGTATTTGTACACCAGGTTTCTCTGTTTTTTTTTTTTTTTTCACCACACAGTTGTCAGATAGCACATTTTTTTACAGAAGCAGGAAACATCATTATTATTGCTGCATTTTTTTTTATGTTGGCGTGTTGAGTCAACACTAGAGACATTTAATGACTTGGTTGTGGTTTTTACAGGACCACTATTGCACCTATAATGATTTTATAGTCACAATTAACAATGCATTTCAATTCCACTTTTATGTTTTTACTGTCACACTTCACACACACTGCCTGTCTTACTTACTCTTTACTGCCCTCACACACGTCATTCTGTAACACACAGCTAGTGCTGTATTTACACTGTTTCTCATAATCACTCGCAATTTCCAATTTGCAAGGTTCCTATTTGACTTTCTTCCCAAGTAGACTCAATATCGATTGGGTTGAAGATATCTGTTTTATTAACATATTACAAAAGAAACAGACAGAACTAAAAGCTTTAAATTGTACAAAAATTTAAATTGTACTCTCTGACCTGATGCTTCCTAAAAATATTATTATTTACATCAAAAAAGAATCAAACGGTTTTGGAGGTGATATCAAATGGGACTGTGCAGAAATTAATATGACATTGTCATGTGTTAAGCGTTAACAAGAAAGTAATGACAGATATGTGCCTTTGATTTCAACAAGGGAAAATCAGAAAAAAAAATTAAACAATTTCTAAAATTGTGAGGTGGATTTGAATGCACCATGAAGCTACAGTCAGCACTCATATGCTTTGCTGTAGAAAGCAATGTAGATTACTGACTGTAAGTAGTGCACCGAATGCACCATGAATTGCTGTCCCATTGTGTGTCTGGAACTGCAACACAGACAGCCGGACAGAAGCATCTGTAAATTACACCAAAATGCTGCAGAAGCTCTCAGCATAGTGTTCTTTTTTTTTTTTTTTGTTTTTTGTTACATAACTATTATGGTACAAACATTTAGCTGGCAGTGTGGCATTTAGCCTTCTTAGATTTATCCGCCAGATAAAAAAGGCAGACACCTTGGAGTAGGTGTTTCAGTAAGAAAATACATATAATATTTAAAGGTTAAATTTGTTTTTTTTTTTTTTATTCATTTTGATCATTGAAAAAAAGATTTCAAAAGTAGAATTCAAAATTAAAAAACAACAATTTAAACCACATCCTGTATCCAAACAAGCCTTTTCTAATGAGTTGTTATGCTTAAAACAACATTTTTTTCTACTGTACTGATTATTTGCAACACCACTGCAAACATTTCTGTGTTCACTTATTAAAGGATTTTTCTAAGCCTCACCTGCATCCACCTGTGGACTCTGCTTCCCCTCCCACTTCTGCTGAAATACTGTGTACTGTGCATGGAGCAATAGCAGCCTGTGTCCTCATAATATCAAGTGAAATGCGTTAAATCTAGCCATACCGTATCATATTTTGCAATTTGAAAATATTTAGGGGGGTGCAAATAAATTACCTAGGAGCCACATGTGGTCTGTGAGCCATACAGTGAGTAACCGGGTCTTCCATGCAGTGCCAGCGTCTTGTGTGCCAAATGTGTGGCAAGAGGGTGGCTTAAGCAGTGTGCCAGCGCTAGTCTGCCTGGCTGCCAGGCACTTCTCTTTATCCAATCAGACAGTTCGGCTCGAGTGAGACCCCTATTCTTGTCTCTCCCCATCTCCCCCCGAAGCTTTGTCACCCTACCATGAAAAACACAGACGCACGCTTGTGCGCACATATTTCCCCCTGCACAGCATCGAGCCTCTCCGGTACACCTCTACACTTACCTAGAGACCATAACCGGGGAGCAAATGGTGTTACCTCTTTTGTTTCTGCCTGCTGCTGCTCCCCAACCTCCCGTTTTTGTTTTTTAAATTTATCTTCCAAGACAAAATCACAAGCTAAATGAGCATGTCTCACTCTGATTTTTGAGCATTTTTTCTGCATTACAGAAAGCAGAGTGTGTCTAGATATCTGTTTCTCAGGGATGTATGAAGAAAAAATGCTGTCTGTCTGTGTGTGGCTTTATTGGACATGATGAGGGATGATATTATGGTGGATTCTGCTGCCACTGCGGCTGTGAGATGAGAAAGCATCCCATTTGTCTCTTGCTCGCTTAGTGTAATGTGTCTATCTGTCACCCTCCACAAGACCGGACATTGGTGTTCATCAAAATAAACATAGTCCACGCAGGTCTCCATATTTTTTTCACAGCTTGTCATTACTGTTAATTTCCCCTCCTAGTGCCACTTTTTTGCTCACATCTTTGTCTCTCCTTATCCAAATTCCCATATCATTAAAAATCACAAGCCAGACTGAAAAGGAACTGGTGACCCGACAATAATCTTTTGACTGAGAATGATTATGTAGGAGAGAGGTGCTTAGAAAGAAATAAGTGTAAAGCGGCGAGAATATATATTCTAAGTGTAATTACAGTGAGTAGAATGAGATGTGATTCAATGGGGAGAGGCGGACGTGAGGCACTTGCTGAAAAGATTAAGCTAATTTCAGTGCTTTTCTTATGTCTTCCAGGTTGATGATGCCATGCTTATGTTTGATAAGACGACTAACAGACATAGAGGTAAGTGCACAGCGTCTGCTCTCTTTCCTCCTATTTTTGCTCTGTCTTTCTGGAAGGTGAGAAAATAGTCATTTTATGTCCTTTCCCCATGAGATAACACAGAACAGTTCCAATCTTACATGATATTAGGTGCACCGTCTGTTCAACAATGAGACGTGTCAAAGTAATCAATAAGCTGGTACGGTGTTTGGAATGTTTGAGCGTTGGATGCTGTGTGTGTCTGTCTGTGTGTGTGTGTGTGTGTGTGTGTGTGTGTGTGTGTGTGACGATGATGCTGGTGTGAGTGTTTCAGAGAGGTGCTTAAAGGGTGTAAAGATTGTGAGATGGTGGGTGCTGTGCAGTCAGATAACAGCATCAGATAACGCCCAGGAGAAGCACTGACTTTATCTCTCATCGGCTTCTTATCTTATATGAGGGGACGTTTCTCTCTCAAGCAGAGGACTTTCCAAAGACAGGTTTCCTCCCTGCACCACAATGCGGTGGTGTGCATTTAAGCCAAGCCGCATGCTTCCAGGCCCGACTTAAAATCAGCTAAACACATACGGTGTCAGGCTCATACTGAGTCCTGCACGACAGCTGTTATTGGCTATGAATCCTCACATAGGTTTGTTAAAGGAACTTTGAGCAGACAGGCTGCGTCTGTTCTGCGCATGCGCGCACTCTTTGTCGCGTGTTGATGCGAGTCAACGCCAGGCTTTGACAGGTAGTTCTACCAGAAAAAGGAGTCGACACTTCACCGTTTGTCACAACAGTCAGCTCACTTGTAGGCAGAGCTGGCATCGCACCGTCTCCCTGAACTGGGCTGAGTGCTGTTTTGCCATATTTTTAAACATTTGTTTGCAGTGAAGAGACTCATCCTCTCAGCCTGTATAAATGTTTAACTGCAGTTTGCTCAGATTGAAAGCTGTATTTTGTTGGGGATTTTTTTTTTTTTTTTTTTTTGGTGAAAAGTCTTTACTTTTCTTTTTCTACCGTATCTTAGGGTGTGTAAGCGTGTGTGCTCTGTGACGACGAACTCTTTTTGAGTCTGGTAAACAGTTTCTAAGTGTGGAACATGTGAACTATAGTGGAAGTGATCTATGGCTTTGAGGGGATTTTGATCTGTAGTGACAGAACCCAGTGTGAGGTCTGCTTTGAGACGAAGGCTTTTTTTTTTTTTTCCTCTCTCCTTCTTATTTCTCTAACACTCTCTCTCACTCTCTCTCCTGTCTGCTGCACTGCCAGCCCTCTGTGAGAGGGGATGGGCGCCACGGTCGGGGAGTACGTTAGGCGTTTGCCTTTGGGCGGCAAAAATGCCCTTCAAATGAAGACAATGATGGAGAAACAGCCTCCTTGGCAATTTTTCTGATGACGGCGGGCGTATTTATATTGAGTGTGACACTGAGGCGGTAGACAGGTGCAGGCGCTTTCTGCAGTCGCTGTTTCTTCTAACTAGCATTTTGATATTTTTTTTGTTCCGCCGGGAATTCGAAACAGTGGATATTTACTGCTTTCATCCTAAAAACACAACAGGTCTTCCGGATGCATTGCACAGAACATTACAGAGCCATAAGAAAGTTTGAATAATTCATCTGAGCCATTGGTGTGATTGTGTAATATTAATGGCTCAGCTGCCCCGTGACCACAAAGGAAAGGACATTGAATATATTATCAGTGAAACCAGCGCCTGGCCCCACTTTACCACTGCCTACAGATCCAGTGATGAGCATCTGGCAGCCCGCAGTCCAAATCAATTTCCCACCTGTGTTCATTTTTATCTTACTGATTGATTCATGAAAAAATAATTCCACATTTCTCCACTGCGCTGCAATAGATAAAAAAATAATACATTCTTTATGTATTAGCTCTCTGGATCGGGCGCTTTTTTCCATTTTGTCTTGTTAATCTTGAGACACACTGGATTTTACATGTGTGATATCTAGCTTGTACACACATCGCAACCAAATTGTATATCTGCTCTAAACCGAATCTTAAAGTACAACAGAAGCCTAAAAAAAACAGGGCATTTGTAGCTATTTTCTGCTAAGGCAAAATGAAGAGAAAGGAAGCAAATGTCCCTGAAGTCAGTAAGCACACTTATATTTACTTGTGTTAGTGTGAGGTAAAAAAAATAAATAAATAAAGGAATAAAGAATATTGCAGAGAAAAAATGACATACTTAGAGTAAATTACAGAAGTGTGTGTAAGGCAAAATTATTCCTTAAAAAAATAACGTAATAGGTTTCTGAGGTGAAATTCACAGCAGTTTAAAGTTGATATCTTATCTGTGTCTTCACACCACCTCATTTGAATGTTATCTCAGGGCCCTTTTCTTTTTCCCATCAACCCTCTTTCTTTATACGCACGGGCTGTATTGTCTATTACTATAATGCATTGTATTTTGTTTGGAAGAGGTTACTGTGTATTAGATGCATGATCGACACTTGATTGTAAGTGTGTTTTCTTTGGGGCTGTGTTGAATTGGATAGAGGACAAACGTCACACTCCACTAGTAGCAGCATTGTCCTTCAGACGGTCCCTGTGAGGCTGGCGAAACGACAGCCAGAGGAGACATTCTCTACCCTTCTCGTTTTCTCTGTACATTTTCTTTTTTACTCTCTATCTCTCCCAGTCATTCAGTCTTATTCTTTTTTCCCCTTTTTCTTTTCTCACTATTTCTGTCCCCGTGCTGTCTCCCCCACCCCTGCCTGTCTTCGCCATCTCGCCGTTTCCCTCGTCTTTCTCTCTCCGTCTCTCCTGTTAGAGGACACTCGCTGTAAGCAAAGCTCCTCACAAAGGCACACGCTGCACACCATCTCCTTGGCATTTAAAGGAGTAGAATACAGCCAATTGTGCTGGAAATTGAACTCTCTAAAGCCTCCCTTCCCACTGCAGCAGTTCATTGTGGGTGAGTTCAGTGTCTTTGGTGAGCAGCTTGGGCTGTCCAGAGGTTGATGCCAGAGGGCGCCTATTGTTCCATGTTCTTACTGCAGTGTCCCCAGCACCCCGCCTCCCTTCAACCTTCCCTTCTTCTCCTGACACTCATTTTGTGACAGAAAAAGGGAGAACCAGGTATGTGTGTTTCACATGTTTTCTTTTGTTTTTTTTTATTTCTGGACGGTTTATGCAGCAGAGCAGGAGGTCCAGATTGTGTTAGCGTGTTCTCCAAAACGTTAGCTGTGTTTCGAGACAAGGCCGTGAGCACAGCAAACACGAGCGACACATATCAGTCGTCATCCCAACCACCCTCAACATGACTTCACATGCCATTCCCTGGATGACAGGACAAGCTGTACGGGTGGGAAATAAAAGCTTTTGGAATAGTCCTGAGTCAAAATCATTCTGTCATCCGTTGCCTACTCCCGTACCGCAGGCTGACATTTTATCTATGATCTAAGATGTGATTTTACTGTCAAACACAATTGGTAGTGCCAAGGAGAGTGTTGCAGAGGTGAGAAAAATGGCATCTCTTAAAGGGAAGGGATAGAGACTGTGATGAAAGAGTAGCAAAGTGACAACTATCGTGTTGGCCAAGGCGTTGGAGTTTAATTTGTGAGTAAAAATGTACAATAGATGATAGACAATTTTTTTTGTCTCGCTCTCATATGCTTCATTTATTAAGTGCTACTCTGCCATACAATAATTAGTCGCCCTTCTCCACGCTCTTCATCAGCGTATCTCTCCATAGCATAAATCAATGCACATAATCCATGCAGGACCCCTTCAAGGGGAAATATAGTGTACATTTTAGACATAACACTCTCTGATTTGATTGTTCATGAGCAGCTTCTCACACAAATTCAAAAAAAGATAAGTATATACAATGCAAATTAGTACATTGCAATCCCAATACTAAATTACACTCTTACAATTATAAGTAGCTGATTAATTGGGTCAAAACTGCATGCCACAGTGATTGTTTGATTCCTGCTCTGCAAAAAATCTGCACTGCCAAACATCAGCAGCGTCAGCCCTGCAGTTTCCATCAAGTTTTTCGTTTTTTAACAAGTTTTAAGTTAATTACTGCTGGTCCAAATATTGAAGGTGGCGCTCATATCTATTACTGGTGAAACGCACGCTCCCTCTCACCTTTTTTAATTACACCATTAAGAAAGATGATGACATCCCAGTGTAATGTCTTCAGTATTGTTTTACAATAGTTTATAACCAGACAGCACCCATTAGAGTTGCTTTGTAATGACTGTGTGACTGATTGTAAGCCGAATTCCTCCTTTATTTGAATGATGCAAGTAATAGTAATGCGCAACAGTGATGGGGACTAGAATAAAGAAATGGGGGCTGAATTGTTTTTTAGTCACAAGGCTGCTTTGTATGAGCGAACCACTGAGCGGGGCACATATTAGAAGCCGTGTTCCTGGATTCTGGGTTTTGAAGGAGGACGGGGGCCAAGGCTGTGTGAATTTGTCTATAGTCCCCTCTTTTTTTTTTTTTTTTTCTATGGGCTTAAAGGGCTGGTTTTCTTCTTGGCAGACAAACAGAAGACTGCATTGTGTGTGTCTGTAATCTCTTTACCTGGATTGGCAGCAAAGCTAGCAAGTGCAGCTCCCAGTGTGGAATTGGCACTGAAGAGTCAATGTCACACTGAGGGAGCTGCCTTCCAAACAAAACCAAAAACTGCCTGTGTGTCTATGAGACTGTGTGGATGACAACATGTGTTTATTTTGGGGGATTTTTTTTTTTTTTCTCAATTTGTTTGTCTTTGTTCATTTTACAGGAAAATTTTACATCCCCTGCATGAACACTGCAGACAATAAGCCCAACTTATAAATATACAACAAAGTCCAACTTTCTAGCAGTATCATATTATTATTTAGTGGTTGTGGTCTGTGCGATTGTGTGTGTGTGTGTGTGTGTGTGTGTGTGTGTGTGTGTGTGTGTGTGTGTGTGTGTGTGTGTGTGTGTGTGTGT
>JAQNCA010000006.1:7767196-7784342 GCA_029783725.1 Acanthurus tractus
CGTCCCATTCATTTTCTGTTCCAACAAAACATACACTTGTTTTTTTGGGTTTTTTTTTTTTTTTTTTTTTTTTTTTGTGTGTCCCCTTAAAAAAAAAAAAAAAAAAAAAAAACAGCGAAAAGAGCAATTTTGTCTGCCGTCATGAACAATGAAGCATCTGTAATAACCAGCGACTCAGAGGGGCCACATGGTGTCTGTCCTCATATTCACCAGCAGCCTTCAGGCTGCTTCATGTATTTGTAAGAACCAGGAACTTGACAGATCTGAAACTGACACACAAACACACTTAAATCACTGTATGGCAATTATTCATGACAGACAATAAAGGTTCATTTGAATATGGAAAGCTCCTCTGCATTGCAAGCGCACAGCTGCTGTGATGACCTGTGATGGTCAGTGTTTAGTGTGTGCGTGTGTGTGTGTGTGTGGGTGTGTAAAGACGAGAGTGAGTATGCCTCCACACTGTAATAAGGGTTGCCTAGCCAAGCGTAAGTGTCAGGATGGAGATGCCTGGCTCATTAGGTACCATGGCAGGACGATGTATTAACAGAGCTCGCAAAGAGAAAGTGAGCAAGAGAGAAAGAGGGAAGCAACCATTGTTCTCTCTCCTCTCTCTCTCCTGTCTCTCCACACTGCTTGCTCCTCCTCCTCCTCCTCTTCTTTCCCCGCTGCCAGTTCCTTCTTTGTGTGTGCACGCCTGGGGATATTTAGGCTCCCTGGTCACATTATGCCCTGTTTTTTGATGCAGAGCTGCCACTCCATTGGTTTATACCATTTATTCATAAATGAATTTATTTATTGGTTTATTAAATTTAATTCATTGCGTCTTGCATGATGCTTGTTTTGCGGCTCTGTTGCTCGATTGACAGGTTGCCAGTCATGGTAAGATTCCATATCCCATCGGCGTCATGCAGCAGCACGTTGCTAATTGAGTTGAATGCGTAGCTCGTCTCTCCTCAGTGAATCCATCTGTCGCCGTCTTGTCATCAGTTTGTTCGCACTTGACAGGTTCCAAGTCGGTCTTTGTGTGTTTAACTGTGCGCTTCTGTGTAGGTGTGCTGTGTGTGTTTTTATTAATGCAAGGCTTTACGTGTATGTGTATGTGCGTATGTGTGCGGCATGTGTCATACAACGCCATTTTAAATGGGTGGCTGCCTGGGGGTCCATTCTCTGTGTTATGTGCCTTGCCCCACTGCTGAGTTCTCTAGTAAACAAGCCCTCAGTCAGCCACCCACTTTATATGACATTGTCCACCACGTGCATATTTACAGACTAACACCACATTGCAGTAGATCCGCACGGGCAGGATGCACAATGATCTGCAATAAATATGAATTTGTGAAATTAAAGGGGGTCAGGGATGACATCTGACATTATTAAGCTTATTTTTTTTTGGCTAATGCAGCTTTTACTGCAAAAAAACTTACAGTTGCGAGGGACCCTTGACATGGCAGCCCATCAATAGTTCAAGAGGTTATAAAGGGATGCATGTGGGATGATGCTGTGATTAAAAAGCCTTTTGCTAACCCTGTTGCCTTTGTTTGGGTTTTGCCTCAGTGGAATTGGATTTGTAAGTGGAGAAACGCGGAGAGGAAGGAGTTAATGTGTGTTTGTTTGGATGTGTTTGTGTGCGTTCCCTCGTGTAAGAACCACACGGCCAAGTGAAACATGCGCTTTTGGTGCTGATCTATATTGGGCTCGTGCTTAGAGAGACTGAACTTAAAAAGATATTGTGTCTGTGTGATGTGTTCTCTCCATCAGTAGATAGATGACGTCTACAGTGTATTTTACCGCCGCACCTTCATCACAGTCTTTCATCGCCGCTGCCAGCCCCTCTCTGCCTCCCCGCTCTGTTCTCTCAAAGTTTGCGCGCGCTAAGGAAAGATAGAAAGAGAGACATGAAGAGGACGTGAGCGCGTGTGATGAGGAGAAGGTGTGTGTCGGCGTGTACGTTGATGGCACTTCACACAGCAGCATCTGTCCTGGCTTTGATACAGTACGAGCATGCTGTAAGACTGGGGCGAATAAAGACGAGGCGCTGTTTGAAATAAGAGGTTCACTGCGCTCCTCTGTCAGCAAGCTTTGGGAGGGGATTCTGTCTCGAGGAGAGCCTTGAATATTTTGTAGGCCCCGAGTGTTTCTCGATACCTCCAGAGGCAGTTTTTCTGTCTGCCTGCATGTGAGCGATTGTGTCTCGCTGTTTTTTGTGTGCTCGGAGCACGTGGGAACCAACTCCTTACGCACTACAAATGAGCAGCTGCCTTATCATCAATCCCGCCTTTCACGCTTATGTGAACTTTATTATAACAGATACTTGCATACGCTCAGAGGGTTTGCACGTGTGCGCGCGCACACAACCGCATGTGCGCACCTCTCTTTTGCAAACTGCCACAGTTGAAGAGCAGTTGCATCAAAGGCAGCTGTCTCTTATCTCGCTTTATCTCCGTCATCTTTTCCTCGCTTTTCTCTTTCTCACCTCTGTCACTTCACACATTTTTTTTTTTTTTTTTTTTGGTTTGCTTATTCCCTTGTGCTTCTCCCTCTTTGTTTCTTACCCAGTCTGTTTCTCACCTTTACCTCTCTTTGCTCTACCTACCTGCCAGGGAGATTCTCCTCCAAAGAGAAGTGATGTTTTTTGTTTTATTTTCATCTCCCATTTCTGGAGAGTTCACTTTTTTTTTTCTTTTTTTTCTTTTCTTTCTTTTTTTTTTTTTTTGAAATGCCGCCTCAAAGGATCCATATCACAGGTTCTTCTCTGTCCACCAACCTGAAAAACCCAGTCCCACCCTCCCACCTCCACCCCCACCCAATCCATCAGACAGCAGCCAGCCAGGCTCACCGACTCCTGCCTCATTTCTCATAAATTAGTCTTACCTCTCACACACTTTCTCTTTTGTTTCTTGCTCTTACTCATTCCATTCTCCCCATGCCCTCTCCCGCCTTCCATCTCTCTCTGGTCCTCACATTTCATTTTTCTTCCTACAAATGCCACACAGCAGTCCCTTAAGAAATGTCATTTCTGTCTTCTCCTTTTGTTCTGTAATTTCTCCGTGTCCCTCCTTCTCTCTTGGGAATTCATTTATCGTTGGCTGTTCTTCTGTCCCCAGCTCTCTGATCTCTCTGTCTCCGTCTCGCTCTCCACGTCTGTCTCTCTGTCTTTGTCTCTGACACTCTCCTGCTCCATTTCTCTCCTTCTCCCTCATTTTCTCTCTCTCACACACAGTTAATTCAGCGCAATTGTGAAATGCCAAATTGGCATGAATGTTAGCTGATGTATTTTTGCCATATGATACTTTTAATAATGAGACAAAAGGAGACAAATCAGTAGAGTGCAGTCTGCCAAAATATGTGCAAACATTAATTATGTGCATACGCGCTTGCCTGTTTGTTGCATCTTGTTTTTTTTTATCATGTGTCCTTTAAAGGAATCAAGCTCTAATCAGACTTTTTTTTTTTAATTTCCATGCCTTTTTTTCCTCCTGTCTCCTGCAATTGATTAGTGTTCATGAAAAATTAAATGTTTTTGAAGCGGAATTATGAGCTGAATTTAGAATGTTGATGACTTGTTTGTTTTATCCTGATGAGGTTCAGTGTCTCCAGTTGCAGTGGAGTAGATGAACAGCAATGGGACAATACCTGTAAGATTACAATAGTTTTGACCAGTTTATACAAAACTAAGATTTCTTTATTCAGGGGAAACAAATTTGAATGATATGTATCTTAATAGAAGTTTGCAATAGCCTGCTGGGGGGCCAGGGAGAGCTGGAAAAAAGGGAAGGAGATGCAACCAGACCATGAGGCAAAGCAATGAAACAAGAAAAAAAGAAATGTGCCAGTAAGAAAAGCAAACTATTTCAAAGAATTTCTAAAAACTGTATGCAGTTTGGCAGGTTCTTCTCTTCGTCCTGGAGTTTAGATGCAACTAGTCAATAGTGCAAATTAGCTTCTTCACTTACTTTGCATAGAAAAAAAGCAGAGAAAAAAGTCATTTTAACTCAGAGCAATTGTCACGAATCTTCCCCCTCTTGTACATATGAGATAATAACTGTCACAGAGAGACGTTCAGATCTAGCATGAATGCTTTAGAGAAAATTGGTAAGATGTATCACAGAAATTTAGTGCTTCAAATTTGATTCCAACTCTTCTGTGCAGGGTAAACCATCACACGCTGCACACATGCTCCCAAGTGGCCACAGAACCAATTTGTTAGGCCTCTCGTCTGACAACAGACGAGCCGGCTATATGAGAACACACAGGTCCTACTGCCGATGTTTAAATACACTTGTCAGATTTTATGTGGACCAAATGTAGTTGTGTTCGCTTGTCCAGTGTTCCTGTCTGAGGAGGGGGTATAAATTAAAGATGATGGTAAAATAAATAAACACCAAAATCCCCAGGTTAATCGTCTGTTTCTGATGTTAGGCCATAATAACTGACTTGTGATAAATCTTGTGCAGCTGTAGGAGAAGAAACTTCAACACTGGTTCAGTGAGGTTAAAAATCCAAGTAGATGTATCTGGTACCTGAAGTGGATCTAATAAAATATAGATATCTGAATCTATAGGTGAACACAGCTCTGCAGAACACTTTCTGCAGCTCTGTGCCTTCTCCCTCTCTGTTCCTGAGCCTGTTTTTTTGTCAAACCAGAAGCGACTCTTTCCCCGGTGGATCTCAGTGAAAAGATTCCACTTGAGAACAGTTCTCTGGCGTGCAGGCATGCAGGCACTTGTGTTCCATCAAAATGCTAATAATATCATCTGCAATATCCAGGGCAATATTATTGTAGTGCTAATTGGTGAAAAAAATTGTTGATGGGAGCACCTGCCCACCCCACTACTCAATTATTTTTAATTACAATGGCTGAAATAAAAGGGAACATGTTGTGTAATGATCAATGTTTCTTCAGTGAGGTGACAGTTCTGCTCTTATTTGCTTTAGTACGCCAGCCGGTGGCTCATTTAGATGGCAGGGAGATATTTGTGTTTGAGTCAAGCAGCACAAAGTGAATGTGGACCCTCAGGAGAGGAAGTTCACCCCCCTTGGCTTGATGCTGCATGATTTATTCATCACACCACATGTCTGTGGAAGTGGTCTTTGGGCGGTTCACATGTGCTGGTATGTGCCGTGTCGCCCCTCCCCTCCTGATGGGCTCACACTTGAGAAAGTTGCTTCATCATACATGTGTGGGAAGTCAGGGAGAGATGGTGAAAAAAATAAAAACTGCATGTATGAGTAGAGTAACACACAAAAAAATAATAATTGCAGAAGATTCATTGAAACAAGTGGGAGGGAAGATCCCTTATTTCGGAACAATCCCTTTCTTCCAAATTGTCAAATTAACTTTTTCTGCAGCAGCGGCTAGTGAGAGGGGGTAATTAAATGCTCCTTTTTTGGAGTTCTTTCCTAGTATGTGTCAGTTTTTCTGGCTGCCTTCAAAGTGATAATGCTCGCCGGCTGTTGCCCCCGGGGACTGCTCCATCTTATTAACTTGTCTTGGGAGACAGGGCTGCCATGCAGCCTGTTTTGCTGCCCGCAAGGATGGAGAAAGGACCACTAAGTCGTGCGCTGACTTTCCCCTGCCCCAAACATTCCCCGCTCCCTGCTTTTCTTTGTGTTCTCGTGTGAATGAGTGTGTGTGAACTCGCATATCAACTGACACAGGAAAGGGAATAGTTAAGCAGTCAAGAGACGGTGATTAAATATAATCACTTAGTCTTTGTTGTGGATCGTTTCTGCAGTCAAAGGCGGCTTTGACTACACAAAGTTGTTAATGTGGCGTTAAAGAGGGAAGATCCGGTAGACTCAGTTAAGGAAAGGCAGGTTGTGAGTAAAGATACACTAATCTTACTTTTTTCTCTGTTGATCCCACGCCTCCACTCAGGGTACCTGCCTGCCAATAGCAAGGACTGATCCAATACCAACTCTAGTTCTCCCACATTAATAATCTGTGAACCTCACTGCCTGGAAGCTAACATGAGGCCAGGCATTGATGTGGTACTGGAACCTGAGTTTAACTGCAAGTACTAAATGTTATGATGACTTTAACAGAGAAGCTGTTTGTAATATGAATCAGTCAAATCATGACCGTTATTAGATAAGTAATAAGGATTTATTAGCACGGATACTGAGCTTTAACTTAAACACCGACATAACTAAATGTAATCAGAGTCCTGAAGTCATCCATATGTGTCTTTACACAACATCACTTACACTGTATTGATGCCTAAAGTGGACACATGGATACACAGCAGGTAGGCCTAAAAATAAACCAACAATGACCAGAAAGGAAGGACAGTCAGGTTGGAAGAATGTGCACAGGAATTGATCCTTATTTCTATATAAACAATGCAAACCAATAATTTGGACAGCAGACTGACGTATCCATCCTGCTGCAGTCAGCCTAGAATTGTCCTTGGTGCCTCTGGAGCTTTGCTGACCAGTGACTATTATGTGTTGCTAGCTCTCCATCACTCACTTTCTGCACTAAGAGGATGCTTTCACGCTGCACTCTTGCTTTCTGTAAGCTGTTGTCACGGCCGTGGTGCTGTATGTTCAGGAAATGGGATTGGCACAGACAAGCAACATGACATGTGAAAAGAGAACTAACCAAGACACCTGAACAATGCCATGCGAGAGACCCCCAAAACTCAGATGCAGGCGGACAAACACAATAGCTCTGTGTGTGTGTCTGTGTGTGTCTGTGTATGTGCGTGTCGTAGCCTGTAGCCCTTAATGCAATATTGACTATTTGCTTTGCTTTCTTTTTCAGTAGACCCTGTAAGTTTTAGTATGTGGCATTTTTTCAGCGTTCATTTCTACTTTATACAGGCATCTTTCATAGTGCCACTTCCAATAAAACACAAAATCATCTGGTAGTCCGGTTAAAGTAGCATTCTCGTGAGCAGGAGGAAGACAAATGGCAGGTGTCTGCAGCGCAGCCTGTTAATTTTCAAGCATAAAATGTGACTGAAATGACATACTACATGGTGAAGAGAACTATCACAGAACATTGAATTCAGAGTAGCGAGCTGTAAAAGCAAGCCTCTGCACTGCTGTTTACTTAATGTTGAGCTGAGTTTGTATTTGCAGAGAAAATCAATCTTAAAAAGATTTACCAAATGTAGACAAATTAGCCGGCATAAATTAGCCAGAGCATATTCATTATGCCCATCTCTCAGTGGAATACAGCGCACACTGCAGTGTCTTTATCATTTAACTACGCTATCATAAATGTAATCATGTATTATATCTTCAAGCCTCTGATGGTGATAAACACTGGCTCTCAACTATTTTATAGTCTGTACCAATACCTAAGTATTAAGAAGTGATGGTGTATCTTAGTGAATTCAAACAGATTTTTCTATTTATTTTCGTTAGCTTCTCCTCAGCTGGAGCCTCTCTGAGCTCATTTTTCAAACCACTTCTTATCCTTCTCGTGTTCAGCTCCTGTGTTATTGTCCTGTCTTTCATGCATCAATAGATGGATTATTATACATCCCTATTTGTAATTGGAGGGCAGGTTAGACAAGAGGATAATTAAAATAGTGTGTGTTGCTACTCCATCTATTTTCTGCTACTGTCTTCGCGTGTGTGGCTCGGTGTGTTTCTGTGCCCTCCTTTGTCCTCCAAGTTAATGTTGTTGATGTGGCACTAACTGAGGACACACAGAATGCTGACAAACACACACACACACACAAACACTCCCACATATGCAGTTATGAAAGAACTAACTTATCTGCCAGAGCAGATACAGCAGTCTTATGCAGGTATTTTATGGTGAAATATTATGTTGCCTAGGTTCAACTTATTGCAGCGGTTAACAAGACTGAAAGAACAAAGTAGTGTTAAGTTGTAAATTGACAGAAAATGAATAATTTTAGTAACTGACTTTTATTTTTTGGTTTCTTGCCAAAAAAATCCAAAAATTTGCTTCACAAATGCAAGGTTTTACTGATTTTCCCTACTATATATTTCTGCAAATTTAAGAAGTTTAGGGGTTTTTTTTGACAACTTTCAGGAGGAAGGAGGAGGATTGATAATTCATTGCAATATTATGTGTGGAAATAATGTAACAATATGCTTATGTCAGATGTTGATATTGTACAAGAAAACATGTTCATTTTATACCTAACGAAACCTTTTATTTTGAAATAGTAGCATAATGAGATTAATAGATGAGTGTTTCCCTCGTGAGGTCAGCAGAGGTCACAGGCAGTGAGCTTCATCTGTGCTTATGAGTGTTGGTTAATCAGTCTGCTTCACAATCCCACTGTGTGCAATTAAAATGAATGAAGTGAAATTAGAGGACTATAAACTTTTTCTTATTAGATAAATGTGATGTTTAGTGAAGTAATAAATTACATTATACCTAAAGGTCAGGAATGTAGGATTCAGTCAACCACCCCCACCATAGGAGAACATATGATGGCATCAAAACTTGCAAAATACCTGAAAAAACTCCCTTTAGAGTCAGTGTTTGGTTTGTCCAATCTGGGCTACCTGAGCATGATGGTGAAGATGGTGACAGAATCTGCATCCTCTGTAGATATAAAAGGCTCACTCTACACTAAAGAAACTACAATAACAACTTTTGTTTTCAAGATACTATGTTCTACTTCTTCTACGTTGGTCAAATACATTCCCCTTAGTCCTACAGGCTTGACCTTTAAGTACTAAGATAATATTGTATTGTAGAGTCCCAGTTGATTCTCACCGTTCAGATGAAACAAATCCTTTTACCAGCTTAATGTATAGCTTTGGGAACTAGTGATGGGCATTCTTTATGATTTTTTGACAGGTCTTGAACTAACCAGTGAATCAAAAAGCCAACATACTTGCATTATTGCAAATCTGGTCGTAACTTGTGTGTCTTAGACTCCATGTAAAACCAATCTAATGAAAGCCAGAGATAACCACAGAAGGATTATTCTTTCCTCAGGAAAGCTCACAGTAGCAGTAGAGATAATGTTAGAGCTCAGACAAAGGAGGATATTGCGTGGGCTGACAGGTTGGGTTCCCAGCTGGCAAAGGCTGACCATGCTAGGATAGTAGTATTGCCTCCAGCAACAGGAAAATTGGAATGACTGTGGCAAAGTCATGGATACAACAACCAAGGCGAGAGCAGGGAGCCATGTGTTTGTTTCCGTGGGTCTGGAGGCCAGTCCTCATTACAGTGGCTGGTAAAATATTACAGTTGGGCTGACACTGTCTAAGTGAATTGTCCAGAGCAGTTTTGACAGCTAGTGGAAGGCAGGGCGAGATTATGATGGATGATGACAACAGGGGTGGTGCAGGAGGAGCATTGATGTGTTTTGTTGCTCATGCAAGAACTAACGCGTGCACCTAATGTGGGACGGTTTCGGTGAGGGTGTGCAGAAACACCAACACTCACACACTCGCGTGCATGAGCAGGGATGCCTGATGGGTATGGTAAAATGTTGTTCGAAATGATGTCGCAATTTTTCATACCTACAGGATTCATTCAGGAACATGTTCCTTTTTTTTTCACAAGTGGGGGAAAAAAAATCATTATAGTTGTTTACCATTCCATCTGCTCGTGTGATACTATTCTTGTGTTATTCACGCTTGTTGGTGGAGCAGAGTTACCCAAACCCAAACAATTACGTTTGATTGCTTTCTTGTTTTCCTATCAATACAGTTTTATTTCGTGAACATGAATAGTTCCGCTGGCAAGTGAAAAATTAATCATTTTATTGATGAAGAGTTGATTGCAGTCTTTCAAGCCTTCGGTCTCGCTTTTACCAATATAAGGAAAGCAATGTATCGTTATCAAAGGCAATATCAAAGCACCAAAAAAAAAAAGAACAAATAAATAAATAAATGTTGCTTGTTTTCCTTGGCGAAACTGAACAGCTGCACAAGACTGCTGACCACCACATGCTGTCTTAACTTTTTAGAGGTCAGAATAAAGTTGACTCTACGAACAAGCAGCTTGTGCTCCAGTGTGAAGTTGTGTTCACAGCATTATAGCATGAAGCATTATCTGTGAAAAGCACATTGTGCAGAAAAAGCTGTGAAGATGGAAGCCGTGTAGTTATTTGGGTATTTACAAGAAAGAATGAGACTTTAATCAGATGGCTACATCTACTGTTTTTGGGTGGGTGTCAGTAACGGACACCAACACAAAGGGTTGAATCCGAATCTTCACCTCTTGATACCTCTTAAGATTTTTATTGTTGTCATTAATTATTCTCAAATCCAGATTAATGAATGGATGACAGGACAATCCGTCTCTTATGGCAGAGCTCTTTCCCATCTTTCTGTTTTTCTGTGCTTCTCTACTTCATCTGTGTTTCTTAGAATTCCTATTCACAATGAGGCAGGATCACAATATAAAATGACTTGAACAAGTAGGAGCAAACGCCACAGAATATTCTTTCTGCTGCCCTTCTTTGGAGCAGATGGGATGAGGAGGACACTTCATCCCCAGGTTCACTGGTCCTTTGGCTTCTTCTGGCGTGGCCAATCCATCTCCCACTAGTCACTCTAGCGTCTGGGTTCTTGCCCATCCTCCTTCCTTCTTGTCCTCCCTCCAAACAGACTCATTCACTCATTCCCTCCCTCTCCCATCCACTCTACTCTTCCCAATTTGGCCACCAGGGAGGTGTGTGGCACTGAAGCAAGCATTATTGATAGAGCATCTGTTTAGACATGGTGCAGGATCTGTGGCATGTGGGCGAGCAGCTGGGGGTTCGAGCAGGGGAGACATTATGTCATATTACATATCTTGATATGTCTCGTTCACTTGTATGCATGCCCATTTCACAGGCACACGCTCCCGCAGACACTCAGTAACACAAACACATGCCGCCGCCAGCCCCCACCAACGTTATTGTAGTTTCCATCTCACTTGAAAATCCGAAAAACCCAGGCTGGTTCTTCACAAGGATCTCTTAAATAATTTATTGTTTGTGCACTAGAAAGTGTCTAATGTCACCACTGTGCAGCAGCAGTTACAAAAGTCAGTTTTAGAGGCTATTTCAGACCTGGGAGCCAGAGGCGAATATTCTGGCATCGCGTCTTTATTGGGGCAGCCAGACAGACAGAGAAGCGCTATCCAGATAATCACCACACATCTCTTCTAGATGGCCAAACTTGTCAAAGCTCATGCAGCACACTGCCAATAGATTTTCATCCTTGGCAGCTGATAAAACAGAGAATTTTATGGTATTTTACACTACACAAAACAAGTGTTTTCATGATGTCACATTGTGGATCTTTGTGGCAATGAAGTGGCAATATTTTCATCAGTTGTGCACCTTCTTTTTTCTTGCTTCAATAAGAGAGGTTTTCTGATGTCTCTCTGCTATATGCTTGATAGCATCTATAGCTTTGAGTCCCAAAGCCTAGAACTGACTCCAAACAAAACAGAGAAAACACCTCTGAAATGATAAATAGTGTTGGTAGGGTTTTTTTTGGTGTACATGTTTATTTCTCAACACAGTTGTTGCACTTTTTTCAAACTATCTGAAAACCTTCTGAAGGAGTTGTCAATTTGCCATTGAACTGTGTATAGTTCAAAGGCAAACTGACATATCTCTCTCTCTCTCTCTCTGTAGGTGTGTGTATATGTAGCACTCTTAATAAACTGGCAGGATTCCTCAGATTTTGTTGTGAAATTTAGACAAACATGTACTGAAACGATATTTGCAATACTCCATCGAGCTAACCTGCATGCTGCAACAATTAAAGAAAAAATAAAGTTTTTAAAAATGAACAATTTCTTCTGTATGACATAAGATATGCAATAATAATAATAATAATAATTATAAGAAGAAGAAGGATGATCAGATGATATTGTTAATCAGAGACTAAGCCTTAAATTAGGAAAATCACAAAAATTCACTTCTGTAGATTTCAGGCTTTTCCCCCCCACTACATTGAAGTCCCATTTGCCACATCTTGTTTTTCAGGAGAACGACTTCATGGCTTAAGTAGATAAATTGTTCAGTGCACACCTGATCTCTGCTTTGAGTGGCAGAGATCAGGTGTGCACAATCATTTCATCAAATTGAAAAGCTGTCATTTTAAGTAAAAGAGACTTGGGAGAGGTGCAGGTGCAAGTCCAGATGAAGAGTTTGGTAATTTTACCTCTTTCCCCTGGAGCTTGCTGTCTTTATGCATATCCTGTTTCAGAAGTTTCTCTCTTTAAGTATTTTAATAGTGCATAATGTATGTGGGTGCGTGGAGGTAAACGTAAAAAATTTAATAGTCTTATAATGTCAGTGATATCCAGTGACTTGCACTTTGTCTTTGTATCTGCCCTAGTCTGTTTTAATGACTATAGTTTCCACGTTCTGTTATTTATTCTATTTTGAGTATTTCCAGATGTTTTGATAAAAATTACATGTGGTAATCACCTGGCTTTGAACCTTTTTTTATTAATATTAAGATATTTGCATCAATTGCTTCTCATCTGAATTCATCTCACTTCCACAAAATGTGCCCACTGCCCACTGTACCCACTGCACAATGAGTGTGTGAGTGTAGAAAGAGAAGAGAATTTCATTCATTTATGTAACATTTTATTTTAGGTGGAAAGCTGCCATAAAAGGCCAAGATGCACCAGAGTTACAAAACAATGACCGATCCTCCTTAAGTGTATCATAAATGTTCAAATGGGGGCTGATTTAGCTCAACTGCAGAGACGACAAGCTGTTATTAGAGGAGACAGGCATTTATTTCTAATTTTTACCCTCCTTCGTAAATAGTGTGTTTCACAACATTTTACAAAGAAGCCTTACCATTGTCTGATCTGCTCCCTTTGCTCTATTCAACTGCTGTTGCTGATGTTTGCTGCTAATGCAAACTTACCTCACTAACCTTCCAGGCTTTTATTGTGAAGCAGCCGCGGGGAGCGTTGAATTTCTTTAGTAGCTTAACATCGCGCCAGTCACTCAAAATTAATTAGTAGGTCTAGTCAACGTTTCTGTTAAACAGAGAAACTCCTAGCCACAAATGGCATGACTATGTTATTGCACAAATAAAAATAATGCTATTGAAATGTTACAATGCTACTGTGACAGTCAGTAGCATTGTGCAAGAGGGGGGTTTTGTATTTTTTTTCCACTGGCATGTTTGTACAGACAATACCTCAGGTTTTCATATAAGAGCCGGATATTATTTAAATACCAGCTTTTATTTTGAGTATTATGTGGATCTTTTTACACCCTCTTGAGTATATTTGCAAAGCAGTGCATAACGCTGGCTGATGGAATCATGCACTGATTTTCTTGATTGTGGTTTTTTTTTTTGTTTTTTTTTTTTAAAAAATGTATGCAACTTTTGATCAATCGTCCACTCAAGTCTTGACTGTGGCAGCCCTGTCTGTGTGCTGTCCTGTTCGGACATTCTCGGTGGTCAGCTATGGGTTTTATGGCCAGGGACAGAACAGTCTTCCATGCCATTTGTTGTGTCTGACCTTTAAGATGATGAAGCGCAGGGAGACTGACCCCTGGCAGGATTTGTTCAAAGAGCAGCCTCTCGGTAATGGGGGGTCCAGAGCCTGGCAACATGCTGAGGGGGATTGATCAGCCCCTTACTCAAAGGCCAAATACGGGAAGCCTAGCCAGAGGAGAAGGCCATGCAGGACGTGGAGCCATCCTCTGCTTTGAAGCTCTCTCCAATACCTCAGCTGTTTCACCGCATGAATAAACATGTCTAACTTCTAGCTGGGAAAG
This sequence comes from Acanthurus tractus, assembly GCA_029783725.1. Lineage (NCBI taxonomy): Eukaryota > Metazoa > Chordata > Actinopteri > Acanthuriformes > Acanthuridae > Acanthurus > Acanthurus tractus. The sequence goes on from JAQNCA010000006.1 coordinate 7,780,897, forward strand.
CTGTTCTTCTCTCCCTTCCCTCTTCTGTCCTCTTTACCCCTGGATGAGCTAAGAGTTGCAATGCCGCAGATGGAAAGATAGGAGCAGAGGTCACAATATCCTTTCCTTGTTTTTTTGTCGCCTTTTCACTCTTCCCTCTTCGCCATCTTCTTTCTTGTTTAGCTTGCTCCCTCTCTCCATGCTTCTTGCGTGAATACTTCCTGCACTCTAGCCTTGTTGCACAGGATAAAATCTACTCATTTAGAGCTTGCATTGCTTCCACAGATGTCAGCTTTGAGATTGAAATGAGCTCCCATTCTGCAAAAGAGGCTGTGTTAAAGGGAAATTTCAGAGAGGGGAAGAGAGAAACTAAACAGAAATGCAAAGTCTTATCGGTTCCATAAGTGTAGCCAGAGTGTGGCTAAACATGTGCGTGTGGTTGACCGAGAGCTTAGGTGACTGAGTGTGGAAATACTTTTGATAATTAATAACACATAACTATGGTTAAAAAAAAATAAAAATCTGTGGTATTCATATTGTGCCTGTGTGTTGTAACCAGTCAATTTGTCTGCAATTCTTTTTTATTTGTATGACATATCCTGTTACACCCGTCAGTACTGCAACATCATAAGAGGCTAACGTCATCCACAGCAATCGTCTCAGATTTCACAATCATTAGACAAGACAAATCATTGTAGAGTAGCCAGGATGTGCCAGCCTGAGGAGCAAGTAGGAAAAATTTACACTTATTTGTGATATAGGACGATGGAGTATCCTAAAATAACACACGGCTTGGATCTTCATGCTTTAGTGTTTGGGCTTGCCTAAAAAACAACAGGACAGGTGTGCATTGCTTTTAAATATCTTTGAGCATTGTGTCTTACGGAATTGATGGGTACTTGAGAGGTGATAAATAAAAACTATGTCTGGTAGACCTACTGTTAAAACGGTGTGAGCATCTGTTTTAAAACAATACTGCAGCATATGGTGCGTATGGTGTTTGACTGTTTATACTAGCAGCATGTACATTAACTTTATGCTCTTACATAGCAATGATGAAACCCAGCTAGTAATGGGATAATATCAGTGGCTGCTTAAATGACAGAAGCAGAGCCAAGATGTGCTGTGCGAGAAAGCAGAGCTGCAGCGAAGAGACTGCAGTCTGGGTGGTCCCGGTCTCGTAATCCTCATCCAAACGCTGAGCAGTCCGCCTCATCTGCATGTAGAACATTTTCACATGCCTCCCAGAGCTCTGAGAGACAGTAGATTTGTTATGATTTCTTAAGGTTGGCCTTTTGTATCTATGCTAATGTGAGACCATGACCTTTCTTTACCCTTCCTCAGGTGTTCCTTTGAAAGAGCTGGTATAAAAGATAAACAGGAATCAATGGGATGAATAACTTCAACAAAGAAATAAATAAGAGGCAGTTATAGCTGTCCATGGAGTTTCTCATCTATGCAAATCGCTGCCCATAGGCATTGATGAAAGGATATTCTGAAGTTATAAAGACACAGCGCTGTGTTCAGTTCATCGTTTGATTATATACCCAATTATAGTGCAAGTAAGCAATTAAACAAAGCCTGGATGTTCTGAACAGACTCTGTCTGCAATTGAACTATGCTGCTATACTTTAAGCACCCCATAGCTCTAATTTTGTGCCAGAATGTGTGAGTGTGTGTGTGTGTGAGAGAGACAGAGAGAGAGAGAGAGAAGTTTGATAAAAGAGGGGTGTTCATGAAGCAGCAGAGCCTGCCTTGATTACAAGGGTCAACAGTATCACAGTGACATCATTATGCATCACTTGTTGAACCCATGATGTCATGACTTTGGGCTCTTGTGAGCATGCACACGTGGAGAATGAAGGGAACAATACTCTTCTCCACCGTTTCACCATAACAGCGTCTGTAAAGTAAACACAAGTGGCAGTTCCGCCTCTAAGTATTTGGCTCACTCAACGAAAGCAATCTCTACTAAATGGTAATGTGCCTCTGCAAAGTAGCATCATCAGTGTTCTTCATTTTAGATGAACTGCTACTGTGTCACGCCTTTAAATATACCCCATGCTTAAATATTAATAACAGTCTGGCCATGCAGGCAATGAGAGGCCTAATTCACTTAAATCAATTTTACTTTGCAACCCCCTTGCACATAATTCAGTGCTTTAAAGCCTTGTTGTTTGCAGGGGATTACTTTGATTAAATGCTTTTAGTCCCTTAGTGAATTCCCTTGTAGAGGCCGTGGTAGGTGGTGTTGGCATCCACAACATCCTGCCAGGTTCTCTGTTAAGATCCAAAACTGTTCTTATATACAAACTTTGGACAGATTTGCTTTTCCATCTCACCACATTTTCTCGCTACTTATTATTCCCCCTCTCTGATATTTCACTTTCATCAGGAATGAGAAATGCTAATTAGGTTTAATAAAACTGATATCTGTATCAATAGGTCAGAGAACACAAAAGGTGCATATCTGTTTCATTCATTTCAAGTCCCACGTTGCTTCACACCTCAAAAGAAATTCATCACGCTGCCTCAAAGCCTTTTGGAAAGGCTTCTGCCCCCACATCCCGCCCCCCTACTCCCTGCATTGGTTGTTACTGTATGTGATAGAAATTGAGACATCTATTAAGCTCAGCCTATTGCTTGACACAAAAGAGTCTTGAATGAAGAATCCTCTTGTGGTTCAAACCTTTGGATCTCATTACACCGATACTCCATTTGTACTAAAGAAATTCTATCAATGTGAGCAATTATGCTCAGCTTGGTTTTGCACAGTTTCGTAACTCATATTCTATCCACTTGTCTTGCCGGCTTGCCGTCTTACCCTCAGCAATGTTTGTTTAACCTTGCTTGTATTTGTCTGTGGTCTCTTCGTCTGTAACTACTTGCACTGTGTGTGTCCTGTTATGAGATGTGCTGCTGCCTGTGTCTGCGCAGGTACAATATGTCTTCAGGCGAGTACAGTGGAATCATGAAGAGATGGAGGGATAACAGTGGCTAAAGCAGAGGAGCTCTGTCCCTCTCTCAGCAATTGTGTCTGTTTTCCCCACATGGCCACTGTCTCTGTTTCTCTGCATGTGTGTGGGAATGTGTGTTTGTGTTATGGATATTTGCCACCAGAATTGGATTACTCCAGAAGAGAGAACATTAATTTTTCCATCACCTTATCATGGATAGAGGTCCCATCATCGATTAGGTTAGGTTCACAGTGACTTTCTCTTTTTTGCAACACTGTCAAACTAGATTTTAGTGAGGCCCCAGTGACAAAATAAACAAAGATGAGAGGAGGATGTTTCTAATTTAACCAAAAAGCAAAAATAATGTCTAACCAAATACACAGGTGGGCTACAGCGACTAACCTGTAGTTAGTCAAGATCAGTCAGAAAATCTAATGACTTGTTGCGATAGAGTAGCCATTCATTGAGCAGCAGCTCTGCCTGCTGTACCCAGAGAGTCCTGTAGTGAGC